>JAJGRX010001371.1:1200000-1721325 GCA_025461125.1 Carex kokanica | reverse complement strand
AGAATCTTTCTAGTTTCCTAGCTAGATTCAACCTAGAGTACATCCTCCGAGCCACCCGAGAAACGCCTAGATCTAAGAATTGATCACGCGGTGCGATTTTGACTTGAAAATGGAGGGAAGGAGAAGAGAAGCCAGAGAGAGACAACAGCGGTGCTTGGTCTCTCCAAAAAAAAAGTTTTGCGCTGTTGTCTGCGAACCCCACCGCAAAAGAGAAGCGAAGGCAAAACACCAAAGGGTTTTATTGTCAGATCGACTCCAATTCATGCCGTACTGGAGATGTCCAGCCTTTGGATCATTCCGAGTTCCGACTGTCGAGTTCTGACCGGCTTTTGGGAACTTTGTTTTCATGCAGAGTGCTCCGATGCATGCCATCCTTTCGACCAGCGTATGAATGCGATCCTAATTTGTCTTTCGGCGTCGCAATGATTTAAATTTAGAGAGCATTTTCTCCTATTTGTTTCTCCATTCATTAACTACTTAAGTAACTATTAATTACTTGAGAGATCATTTACTATTTGAAGACCGCCTAATATTTGAAAGATTTTACAATTGATGCGCACAAGTATTCATATATAATAAATCAAATATTCATACCTAAGATATCAAGTATTTAAAAAAAACTAGACACATCACTGATTCATCTTTTACACATTTTTAAAAGTGGTTTTTTTTCTCCGTCAATCTAATCAGTATTTCTGACGATCTATGAGAAATTTTACAAATCTAAAACCACAAACGTCTTCTATACAATTTTATCTTTCAAATGAGATCCATGATGACATACTTCCAAGATGTTTGTTGCACAAATATTCATACTTGATCGAGCAAGTATTCATAACTCTCGTGTAAGTGTAAATAGTTCATGTATCAAGAGTATTACAAGCATATGTGCATACCTCGATTAATTTTACAAGAACAGCCGAATAGTATTGAACATTGCTTTATTGTTTCTAGTTCAATTTTATTTTTTAAAAATAAAAAATAATTGCCACATGTTTCACTGTCGAAACAAAAAATCTATCAAATTTTACAGATCATGTAATTGAAATGTTACAAAAAAAAAATATTTAAAAGAAACAAAACATACTTCATTGAAGTATTCATACATATATGTTGGAGTATTCATACATAAGATATCAAGTATTCATACATATACGTTGAAGTATTCATACCTAAGATATCAAGTATTCATTCATACACGTTGAAATATTCATACCTAAGACATCAAGTATTCATTCATATACCTCTATTTTTGACAAAATTTGTTTTTCTATCATTTCTTAGTACTTAGTACGCACTGGCCTAATTAACCATTAATGAAGCTTTGTTCTTTGCAAATAACTCGCTACTGCATGAGGAAGATGAACATAGACACGAAAGGGATTAATTGCATCCACAGAGACAAAATTAGTTGAACTCGATCCATTTAGCACTCATTTTGAAATGGTCGACAGTGATGGATCTGACCCGGCGAGGCGTGCTTAATTGGGATGGAGTAACGGAGGATCTCTGGCAAAACATCCGCTATAGCGAGAGTAGCAGGCAAATATGGAAAAGCGGAGGCGGAGGCGAGAGAGGGAGGCGGAGGTCAAGCAGAGAGAGGCCGAGTGAAGAAACGACGAAGTTGTGTCCCGTCGCCGTCCAGAGAGAAACCGAGCGGAGATGAGGTGATCTGGCCGGAGGAGAAGAAACGAGAGGGAGGAGGTTTGGAGGAAAAGAAAGAGGGAGAGGTGGGGGATCGGGAAAGTGAGACTAATAACGACAGTTTAAGTCGTTAATGATTTTAGTTGAACTTAGGAGGTTGATCGGGGGATAGATTGGGGGAATGAACGCTGGGGGATATTATAATTACCCTTAAATTTAAGTGGGAGTAACGACCACTTAGTTCAGTAAATCGGATTTAGAAAATATATTGTGCTCCACAACACCAGCACGGAGAGGAAAAGGAAGGCGCGCTGTTCCGTTCTCCTCACTATAGTGAAATCTACATTCTGATTTGAGGGGTACGAATTTAGGAAGTTTGTGAAGGGCGTTCCCCTCGCTACAGTAGTGTGTTTCTTCCTTTCCCTCTCTGATTACCTTCTTCTGAAGTAAGTGAATAGCGTGGACAGCTCAGGTGTGTTGGCCATTCTGATGTAATTTCTGCAATACAAGTAATAAATCCTAGTTTATACTCAATTCGGTTGCAAGTGTACAACCTTGTCAAGTAGTACTTAGGGATCGTCTCCACAGGGACAAGTTGGAATATCTTTTCTAACCTAGCAATTTAATTTAGTAAAAAGAAAATACAAAGGTTTTTGTTTGTTCAAATGGTTGATTTGGGTTTGATTAAACTGAATTAAACTAAAGTCTTAAGGCAAAATCTGATTTTTTAACAAAGATGAGAGATTAGGGTTTCTTAGGGTTCCTATCCACTAGTGTTATGACTAATTGGTTTATTAAATTTGTTCTTTTAATTATGAAGGCACAGTTGAAGGTTGTAGGTACAAAGGGATATTTTTATATTAATACCATCTTCAAATTAGAATAAACGTTACCTCTCGGTACTTGGCTATGCTAATCTAAAGTCATTAAATTCTTACTGTCCCAATTAATCTAGAAAACCGTCTTTCACCTCTCGGTACTTGGTACAATTTGTCTAAACTATTAGGTTAAGCCCGTATAAGACAAGCGTCACCTCTCGGTACTTAGCCTATCAAATACCCTATTCTTTATGGTCGGGACTTAATGTTCAATTTCTCAATTGCAAATACCAAATCCTAAGATTTCATGTGATTTCGATTAAGTCTTCACAATCAATTAAAATAAAGAATAGATCATAACAAAGAACAAGAAGATACAAAATAAAACCAACTAAATCATAACAAAAGTTTCAAGTACAGCCCTAATTAACCCTAGAAAATCTTTAGCCAGCCATGACTAAAGCATAAATGAAATTAAAAAGATAAAAAGAGTTCCAAAGAGAGAAAATAATAAAACCGGTTGATCAGCGATGTCTTTTTCTCCCTTCTTCTCTCTTCCTTTCTCTTCCTTTGTCTTTCTTGTTAAAACCAGCAATTCTGTCTAAAAAAAATGTCCCCCCCCCGTATTTTACAAGTTTCGCACTTTTATACCCCCAGCAAAACCTAAAAATAAACCTCTCAAAATAGCAAATTCGGGCTCTGAAACCGCCTTATTGCGGGCCGCAATAACATCCTTTACGGGCCGCAATGAGTGGAGGCGGTTAACTTCTCGCGCAGAATCTGAGCACTCCATTTCGGGCCGCAATAAATTCCATTACGGGCCGCAAGGAATGTCTGCTGTCTGAAATTGTTCTCTGTTTGATAATGTTGCGGCCCGCAATGATTCTCTTTCAGTCCGCAATGAAAGTGAAGGTTGCTCCAAATTTCGTGCTGACTTGCTACAAATCACCCGTTTTGCTCCGTTAAGCTCCAAACACTTGATTACCTGTAAAATAAACATAACTAGGGCAGTAACTTGAACTTTCGGACATTTCTAACCTAATTAAACCTAATCTCAACAAAACTTAGCTTAATTTACATAACAAACCCTAGGTTTCAATAGATATTATTGTGGCTTATCACATTCTCCTTCGTTCCTGTTCCTTTCCTTTAATGAAGGATTTTTCCCCTCTCTGGAGCACAGTCTAAGGAGGCAAAATGGTGCTAAGGGAGCTTAATTCAAGAGAAATTGTGTCTTAAGAAATAAAGCAAGAGGGCTTAAGTTTAGAAATTAGCATAAAAGAGCAAAAGTTAATCATCACTAAGAAGAACTTGTTCGGACGAATTAAAATTCTAAGAAATTTAAAGGAAGTCTAAGAAGCCTTAAGGAGGAATTGTCCCACTTAGTGTGTAGTTATAAAAAAAATGAACTTCAAATTCGGTATGAGAAAGAAGAAACTGAACTTCAATTTCGGTTTGCCTTTTTGACTTTTTTTTAATTGAAATGGGTAGATCAATGTAGCCATATGTGCAGAAATTAAAACCGAACTTCAATTTCAATATGGGAATTTCATATCGAACTTCATCTTTTATTAAAGATAGTTTCTCTAAAAAACTTTGTAATCAAGTTGGTTTTCGATTTTTTATTTTTTGTGAAGGCTTTTGAAAAAAGTTCCACTTGAGCCCTCCTCATGTATCATACGTAACAATTAAATCATAATAGAGTACGAATCTCTATTCTTATATTAAGCGCGTAGATTAACTGATCCGCCAACGACTGTAATTAAAAGATGAAATTTCGAATTGAATATCAGTGTTTCGGTCAAATAGTCTGACTTCTTTTGATTCTATGCATCATTTTGATTTTTTTATGTGTAGAAATCTAAATTTATTTAAATACGTACTCGTCACAAGTTTATTTAGTATGTCTTCTTCTGACCTTGATTTCTTTTTATTTTTTAAATGTCATTTAAGAAATTTTTTTGATTAATCGATAATTGATTGGTCATGTTTTCATTTCTTTCCATTTTTTATACCATACAAGAAATGTTATTTGTCATTTAACGATCTCATTCAAGTAAATATTATTATTCTCTAATACAAGTACACATATGCATATAAATCATGGAGAGGGGATGATAACCCTTATAACTATAACAAGGGTCATAATATGATGACATATGGTGTCATAACATGACAATATCAAATAATATAACTTATTTTGATATATTTTTTCTTCTTGTTTTCCCCGTTAAACAACATAAAAAAATGTCATGTATGAGTAAAAAGAAAGCTCACATGTATATCATCAAGAATGAGTTTTTATATTTGTATGAGAATATGTTGGTCTATTTTTTATTATTGAATAATTATTTTTTCATTGGTATACTTTTATATTTCCTTATAATATGTTCCCGTTGCAACGCACATGTATGATACTAGTTTAAATTACATTTCTCATGAGAAGATCCTTGAAGGGTATCAGGCAAATTTGTTTTAATTAGATTATAATTTATACTAAGGAGTTTTGGCTGTCTTCATTTGTAGATAGAAATTAAGGATACGTCTAAGTCTGGATACTGACTAAAGAGAATCTAATCCCAATTGTTTCAATGTCAGATCGGTGTCAATTAAATCAAATCTCAAATAATTATTTCTAAATTTTGTAAATAACAAAAAAATTAATTGGATATACTATACATATCTCCATTCCATTATTAAGCACGTTGGTGTCCGATCCGCCAACGGCTACGATTGAAAGATTAATTTTTGATTTAATCTCAGCTCTCCAATCACACAATCTATCTTTTTTTTGATTAAATGCATCTGTTTTAAGTATAGAAGTTTAAATTTAGTTACAAACATACTCGCCCACATACCGCCACACGATGCGTTACAATTAAAATTTAACAGACTCTAAATTTAGCGATATAATTCTCCGTTTCCTTATTTATTTGTTTTCTTATTTCTCTCTCTCCAATTGAAATTTTCTATACGCGGATCATAATGCAAATTAATTTTTTATTCATTTCCTTATTTATCTACTTCCTTATTTCTATACATATTACTGTGATAAATCTAAAATATTTCTAATTTTGTTTTTTTATGAAAATTTGTCATTTTGTATGAAAACTTATTTTTGTTATCTTATCATATATTCCGTTGCAACGCACGGGCACGATACTAGTCATACATTACATGCATATAATAATTTACATTGTTTTGACTTTATTTGTTATGCATCAAGAACCATCAAAATTAGCGGACCATTTTTATTTTTTGGTGATTTAACTGTTTTTCTTAATGGCTATCGAAAATTTAAATTTATTAATTTAAACACGAATTAAAAAAAATATTACTGCTGAGAGTCAGTGATCGTTGATTATATCAAGTATTATCGCTGAAAGCACGAAATTTTAGACATGTATAAAATTAAATAGTGTAAATGTAAATATGAAACTTTTAAGGTGATATCAGTAATCGTGTAGTAACGAAACATGTACACAAAATTCAATTGCTCGTGGACGCGCCACCGCCACACGAGCCACCAATTTCGTATGATTAGTCCAGAACACGAAACGGACACTCCATTTTTCTAAACTGGAGAGAAGTCAACTGTTGACGGCGGCGGCCTGCTGACGTCGTGTCAGTTGCCTCCTACATGAATTTAATTGCGGATAGCCGGGTACGTACGAAAACAATTATTACTTTTATTTCAGGTTTTTCGCGGGCCCCAATATACAGCCCAAATAGGCCCCAGTATAAGGACTACCTATTGTCCTACGGAGAATCTCAAGGAGTTTCTCTCATCCCAATCAGAAATCTTATCGCGTTAAATTGACAAGCCCAAAGAGATCCACGTGGACCTCAAGGGTTGCTGCTCAAATGAACGTCAACTCTCCTCTAGAATTCTCTAAAGAATAAATGGCTGAGGATTTTCAAGTTTTCCTAAATTAAATTGGTTTTTGAGGATTAATAAAACGAAACGAATGAAATTAGTGTAATTTTATCATTGGAATAAATATATTTTAAAAATAATGGATGAGTCTACTAGGATCATAAAAAATAAAAAATATTTACACCAAATACATTTTAAATGATATAAACTATGAGTGAGGCTTGGTGCTATGCATAGCACCAATAGCTAGTGTTACTACGGCTCAATATGATACTTTTAAATCCTAACGGTCGATCCAACCGTTCAATGTAATATCCATATGAATATGTACTTGCAACTAAATTTTATATTTTTTCGAATTTTTTTTTACATTTTTTTAGATAGGTAGAAAAATCAGTGTTTTTTTGAACATTCTGGACCAATCAAAATTATATCTATCTAAAAAAATAGTAAAAAAAATTCGCGAAAAATATAAAAATTTAGTTTGCAAAGTACATAATTCATATGGTTATTACATTGAACGGTTGGATCGACCGTTAGGATTTTAAAAAGTACCATATTGAGCCGTAGTACACTAGTCATCCGTGCTATGCATAGCACCATAGCCTCACTCTATAACTATTGGTTAAAAGTTAAAACTAACAATCTCTCGTCTCCATTTTTATATTAAGCACGTAGATGTCCTGATCTGTCAATGTATATGATTAAATGATTGAATTTTCGAATTGAATATCAGCCATTCGATCAAAACAATCTGCCCTTTTTTGACTCTATACATCTTGTTTATGAGTCCTAAATTTATTTAGATACGTACTTATCAACCATATGTAGATGTCATATTCTTCCATTTATTTAAATTTTTTTCTAAACCCCTTATTTGATTGTCAGATACTCGATTTTTTTTTCATGTTTATAGTGTCATTTAAGGATACAAATCCATAGTAATCGCAACAATTCTTGATTTCACTGGCATGTCATTTAAGGATATAGATCCCACGTAATAGCAATAAGGATTACAATTCCACATTAATAGCAATAAGGATACATATACAGATCACGCACAATAGCAACAAGGATACATTACAGATCCACACTCAATAGCCATAAGGATTACAGATCCACATTAATAGCAAAAAATATACAAATTTTCATGTAACAAGACTATAATAGATTGATAAAATAGTAAAAATAACAAATTGTGGTGTTTTATTTTAAAGAAAATACCACACAAAATTAACAAACATATGAATCAAAAGTTTCCAACCTATTTTCTTTGAAATACATAATTTTTTAACAAATTTGTTCTCTTATAACTATGTCTCTGTTTCAATCAAATTTTAATATCATTCGTGGATGTTGTTGAATAATTATTTTTTTTCATTAAATTGATTTATTTTTTAAAATAAAAATATATTACTTTGTATGAGATTTTATTTTACTTATTCTAATATGTCTCCGTTAGGCACCAATACTAGTAAAAAAAGCTATCAAGAAATTTTTTCCTAAACAATTCAAAGAAATAAAATATCTAACGACACTTTCTACTACTAATCACCTTCTACTATTAATGTAAAATGACATATAACATAACAACCATCAAAATTACATTCGTTGCCATAATTGTAAGATCATGTCATATTATGACATACAATCTAAAAACCATGCCTTTTAAATTTCACACGAATATTAAAAAATCTTCCTAAAAGATCACATCATGCCGTAACATTTTAATCGAATTTGAAAATAAATAAATTATATGTCATAATTTTGCTATGACTAGAACTAAAAAAACATGCTTGGACTAGAAAAAAACAAACAACATTTAAATCTCAAAATCACAAACACATGATTGAATCTAATAATAAAATGCCAATTGAAATCTTTAAGAAAACAACCACAAGAAAGTTGGTAACCAGTATCTAATGATTTTTTTTATAAGCCATGCGTATTTATATTTCGGATAATAGAGAATAATGAATATTATTATCGATGATAAAATGATCTGAATGCATACATATAGGTATTGAATGCCGAATTGATAATTTTTATGATTGGTTGTATAAGTTCAAATCTGAAAAAATAATAACTTAACTTGTCAAAATATTCACATCATTGTTTCATTAATCTGACTTTTCTATTGAGCAAATTACAAATATTTTATTGGTTTCACTTGTCAACTCACAAGTCTCAAATTGCTAAACTGATCAAGAAAGAATTCCAGCGACAATTCTAGAGGGGTATTGTAGCGTACTCGACCTCCTAAAACCCCATCCCTTCTTTTCTTTCCCACCATACATACACTACTCACAAAAAACAAAACAAAAACAAAATAAATTTCGCACAAATGAAACAGAAAGGAATCGAGCCCAGGCACTCAAATCTTTCTCTTGAAAATTTTTAATCCACAACTTGCCTGTTTCTAACAAGGCCGCCATTTTTCTCCAGTCTCCACCGCTCTCTCTCTCTCTCTCTCGCGCGCGCGCGCGCTCTCCCCCGTAAAACAGGAATGAGCTAACTTCTCATATTGCAATAGACACACTAACAGCTATATCCACCTCTTTTCATTCGAATTGCTCAATCTGCGCCAACTCTGGATGAAATTTTAAAATTTGGTGAATGATTTAGTGGAAGTCATTCCTCCATTAGAGCGGGAAGCTGAATCTCTTTGACCCTTTTTATGCAAGTTCAAAGAAATAACTTGTAAGATATATAAAATTGATGGCTTCTCCAGCTTCCCTCGCTTCACTGGGAAGCGTGAGGCCAAGCCCATCAGGAATTTTTGATGTTGGACCCTCGAATGGAGCTGTACCAAGAAACCGGCTTGTGTCTCGGGTCAGTTTCACTACTCTATCTGCGAGGATGGTCGTATGCCCGTGGCGGCGTGTGCAATTGTATGGTTAGTACTGGCTTGGTTGAAGATAGTGGAATTAAGGTTTCTTCAAATTCTGATTTAAGAGAAACTAGCAATGGTAGTACTAGTACCAGTAGCGTAACCGTAGTGGTTTAAGTAATGCAGACTTTGGCTTAAAGCCAGCTCCTAAACCAGCATTAATACGGCCTAGTGCACCGGCTCCTGTGCCACCACAAAGACGGCCCGCGGAATTGGATCGAAAAAAATTGGCTCTCTCGTTAGATGAGGCACTGGAAAAGGTTTGAAAAGCTCGAAATGAATCCTCCCCCGGTTCAGCCTGTTACGAGAGAAGTCAGAAATAATTCGAGGAACAATGTTTCTTACCGACCAGGTTCCAGCCAAAGGGGTGTCAATACTCCTGTGAAAAACCCAAATGCGTTTAAGAGCGTGTGGAAAAAGGGGGAATCAGTTGCCCCGTGCAACAAAAGGTCGTGAAGGGAAGTTCCGAAAGTTGAGATCAGGAGAGAGGTTCAGATAGAACAAGTACCAGAAAAAAGAGAAAGAGAAAGAGGAAGAGGAAGAGGAAGAGAAAAAAACTACTATGGCGGAGACCCCAAAACCTGAACGTATTTCTGCCACCACCTCTTCGGCAAAACTACCACCCATGGTTTCTCCAATGCAACCTCAAGCCATACCCAAATTACAATTAAGACCATCAGTTGCTCCCCTGCCCCGCCAGCCCGCACTGCTCCCCCAGTGGCACCGATACAGGTTACAAAAACCAGATGTCCCGAAAGAGCGCAAGGGGCCAATACTCATTGACAGTATGCAGCCAAAAGACCAGTGGCTGATCCCCTCGATCCAGCCGAAGAACAGTCCATACTTTCTACCAAACCAGCAAAGGGGCCTCAGAAATTCAGACGGGCCCCAGCTGAACAAACCCGCCGAAAATCAGATGAGAAAGGTCGCGGGGGGCGCAGGCAATTCCAGGACGACGTAGATACAAACGAAGGAATGCCAGCTAAGCGTGGGGCCCGTCGTAGAAGGAGGACGATGTACAGGGAGGCTAGGGAGCAGGAGGAAGAGGAGGAGGAGCCAGTCAGGGGCCGAGATAATAGAGGTGGGAGAGGAGGGGATGCCATTGGATCAGTTGGCAGAGAGCTTGGCGGTGTCAAGGATAGATTTGTTGCATTTTATGTATATTCGGGGAATCAAGGGTGAGGTTTTGAGCAAGGACGTGGTGAAGTTGCTGTGCAGGGAGCATGGGGTGGGAGGTTTGGATGCAGGATCAAGATTGATGGAGATGGCCAAGAAGAAGGAGGTGTTGGATGAAGAGGATTTGGATTCGCTGGAGACGCGGCCGCCGGTTGTTACCATCATGGGTCATGTTGATCATGGCAAGGTGGGTCATGGTGTGATATGCTGACAACATTGCATCTTTTATTTTTTGGATATAGTATAGGTTGTCAACTATGATTTAGGGATGTGAGATTTAATTGAGGCTCAGGAAAGCAAAGGTATCTCCGAATTACCCTAATAAGGAAGGTAATATAGGTGACAGGGAGCAGGAGTGCTTATACTTCTGTAGGTTCAGGTTGCCTGCTGTAACTGCTGCTATATGCTGGCGTCAGGGTAGTATGGTAATTCTTGGTACAGTACCTAAAAAGGTGTTGTATTGATGACCCTTTGGACCTAGTCTACGCATGCATGCTCTGATTAGGAACAAATTTTTTGGTCATGAGAAGTTCAACATGCATCTCTAGCAAGACCAGTTTGAGTCCGAAAAACAATTGATGTGGTATCTATGCCCAGCTGTTAACTTTGCAGGGTTGAGCATTCACACAGAGGATGTATATAGCATATGTATATACCAAATACAAAATCAATATGCATTTCTAAATAGTCTAATAATTTTCTTTGCTTCTGTTTTTTTTTTGTGTGTGCAGACCACTCTCTTGGATTATATCCGCAAGAGCAAGGTACTTCTGTCTACTCAACATGACAGAAAATTTATTCTTTTCTTTATTAATATTTCTTTCATTTAAGAGAACATTTATGCTGAAAGTAGAGATTTGTAGGTGGTGGCATCTGAGGCAGGTGGAATTACACAGGGTATTGGTGCATATACAGTTCTTGTACCAGTTGATGGTCAACAACAGCCTTGTGTATTTCTTGACACACCAGGCCATGCGGTACATACCACAGAAACTTATATTTATATCCTTCTTTCTTTTACACCTTATTTTTCAAAATTATAGGTACCTCCAAAACTACATTTGATGTCTACTGTTAAATTGTGTGGTGTATTGACAACTGTCAGCTAGGGCAAAAAGACTAAAGCATATGAAAAGTTTATTCCCCATGGGTTTCAATGAACATAAATTATTAAGCAGATGGGATTTTAGATATACTCCTAAATTGACCCAACTTAAAGACACATGCTAAGAAAAGGAGGATCGAGTAGTGTTTTCTTCTGCAAGCTTAATCCTAATCAGCTTCTCTAGTGGGCTGATATTATGTCATAAAGAAAACGTGTTTAGTATCAAAGCTAAACTGTGTAAATGATGATGACTATTGTTAATACTATTTTTTAATTACCTGAAGAACTGGTAGGATTACATGTTTATTTGTAATGGTGAATTTTTTCTACATTTTTCATTGTTTATTTAGTAGCAAAAGGTTATAGTAGTTTTGTCTTTTTTTCTCTGACAGGCTTTTGGGGCAATGGAGCTAGGGGAGCCAGGGTGACAGATATTGCAATAATAGTCGTTGCTGCTGACGATGTGGGTCCAGCCACAGACTCAGGAGGCCATTGCTCACGCCAAAGCTGCTAAAGTACCAATTATCATTGCTATTAATAAGGTATCCTGATATTTCACCAGCTTGTATCTTAATCATGTCAAAAACAAGACAAATAAAATACAATATAAAAGTCAATTGAAGCAAAAAACAAATTACAAAAACCACAGTTGAATTATTGCTACTTTAGAAACTGTTATTATGTGTTCTCTATTGCTAAAGTACTCATATTTCAATTTTACTTTTCAGATTGATAGAGAAGGGGCTAGTGCTGACAAGGTAATGCAAGAGCTTGCAAACTTTGGAGTAGTACCGGAAGCTTGGGGTGGAGATGTTCCTATGGTTAAGGTTTGGTTTAGTCAAAATATTTTGAAAAAAAAAATAGTGTGTTGGAAGTTTGTAAATCATCGACTAATTCATGTGGTGTTTAACAATTTAAAATTCAGATTAGCGCTCTCAAGGGGGAGAACATAGACGAATTATTAGAGACTGTCATGCTAGTTGCTGAGGTATATAGTT
The DNA here is from genome assembly GCA_025461125.1 of Carex kokanica. Classification (NCBI taxonomy): domain Eukaryota; kingdom Viridiplantae; phylum Streptophyta; class Magnoliopsida; order Poales; family Cyperaceae; genus Carex; species Carex kokanica. The sequence continues at coordinate 1,708,817 of JAJGRX010001371.1, read as the reverse complement.
ACCGCACTTTGCTTTTTTCAAGAACCATACAATGCTGCGGCCTTAAATCATTGTACTGTAGTATAAAATTAATCAAGTGATAGATTTTATCACAATATTTCAGATAAAATGAAGAGATAATGTTTTAAATAAATATCTTTGTGATTGTATCTTGTATAATTACCCCATGAGCTTTTTTCATTCGACTGCAAGGAACTTCTTACGATATTAATTGGAAAAGGTTCCCTATTTTTCCTCATTTATTATTTAAGACACTCAAAGCTATTGTATGACATTTTTTTGTTTTTTTTTAAATCTTGTTTGAAGTTGCAAGAGCTAAAAGCAAATCCTCATAGAAATGCAAAAGGGACTGTGATAGAGGCTGGGCTTGACAAGGCGAAGGGACCTGTTGCCACACTAATTGTGCAAAATGGCACTCTTAAAAGAGGAAATCTTGTTGTTTGTGGAGAAGCCTTTGGAAAGGTTGTTTAATGCCTCATGTTAAATTTTTTAATTCTCAAAGAATATGAAATTGGAGAGAAGTGAAAGGAGGTTTATTCAGAGATCATATGAAGACTTTGAAATGAACAGGTACGGGCTATGTTTGACGACAGAGGAAACCGAGTTGATGAGGCAGGACCATCTTATGCTGTTCAGGTACTCAGACTGAGTCTCTTCAATGGGACTGTAAAAAAATAAAATGACATTTGTACCTTATTTTGTTATAAAATGCACGGATCAACTCCCAGTTTTGGGAGGTCTGGGTGTCATGAGGATGTTTTTGAATTTAGTTTATGACTGGTTTCTAGTTTGTACCCCTCTGAAACCTAAAAGTTTCTAGTATTTTATCTATTTCGAAAAAAGAAGAAAAAAGTAAAAGCACTTCTATAAGTTGCTAGTATTTTATCTACTCCTCGTTCCTCCATGTCCCTCTCTACATTGGCAAGTAAAGAGGAGGCGGGTGTTGGTAAAATTCAAAAGATTTGGACTTGTGAGGAAATCATGGTATTTTTATGTTTTATAAGATTATGTCAAAAGAGCCCATGACATACATAAAATGATGCATACGAAGGTTCTCTAAGGTAAACATGATGTATTGCTAAAACATAATTATGCCATTTTTCTTATTTATTTGTTTGTTAGGTAATTGGTCTGAGTAATGTACCAGTAGCTGGAGATGAATTTGAGGTGGTGGATTCGCTGGACGTCGCGCGGGACAGGGCCAAGGACTCAGCCGAGGAATTGAGGATCCAACGGATGACCGATAAGATTGGGGAAGTCAAGGGCAGCCTCTCAGCATTTGCCTCCCAAGTTTTGGGCGGCAAGCAACAAGGGCTCGATAGACACCAACTCAATATTGTTCTCAAAGTAGATGTTCAGGTATGTGTGTGTGTGTGTGTGTGAAAATGCCCCACTGCCCCTGTCACTCCCGAGTCCGGATCCTCTGAAGTGACTCAAATTTTGAGTTTAGATCCAGACCGTCTAATCAGAATCCTGACCAATCCGGCTCGAGGTGAAATGCACGGGGCCTCTTTCATATTCGTACCAAAGCAGATCCGACAGTCCAGATCTTAACTTAAATTGAGTTACTTTAGGTGATATGAATTCGTCACTCCCTCTTCACACTCTATGCACCAATTATTTTCTCGAACAAATATATTGGTTGTTAATGAAGTTTTGTTTTTCTAGGGTTCCATTGAGGCCATAAGGCACGCAGTTCGGGGCCTCCCTCAAAGTAATGTAGATTTAAAATTTGTGCTCCAAGCACCTGGTGATGTGGCAACCAGTGATGTTGACCTGGCGCTTGCCACTGAGTCGGTCGTATTAGGATTCAATGTAAAGGTGCCTGGACCCGTTAAAACTTACGCAGAGAAAAACAATGTGGAGATACGGGTCTACCGGGTCATATATGATATGATAGATGGATTACGAAATGCCATGGAAGGTCTCTTAGAGCCTGCTGAGGTAAAAAAGTGCACTTGCTATACCTGATGCAAATTTTCTTTTTCATTTGCAAAACTTAATGTATATTATTCCTGAAATTTTTTTTTTTTTTGGTCCTCCTTGCTGTCCTTAATTGAAAAACATCATATTGTTGAGTAAGGATTGTTATTTCCTAGGAAAGAAGATGGCCAAAGATATCTGTAATGCACGTGTTCACTTGCATTACACAAATGGCCCTTAAAGTAACACTCATTTTCCACTATGATCCTTAAAAGTATCAAATGGACTGTTGATTCATAAAGTTTTTGTTGTACCAAATTGGTCCTACCTTCAAAAAGAATAATTTTTTTTTCATGTCGGTGTTATTTAGCATTGCAAAATTAATGTTGATGTAGTCACAGCAGCAATGCAAATATGGTACTAATATTAATTATGCATTACATATCATCAAATGGATACTAGTTTTGACATGCGTCATTATAAATTAATTAAAAAGAGCGTTTATGTACATCCTCACCTTGGATATTATCACGACACAGATGCTAATATGAATTAACATCTAGTATTTTATAATACCAGCAGCTTCAATTTTGTACAAATTGAAAACTTCAAGGATCAATATGATACTTTTGAATCTTTTAGGACCAAATAGAAAACAATGAATACTGTAAAAGGACCATTTGTGTCATTAGTCTTGCACTAGTATTATCATTCATTTGCTTATAATTGTACCATTTCATTTTGCACAAGTTATTCATTTGTGAGTACATACCATGCTTTATCATACCAAGTGGGTCACTTCTTTACATGGTCATAGTTAGTCTCTCTTTTTTTTTTTGTGTCCCGGAGGTTTGCATAGTTTATGTGTTCTATTTCATGGATTTGAAGTTGGTTGAGTTTTATTTTGGAAATTATATATTTGAGGAGCTTATTCTTACATTTGCATTGTAATCAGGAACAAATACCGATAGGTATGGCGGAGGTGCAAGCAGTATTTACCAAAGGCAGTGGTAAGGCTGCAGGATGCATGATTACTGAGGGAAAAGTCATGAAAGATTGTGATATACATGTAATACGAAATGGGGAAACAATTCACACAGGAAAGATCAACTCGTTGAGGCGGGTTAAAGAAGATGTGAAGGAGGTTAGTATTTTCCTCACATTCAAAGTCCTTTTTTTTCAAGTGTGTTTACTTGTGCTTGAGCCATTTGATATATGTTTTCCACCTAATTGGTGTTGTATGATTGATTTTGATGAAAGACAAGTTAATGTACCTCATAAATATGCAACATGTTTTTACCACCTAGAAGAACCATTTTTTTTGGTATCTTTCTTTTATCCAGGAGCGTGAACCTCATTTCTTTATCATTTTTACCAATAGATGACCGTCGGACTAGAATGTGGTATTGGAGTTGATGACTTTAATGAGTGGGAAGAGGGAGATATAATTGAGGCCTTCAGTACCATCAAAAAGCAAAGAACTCTCGAGGAAGCCTCGGCAAACGTTGAAGCTGCTTTAGTCCAAGCTGGTCTGAAATGATACATCTAAACAAAGAAATGACTGAAGAGTAGCGGATTGGATTGCAAAATCTTGACGGAGTGTAGAATGAATTGATCCTCTTTCTGGTCAGTGCTTTGAGATGACACTCCAAGGTGGTTGAGATTTACAATTGAACATAATTTTTTGGTTCTGGTATTTATAGTGATGGATCCAGATGTAGTTATGTAAGTAGATTTTTTGCCATTTTTTTTCAGTTTTCTGCTATCATTTACATTTTTTATTGGGGGGTAAAGAAGTACCTTAATGGTAAAATAAAATTTCATAATTTGTACCCTTTAATAATTTTTAATTCTTTTGGATATCACAATTTAAATTTGTGTTTTAATCATGCTTGTATACGAAAAAGGTGTAAAAAACACGCTGATTTTTTGTTCTTTTCTTTCTGTCAACATATACAAAGATGAGGAAAGAAGCTGTCTAGTTTTATCTATCATGGTTACTCTTATTTCGATTCTAATTATATTCAAAATACTCGGAAATAAACCACACAAATAACCGCATAACATTATTATTGTAATCGGAATTATTTTCAAAGAATAGGGTTAAAATGGTTCGTTGTTGTTTTCTTGTTACAATGAGGTTAAAATGAGGTTAATGGTTTATTTGTTGTTTTGGGAAAGGTTCAATGGTAAACAGATCATTTTAACCCTTTTAATCATTTTTTCTGTGTCAGATTGCCCCAAGTAGGAGCGGTGTACGGTCGAAGAAGAGTCTGACAACAATCCTACTTGGATAACGCTTGTGCTCTCCCTCGATGTACACCACTCTTACTTGAGATTCTCAGAGTTGTTGGGAAGTGTTACAATAATTGCTAGGAAGTCACAGAGCTCGTCTCCTCTCCAATAAAAGTTGAGCCCCCTTGTCATATATATCGGTGAGCCATCAATTATTGGTGGTCATTTTCTGTATTATTGGTGAAATTTTAGATGAAAGAGAAATGGATGAGGGGATAACATTTTTTTGTTCTACATTATTGGAGAGAGAAATAAATAATTAGAGAGATGTTTTAGAATGAATCTTAATCATATTATATTATATATGACAAATACAACGGATTCTTTCTTTGACGACGAACCATTTTAACCCTATTATTTGAAAATGGTTAATAGGGTTAAAATGGTTCGTTGTTGTTTTCTAGAGAGTCATTCCAAATTATAGCCGTTTTTGAAAATGCTCACCTCGGACTGAATTGGCCCGGATTCAAATCAGACGGTCCGGATCTAAACTAAAAATTGAGTTACTTTAGGGGATCCGGAGAGGTCATCTCTAAAATTGGGATCCAAATTGGAGGGGAATGCTTTATAAAAATTATAAAAATTTGTTTAGTCCTTTTTTTTCCTCTACATCTCTCTGTCTTCTGTTAAGAAATACCTTATACAAGCCGGCTACCTCTCTTCTCTGAATTCGGATCCTCTAAGGTAACTCAAATTTTTACTATTATAATAATATTGTTCTTGATAGTAATTCGGTAATGTAATTGTGGTTTTACTTGTACTAATTAGGTATTGCCCTTTATTAGATTCTGTCTTTTGATTAGGTGCTGTGATATGAACTTTTCCTGCTATTATGGCTCTCAGGTACTTGTGTAGTATCAGTTTTTGTAACTAAGATAATTATTGTTTCGTAATGAAATAGGTGGGAATATCCACTTTTATCAAAAAAAAATATATAACTCAAATTTTAAGTTTGAGTCCATATTGTCCTATTAGAATCTGCACAAATGTTAGAGTCCCGCAAATTCTAATATGAATCGAATTAGTCTGAATTCTGATCGGATGGTTCAAATCCAAACTTAAAGTTTGAGTTACCTTGGAGGGTCTGGGCACCTCATCTCTCCTCTCATCTTCTCAGCAAGTTTGTGGAGCAGAATCTAGAATCTTATCATTTACTTATGAAATCAAACATGAATAACTTAATTCTACATAAGTGTGAATAGTTATGAAGTCTATCTGTTCCAAAAAATAAGTTATTTCTCAAGTCATTATCATTGTCATTCTTATTATAGTAGTTATATATCGTCGTTGTGGCAACAATATGAATACTATTCTCTTCTTATTTTTTTCATTTATTAACCAAACAAAAATAAATATTTTTTGATGACATAATTTTACATACACATTTATCAAATATGGCTTCATTCTCCGATCAAACACAAACGATCGATCGCCATAGATCACATTTGAAATTGTTTGCACGTGATAAACTTTTAAGATGTTTTAGAAAATAAATAAGAATACATAACCCTTAGTGAGGTTGAGTACAAAAAAAACGTTTTAACTGCAATTTTGATAGATTGCTAATTATATAATGGAACATTGTATTTTTATCGGTCATAAAAAAGTTATAAATATGATTCATATCCGTTGCATCTAAGACATATAAGATCATCGGCCGTGTATGGTAACTTAACAACCTTTGATTTTTTATAAAAAGAATGATATATAAAGGAATAATGGTCGATACTAATAAAGAAAAAGATTTAGCTTTAAATAAAAAAAATATAATTAAAGGGTCTTTTTGTCCATACAATTAAAATATCTAGAAATATTGTGTTAGTATAAAAAACAGTAGTATTAATATCATCACCCGTGTTGTTTTACCGGAAGAAACAATAAATCGATGAACAAATAGTTACCAAAGTTATAACAAAAATTCGATCGTGGAATTAAAAAAGGACAAATAGTGGATGCCCTTATTTTGTGGAAGTTGGCATAATAGAAAGATGGACGATTTTTAAACTAAAATTGGATTTTCTCAAAATGGGAGCTGAAATAGCATACGTGTCCTTTTTTTTTTGATAAAAGTGGCAAGTCACCTGTTTCATTAGAAACAAAATAGTTCATACAAAGCTGAAAAAACTAATTTTAAAAAAAAAACTAAAAATGATAAAAAAATCCTCAAGGTGTGTGAAGCATCAAAAGATATCTACAACTAATGTCATAAAGCATACAAAGCAAAATATATTGCCATAATAACTAAGTAACAAGAACACTAAGGGGGCGTTTGGTTCTCGCTATTGACTATTCCAGAGAATAGAAGGATTCCAAGGAATGTTATACTAGGGAATGTCATTCCAGGAAATGTGCCATTACTATATTTGGTTCGCGCTTGGCTATCACTTCAACATTTCAGGGAATGTTTCATTATCATATTTGGTTCGCACATAGTTATTGCAATGGCTATCAAGACATGTCTTCGCGCATATATTTTTTTTATCAATGGTATTTTTAAATGTGCCTACATACTATACAAATAATTATATGTGGATCGACACGGGTCAAAATTTAGGTCATATTGGTAAATTTAAATCATACACTACTAGTAATATCAGATCCAGATAGTATTTCGAAATAAAATTTACAGCATAGGAGAGATACTGTCAATCCATAGCTCCTTTTTGAGTATTTTTAGTTTCTAAAATTCCCAGACATCAAGACCTTCAACAACAGCTTATTTCATAATTTTTTGAATTTTCTAAGTGTATTGAACAGTGACTTTGGCGTTGACAGTTTCTACATGCCAGTCAAGCATTGTACCAGTGTTGAATTTTTGAAGTATGAGATTCAAATCCTTACCATTAATTGTACAAAAATCAGAAAAATATGAGGTTTGTTTCTATGCACTCATGAGGGTGTTGTTTATCTGCTTACAAGAGGATTTGGTCTGATTTGGACTCGAAGTACCCTTTTATTTTTTATTGTGACAAAGGGTATTTTGGGGCAGTTTTTGTACCAGTGGTGTGTTAATCACGTTGGTTTATTTCTAATGTCTGGTACAGTGCTCGAGACATGTTTAGACATTGATTTGGGGCTTACCTATCATGTATATGTAATAATTTGGATACTGTCATGATGTATGACCTATGATCTACATGTAACGTATAATGAGAAATAAAATGAAAGATCAAAAGAACAACTTTATTTATATATTTTTGAAAACACATGAGTCAAAGTTTCTGTCAGCGATACGCCCTCCAATTTCAAACCTGAATTAGAAGCCAACAACCACCAAATATTAATGCCAAACATTACAAGTACAATACAGATCCCTTTAGAGTAAAAAACAAAATGCTAATAGATGAAAATAAAAAGAAAAACCCTACAAAATTGCTACATCATGCAACCACTTAAAACCCAATTCGCATACTCTGACTTAGCATCATCTGCTAAAGAAAAAAAATATTTGGTCTTTTAGTGTCTTTTGAAATGACAGCTCCAGCTTTTATACGATCTAACAAAGATAAGCCTTGTATTTTTTTTTTCAATCTCTTTAGACACTCCATCTTTTTTATTTGCATAATCTATCATGAATTGAAAACAGTCGGCTAATTTTGCGATGTTATCGCTAGCTGTCCCAAACATACTCCCCATAGAGCATATTGAATTGGCAATTGACTCATTAAGCACATCTGCACTTGACATTCTTCTTTTTTCTAGGTCTTATAGACGCGCTACCGTCAGTTCTCTGTGTTGGTGAAATGTTTGTTTGGCTTCCATCAACGGGACTATCAACCAACTCCTTGTAGCCTAAGTTATCATTCATGTCTACTTCAACATGTCTTGGTCCATCTTCATTAGTTGCTTCCTATCGTTCAATATCTTCTACTGCATCAGCCAGGGACTCTGCTTCTAATCCATTGGCACGATCCTTGCCCAAAACAATAGATCAATCCTCCAAATAAGGAAATGACTTTCCTCTTAATCCTATAGCAGTTGGATGGCTCTGTACATTTCATTTCAAACATGTACATAAACATAAGGTGATATGATTTCACAATAGTTTTCTAGTAATACTATTCATTACAGTAATGTAAATTTTGTGATAAAAAGAATAGTTTTTTGTATGTTTACATAAAACATAAAAAAAAAGATACATTTGCATAAATAACTATTGAACATGTGTTTTTTACCTTAATCTAATTATCATATACACCTTTTTCGCAACATATGGATTTTTTGTTGTCATTCCATCCAAATCCGCTTGCACCCAACATTTCGGAAAGTGCATAGTATTGTTTCTTCCACAGCTTCACTCGAGAGCTAATGTGAGAGGTAGTTCTTACTTGACAATTTGGAATTTTTTCATGCATCCATTTCTCTAGTTGCTGCAGAAAATCACTTCGAAATGTGCCATTATCACCTCTCCAATTTCCAGATTCTAAAAGTTGAAGCAAGCACTCTATCAACTTCTTATCTTCCTCCTTATCCCATATATGTTTCCTGTTGTTGTTACTCTGATTGGTTGACTGTCTATCCATGTCTTTGAAAGAAAAACAAGTTGATCATCAACACAAGTTGAGATGATCAAAACAGACATAAATTTATTTCTATTCTAAGAAAGCTAGATGATCATCAACACAAGTTAAGATTGATTGGCTTATTCTAATTAATTTGTTAAAATAAAAATAAATAAAAAATCTATTATAAATGCAAATGCTTACTGATTTCTAACATGTCATAGCAATTTTGAAAGACATATAAGACATACAAGACATACAAACATTTCATCCATTGTCTCACAGAAATTGTAGAATTTCTCTATATAATCAAAATTCACAAAAGATGATTAAGCTATGACTCATGATGCAATTCAACTCGATTAAGCTACATGAAGCATAAAAAAACAAAAATAAAAGATAAGAGTTGATTCAATCAGATGGAAAGGGAATAGGCTTCCAGAAAAACGTATACTTCTTTCAATTACGTTAATCGATGATTCAAGGGCTCAGATAAAGATTCTTCAATAAAGTAAATAGTTAAAACGAAAGAGGAAAGTGTGGAGGCACCTTGCAATAAGGATTGGCGGAGGTGTATTTTGGTCGGAGGTTCTCTTTCTGTTGCAGACGGAGATTTTGATTGGTCCCAACGGAGGTAACAAAGGAGTATGTATAGAGAAAGGATTGGCGATAACGCTAAAAAAGGCAAAACTAAAAAAGATTTGGCGCCAATCTGGAATGGAAAAAATCCACGTCTCGCGTGGCTAGCAACATAGCCATCAACTATAGCATTACGATTGCAAGGGAATCAGTGATTCCTGTATCTATTCCCTTCCTGTTTTAACCAAATGCAGTAATGACTAAAATGGTATTGAGATACCAGGGAATTAACCTCCAATAGAATGAACTAAACGCCCCCTAAGACAAAATAACCACAAGACAAAGCACAGAGTAAGACATACTAATCATCTCTAACAATAAAATGAGAAGTAGAGGCACTAGCAAAAGAAGAGCCTGAAGCAACTATAGATGAATCAGCTGCCATAAGAGCAGCATCAATAACATCATACTTAGCACGGTCTCTAAGGTAATCAGAAAGATCAAAGGCTCAGAGCCCTCGAGACCAAGACATGGGTCTTCCTCTGACTAGTTGTTTGTCCTTTCCTGGGTATCTGAATCTGACAGGATGATAATGCTGTCTGCCTGAGTTAAATGAGTAACATCCATAGGTAAGATTAAAGACAATTAAAAAAATGAAACTTCTAAATTAGATTTACACCAAAATGAAGTAAGGGCAATAGCATATGTGTCCTAATATGACTATTTTTTTATTCAAGATAATGATATTGACTACTGAGGAAATCAACTTTCGCATATATAAAAAAAAAAAAACAATGTCTCTCGCATATTCGAAATATGAATGAAGGATTAAATATTAAAATTAAAACTAATTAAATTTAAAAAGTTAAGACCTACATTACATTCTTCTTTCAATAAGAAAACAAATAATGATATTGAATTAAAGTATGGCAAAGTAGTGCTACAGTCATAGGTGGAGCTTTTTAAATAGTAATCCGTATAAATTGCTACCTCTGTACTCCTAAATTGAAATTTGTCTATCCCGTACTCTTGACAGCTCATTCTTCTTCAGTAATTTATTTTTAGACCGATTATTCTTCTCCACACCATGTCCTTTTTTTTTCTTTCGATTTTTAGTTTTGAGCTGTTGGGAAAGAAGGTCCATTCGGTTCATGTAGACTCAATGCTTATAATTATAAACCATCATTAAACTTCTTAAATGTTCTTTGTAAACCAAGCTCAAGTAGAAAGATGCAAAAGTGTGGGGGCCACTGTCAGGTTTAATGAAATCGATTTCCTCTTCTTTCGGACTTCTCTTTCTGTCTCCAGTCTCCCGTGCTTCATCCAATGAAAACATAAACACCTACGAGCTGGAGACTGGAGAGGAAGTAACCTTCTAAAACCCTAGCACGCCCCATCTCCCGTGCCCCTCAAACTTCGCCGAGGAAGAGGAACTCTCTCTCTCTCTCTTTGAAACCTTGGCAGGTGGATCTCTTTCTCTCTCTCACACACAGACACGCGCACACACCCGGTATCGGTGTTTTATTTTGTGATTTTGGGTATTTAGGGAGATATTTGAGTTTCAGGGTTACTGATTTAGTTGTCCGGTTGAGGATTTTCATGATCATATTTTGTTCGGCTATTAATCCCTCAAAGGACAAAAAAAAAAAATCTCTCAGAAGTATCTCTATTTCTCAAGATAACTTAGTTTGTTTCTTGGTTGCAATTGGTACCAACTCTTAAGAATATAGTTCGCTCCTAACTTCAAAAGCAGAGTTGCTAGTTATTAGTTGTCCATTTTAATTATCTGATCAATATTTCTAAAGCTGTTGATACATTTTTTATTTATTATCCCATTAATTGTCTAATTATGATATTGAAATCTTAACTTTTTTTATAATTATATTGCCAGATTCTTTTGTTTTTTGCAATTTAAAGTGTAAAAATGGTCAAGGGAAGTGAAAACGCCAACAAACAGGTGCTTGGATGGATTTATCTACAATGTTGTTATTTTGTTTTACTATAACCAGTTCTTTGTTCATCTACAATATTGTTATTTTGTTGTATTTTAGGCTGCAGTTGCACCTGTTGTGAGGCGTAAAGAGAAGTCTGGAAATAATGGTTTGATTTCTCTAGTTCCTCGTAAATCTGGCACCATTTTTTGCTTTTTACACAATTTTTTGAAACATTCCTTTCAACCAACATGATGGGTTTATCAATCAAAATAAATGCCTTTCTGTTTAATACATTTACATTGTAAAGATTTTTTTCCAGCATTTTATGCCCCACATTTTAATTCTAAGCATTTTATAGAATCAGTTTGCGTACAAAAGCTCCTATTCGGGAAGACCTATGTAACAAAAACGTGTTAAGCACAAGTGTTATAAGTTACAACTCACAAAGTGTTGAATTTCGCTAAATGCATTAACCTTACTAGAATTTTTAAATGATCCTTCTGTTATTATGTACTAAATAAATAGGGAAGAGGGAAGCAGCGGAAGCACTTGAAAAGACGATAAGTGCTAAAAAGCAGAAGAAGGTTGAAGCAGAAGTTAAAAAGGTGCAGGTGCCACCTCCTAAGGAGGAAGAATCTACTAGCACAGAGGAAGATACATACTCAGAATCTGAGGAAGAAGAGGTATCAATGCCAAATCCTAATTTTGTGTACTAAAACCACACCGAGTGTTCCATTTGGGTCAAACTTAATCTGTGATTTGTGTTTTTGTCAATGCATAAGGTTGAAACAGAGGTTAAAAAGGTGCAGGCGCCACCTCCTAAGGAGGAAGAATATACTAGCACAGAGGAAGATACATACTCAGAATCTGAGGAAGAAGAGGTATCAATGCCAAATCCTAATTTTGTGTACTAAAAACCACACCGAGTGTTCCATTTGGGTCAAACTTAATCTGTGATTTTTGTTTTTGTCAATGCAGAAGGTTGAAGCAGAGGTTAAAAAGGTGCATGCGCCACCTCCTAAGGAGGAAGATACATACTCAGAATCTGAGGAAGAAGAGGTATCAATGCCAAATCCTATTTTGTGTACTAAAAACCACACCGAGTGTTCCATTTGGGTCAAACTTAATCTGTGATTTTTGTTTTTGTCAATGCAGAAGGTTGAAGCAGAGGTTAAAAAGGTGCATGAGCCACCTCCTAAGGAGGAAGAATCTTCTAGCACAGAGGAAGATACATACTCAGAATCTGAGGAAGAAGAGGTATCAATGCCAAATCCTAATTGTGTACTAAAAACCACACCGAGTGTTCCATTTGGGTCAAACTTAATCTGTGATTTGTGTTTTTGTCAATGCAGAAGGTTGAAGCAGAGGTTAAAAAGGTGCAGGCGCCACCTCATAAGGAGGAAGAATATACTAGCACAGAGGAAGATACATACTCAGAATCTGAGGAAGAAGAGGTATCAATGCCAAATCCTAATTTTGTGTACTAAAAACCACACCGAGTGTTCCATTTGGGTCAAACTTAATCTGTGATTTGTGTTTTTGTCAATGCATAAGGTTGAAACAGAGGTTAAAAAGGTGCAGGCGCCACCTCCTAAGGAGGAAGAATATACTAGCACAGAGGAAGATACATACTCAGAATCTGAGGAAGAAGAGGTATCAATGCCAAATCCTAATTTTGTGTACTAAAAACCACACCGAGTGTTCCATTTGGGTCAAACTTAATCTGTGATTTTTGTTTTTGTCAATGCAGAAGGTTGAAGCAGAGGTTAAAAAGGTGCATGCGCCACCTCCTAAGGAGGAAGAATCTTCTAGCACAGAGGAAGATACATACTCAGAATCTGAGGAAGAAGAGGTATCAATGCCAAATCCTATTTTGTGTACTAAAAACCACACCGAGTGTTCCATTTGGGTCAAACTTAATCTGTGATTTTTGTTTTTGTCAATGCAGAAGGTTGAAGCAGAGGTTAAAAAGGTGCATGCGCCACCTCCTAAGGAGGAAGAATCTTCTAGCACAGAGGAAGATACATACTCAGAATCTGAGGAAGAAGAGGTATCAATGCCAAATCCTAATTGTGTACTAAAAACCACACCGAGTGTTCCATTTGGGTCAAACTTAATCTGTGATTTGTGTTTTTGTCAATGCAGAAGGTTGAAGCAGAGGTTAAAAAGGTGCAGGCGCCACCTCATAAGGAGGAAGAATATACTAGCACAGAGGAAGATACATACTCAGAATCTGAGGAAGAAGAGGTATCAATGCCAAATCCTAATTTTGTGTACTAAAAACCACACTGAGTGTTCCATTTGGGTCAAACTTAATCTGTGATTTGTGGTTTTGTCAATGCAGAAGGTTGAAGCAGAGGTTATAAAGGTGCAGGTGCCACCTCATAAGGAGGAAGAATCTACTAGCACAGAGGAAGATACATACTCAGAATCTGAGGAAGAAGAGGTATCAATGCAGCCTAAAATACCTATTGGGAATCAAAGTGAGCGTGGAGTGACTAGGATATTTGTTGGGAACTTGCCGTCCAAAGTTGATGAAGATGATATGTATGCTCTTATTTTAAGTAAAAGTATTGTAATGCAATGTCGTGAACCTATAAATTCTGCCCTGTAAGTCATTGCAAATTTTGTTGAGCTCTTCAAGGAATTCCCTGTAAAAATCACCCAATTGAAGAAGTGACTGCCTCTAAACTAAGCAAGTGATGACCTAGTGAAGTGGAGTGTTGACCTATGAATAAAATAATGCAACTCACGTGTCAACCAATCCATTCTATTAAAGCATCAACCTTATGTAGAGTCAAGTGTTGACCTATGTGGGTAATTGTAATTTTTGCAGCAAGTTTTCTTTATTTTTTCCATTATTCACTGATCATATTTGCAAAAGGAAAAGAAAAAATCAACACCAGTCTAATTTCACTTATTCAATGAAAATAAAAAATAAAATTGGTTTTTACAATTCGATGCGTGCCATAGTTTCCATCGGTGTTGCATTGAACTTCTTTTGCTGTGGGTCAAATTGTTTTTTGTAGGTATACATAGGAATTTATGCATAGTTTGATTGATCAATACACAATAATTACTTTTATGGATTTTCTCTCTTATGGAAATTGTAGAGCTGCTTTATTTAAAGAGGCAGGAGAGGTCATTGAAGTGAGATTGGTTAGATGGAAGCTGCTAAAAGATAACAATTCCAAAGGATTTTGTCATGTGGAATTTGCCACTGAAGAAGCTGCTAAAAGAGTAATCTAATTAACTTGTTTAATTATTATAGAAAACTTGACTTGTATAATTTTATACAATAATCTTATGAGAAATAAAACAGCCCGGAACAAAAGGTACAATGAATTTTGGATGGTCAGCAACCAACTACTATGTTTTCTCATGTTGCCAATAGCCCTTAATATTACTCAATTTTCCAACTTCTCCAAACGGTATATCAGGGTGGAGGCACGTGTATCTATTAGGCATATATTTCATCAACTTCCAACTATATTCACGTTATATCAGGGTAACTGGTATATAATAGGCATATAATTTTTTAGATATTGGCTGTTTCTAATTTTCCATCCGATTCTGTTAACCCATATTAGTGAGCACAAAGTAAAGAAAATTGGCACATGATTTTTTTGTTGAGGTAAATGACCGAAGAGGTAATTGTTGCTAAATATGTTTGTCCTGAACTGCTTGTAGGCGCTTGAAATGAATCAGCAAGAGTTCATGGGTTGTGAACTAAGAGTTCAGTTGGCCAAGCCAGAAAAGAGAAGGTTCTCTTCTTTTTTCTTATACTCCTGCATAGTAAAAATTCTTTCATATTACCTGTTTATCCTGAACCTGATATTACAGTCTATGGTATGACAATCCTTGCTTTTGACATATTCTTTCAATATTGGATAAAATATTTTCTCCCTGTACACCTGTCCAAGTGTATCTTGTTTCCTTTTGTCTACCAATAATCTCATGGCAAGGGGATTTGGTGTTGCAGACAAGGGTCTTAACTACAATGTCTTTGTACATCTGCTATTTGATAAGATATGTTTATGAAACAGGAAGGATAACTCTCCATGTGTATCTTGTTTCCTTTTGTCTACCAATAATCTCATGGCAAGGGGATTTGGTGTTGCAGACAAGGGTCTTAACTACAATGTCTTTGTACATCTGCTATTTGATAAGATATGTTTATGAAACAGGAAGGATAACTCTCCATGTGTATCTTGTTTCCTTTTGTCTACCAATAATCTCATGGCAAGGGGATTTGGTGTTGCAGAAAAGGGTCTTAACTACAATGTCTTTGTACATCTGCTAGTTTGATAAGATATGTTTATGAAACAGGAAGGATAACTCAAGCATCCACAAGGGAGAAGATGAGGTAGTTTTGTGTTCTTTTAGTTAATCTTAAATCTTAAAATGTAATGCAAACTTTAAACTATTTAGTGTGTAACCTGACTATACTTTAAAATCTTAAACTTTACTGTCTCTCTTTATAACCATTACAAAATTTTCTAATCAGGGTAGTCTATTGTTAATTTTTTTATTTAAAAAAATAAAGAATACACTGTGATGATGAAAGATAACACGTTCAGCGGATAAATCCTATGGTAAAGCCAAATCTAATGAGAAAGAGGTAATGCGCCCTGGCAGTATTCCCCCATTTTTTTCTGACCTTAAAATGTGTACCTGGAAATTCTCGTTTTAAATATAACATAAAATTGCAGCCTAAAACACGTGTTGGGAATCAAAATGAGCATGGAATGGCTACAATCTTCGTCGCAAACTTACCGTTTACAGCTAACGAAGATGAAATGTATGTTTTTATTTCTTCTTCTTCTTCAAAGTCTTTATTCCCAAACAAGTTGGGGTAGGCTAGAAATTAAACTCAACCGGAATCAGCAACACAGGGACTTCCTAGGAGGTCACCCATCCTAGTACTACTCCTACCCAATTTGTGAGGGTTTCATTTCCATAAAGAGGCTCTTTTTTTTTTTTTTACCGCTGGCTCGCCAAGCCTATCACGAATCCTCTTCCTTTTTCCTGGCTTGGGACAGACTGTGTAGAAACTACACAGGCGGAGTTAAATGTATGTTTTTATTTGACTAAAAATATTATAATGCAACATTACTACCTAGGAATTTTCCCATGTACGTCATTGCAAAATTTTGTTGAGGTTTTGAAAGTGTTGTCCTGATGAGAGCACCCAAAATTTGAAGAAGTGTCGACCTGTAGACCTAATTATGTGATAGGCTGATGGCCTAGCTGAGTGCAGTGGAGTGTCAACCTATCAACATAATAAGCAACTGTGTCGACCAATCCATTCTATTGAAGCAGATTAGTAGTTTTCTGTCAACTTGAATTTTTTAGTGTCATTTGGGCACTTGCAATTTTGAAGTGGATTTCTTAAATTTCTTTATTTTTCCCCATAATCCTTCAATAGATTATTGAAAAGAAAACGAATAAGTGGATATTTCACTTATTCTATGGAAAGGAGGGTGCAAATAAGTTTTACAGAATTTTTTACCAAAAAAAAGTTTTACAGGATATGATGTGTGAGGTAGTTTCCATTGGTGTTTTGTTGAATTTTTTGTTGCATATATGGTCAATTTTTTTGTTGTTGGTATACTGAGGAATGTGTGTGCATTTTTTGAGATTCATTGATTGATACACAATAATAACTCTAATATGAACTTCCTCTCTTGTGGAAATTGTAGAGCTGCTTTCTTTAAAGAGGCAGGAGAGGTCATTCAAGTGAGATTGTCCAGAGGATATTGTCATGTGGAATTTGCCACTGAAGAAGCTGCTAAAAGAGTAATCTAATTAACTTGTTTAATTACTATAGAAAACTTGACTTGTATAATTTTATACAATAATCTTATGATAAATAAACAAGCCTGGAACAAAAGGTACAATGAATTTTTGGTAGTCAGCAACCAACTACTATGCTTTCTCATGTTGCCAATAGCACCCAATATTTCTCAATTTTCCAACTTCTCCAACCTTTATATCAGGGTGGAGGCACGTGTATCTATTAGGCATATATTCTGTTATATATTGACCGGTTCTGCCTAACTTTGCTAACATGTATATAGAAGCACAAACTTAAAAACTGAAATCAGGCCAGTTACACATTGTTTTCTTTTGGTGTTAAATGACTGAAAAGGCGATTGTTGCAAGTTGCAGGCCATTGCTTGTAACTTGCAAATTTGATTAACTTTATAATAATTTGCAAATGACTTGAATAAGTTTGCCCTAAATTGCTTGTAGGCGCTTGAAATGAAGCATGAATTCATGGGCCGTGAACTAATACTTGACATGGGCACCCCAAAAGTCTCCTCTACTCACAGGAGGTACTATTATTTTTCTTATCCTACTGCACACTAAAAAGTTCTTTCATATTACCAGTTTAGCCTGGACCTGATATCACAGTCTATGATATGACAATCCTTGCTTTTGACATATTCTTTCAATATCGGATAAAATATTTTCTTCCTGTACACCTGTTCATGTGTATCTTGTTTCCTTTCGTCTACCAATAATCTCATGACAAGGGGATTTGGTGTTGCAGAAAAGGGTGTTAACTACAATATCTTTATACATCTGCTAGTTTGATACGATATATTTATGAAACAGGAAAAAAAAATCAAGCATGCACAAGGGAGAAGATGAGGTAGTTTTGTATTCTTTTAGTTAATCTTAAATTTTAAAATATGTAATGCAAACTTAAAACTATTTAGTGTTTAACCTGACTATACTTAAAAATCTTAAAATTTTAATGTCTCTCTTTATAACCACTACAAAATTATCTAATCAGGGCAGTCTCTTGTTAATTTTTTTTTATTTGAAATATAAAGAATACTGCTGTGATGATGAAGGATACACCCTCACCGGATAAATCCTATGATAAAGCCAAATCTAATGAGAAAGAGGTAATGCTCCCCGGCAGTATTCCCCATTTTTTCTGACCTTAAAATGTGAACCCAGAAATTCTCATTTTAAATATAACATAAAATTGCAGCCTAAAACACGTGTTGGGAATCAAAATGAGCATGGAATGGCTACGATCTTTGTCGCAAACTTACCATCTATAGCTATCGAATATGACATGTATGTTTTTATTTGACTAAAAATATATAATGCAATATTACAAACCTAGAAATTTTCCCATGTATGTCGCTGCAAAATTTTGTTGAGGTTTTGAAAACGTTGTCCTGTTGGGATCACCCAAAATTTGAATAAGTGTCGACCTCTAGACCTAATTATGTGATAGACTGATGGCCTAACCTAGTACAGTGGAGTGTCTACCTATCAACGTAGTAAGCAACTTACATGTCGACCAATCCATTCTATTGAAGCAGATTAGTAGTTTTTCTGTCAACTTGAATTTTTTAGTGTCATTTGGGCACTTGCAATTTTGAAGTGAATTTCTTAATTTTCTTTATTTTCCCCCATAATCCTTCAATAGTTTATTGAAAAGAAAACGAAAAAGTGGATATTTCACTTATTCTATGGAAAGGATGGTGCAAATGGTAGTTTCCAACTTTCCATTGGTGTTGTGTTGAATTTTTTGTTGCATATATGGTCAATTTTGTTGTTGTTGTTGATATACTGAGGAATGTGTGTGCGTAATTTGTGATTGATTGATACACAATAATAACTCTATTATGAACTTCCTCTCTTGTGGAAAATGTAGAGCCTCTTTCTTTAAAGAGGCAGGAGAGGTCATTAAAGTGAGATTGCCTAGAGATAAAGATCACAATTCCAGAGGATTTTGTCATGTGGAATTTGCCACTGAAGAAGCTGCTAAAAGAGTAATCTAATTAACTTGTTTAATTATTATAGAAAACTTGACTTGTATAATTTTATACAATAATCTTATGAGAAATAAAACAGCCTGGACAAAAGGTACAATGAATTTTGGAAAGTCAGCAACCAACTACTATGTTTTCTCATGTTGCCAATAGCACCTAATATTTCTCAATTTTCCAACTTCTCCAAACGTTATATCAGGGTGGAGGCACGTGTATCTATTAGGCATATATTATGTTATATATTGACCGGTTCTGCCTAACTTTGCTAACATGTATTTAGAAGCACAAACTTAAAAACTGAAATCAGGTCAGTTACACATTGTTTTCTTTTGGTGTTAAATGACTGAAAAGGTGATTGTTGCAAGTTGCAGGCCATTGCTTGTATGCAAATTTGATTAACTTTATTATTGATTTGCAAATGACTTGAATAAGTTTGCTCTGAATTGCTTGTAGGCGCTTGCAATGAAGCAAGAATTCATGGGCCGTGAAATAAGACTTGACATGGGCACCCGAAAGGTCTCCTCTACTCACAGCAGGTACTATTATTTTTCTTATTGTACTGCACACTAAAAAGTTCTTTCATATTACCTGTTTAACCTGGACCTGATTTTACAGTCTATGGTATGCCAATCCTTACGTTTTGAGTCCTTTGACATACTTTGCTTGATATTTCAATATCAAATAAAATATCTCATCTTTCTACCTGTCTGAGCATATATTGTTTCCTTGCGTCTACCAAAAATCTTGTTTTGAGGGGATCTGTAGTAATAATGGGTCTTAACTCTTAACCTTTTTATACATCATTTTTAATTTTTTATACGTTTTCACTGCAGTGACCAGGGCAACAGCAGAGAACATGGTGGCAGCAGGGGACACGGCGGCTACATGGGACACGGCGGCGACAGGGGATGCGGCGGCTACTGGGGACGCAGCGGCGACAGGGGATGCGGCGGCGACAGGGGTCATGGCGGTGGCCGGGGTCGTGGTGGCCGTGGTAGGACCCACTATTAAGAGTGCTGGCACTGCTAGCTCTGGTGTGCTTACTTTGTAGTTAACTTATCTTTGATTTATTTTAGCTGCATTTTTTATAAATTGTCAAATAGTGTTTCTCCTTAGAAGGACTAATTCCATGATTTGATTTTGTTTACAGGCAGGTAGAGGATGGCCGGCCCTGATTAAACAAATATAATGAGTCGTGTTAACCATGTATTCCAATTTTGTTTCCTTGCACAATTTGTTCTTTATTGTATATTTGCTAGTGAAATTGTATCCTGGCCATGAGCACAACTATTAGGCAGGATTCATGTTATTCTTTAGTCTTTGAAAATTTTGTTGCAAAAATTTGACGTCTATGTTAGTGCTTATGTAATACCATTTTATAGTTACAAGTGTAGGTGCCTTGTGTACTCGGAACGTATCCACTAGATTTTACAAGGGCGAATTGCTCCTGTACCTGTTAAAACTTTTGAGGTCTTTAGTTTTAAGGCCGTATTGTATGTCTATTATATGTGTTCAAATTGGTGATTTTTTTAATGGGCTAAAGCATCTGCTAGTGGTAGCAATTTTTTGTACAAGCCTGATAGCTTTAGGCCAATTTGAAGAGAGCTAGCGACTCCTTGGTCTCTTTGACTTGTGATTATACAAGGGAGCACTTTTTCTAAACGGTTAAGAAAATTTCATATTTTTAAAAACTTGGCAATATCTCATAGACCGTTTGGATTTCCGGTTGGTAACGTGTATGTATCTAAATGAAAATAATTTAACAGAGAGACAATAACACAATAGATTTTCCTCCAGTAGATAATTAGCTTTTATATATATGGGCATTATCAACAGTGGATTGATTTTTTCACTTGTGGCAAAATTGTCTTCAGCTGTTCATCAATAGCATGGTGACACGTGTGTGAACTATGTATTAAATATTTGAAAAGTGTGAATCCTGAATTCAATATTTTGTGACAGGGTTCATGCACATGGCAGCATTTCGTTGGTGGGCGAACTCAGATAATTTTTAGCATGTCTTTTATCAATATAATATTGTAATTACAACTCAGGATCTGCTCATGGCATTGTTTTACAAAACAATAATGAACCTCTCTCCCTCCCACCTCTCTCTATCTCACTAGTTTAGATCTCTCATGAATACAACTACACTAACTACTACAGGATGTGCCATGGTATTTTGTTGGTAGATTAACTCAGATAATTTTGCTCCAGATGATTATTACCATGTCTTTTATCAATATAATATTGTTAATACAACAGGATTTAATTTGCTCATGGCATTATTTTACAATAATGAATCTCTCCCCCTCTCTCGCCCTCTTTCTCACTCGTTTAGATCTCTCATGTATACAACAGCTGCCGATGAGCTGTTAAAAAATGACTTGCTCTGGATCTCTAATTTAGCATCTTTCTCCTCCTCTTTGATGGTATCAAGCACAGTTTTCACCTTTCTGCTCCTCATGATCGAGGTGAATTGTGACGGCGCAACCTCTGTTATGATTCGAGCTGCCTTTCTCGTCGCATTGGAAGCCATTTTTCCTTCTATAAACACAGATGACTGTGGTGCATGAGGGAGAAATTTTTGGTATGAATAAGTATAGCATCCCTCAATTGTTGGTGGTGTATAAATAGGTAAAGAACTTGGGTTTTGAGCGTGACCCGGTACGATTCTAGTACAACATCAATTTAAAATATTTTACAAGTTGAGAAATTTTCTTTTGCTTGAGAAGGACATGTGGAGGGCTTCAACCCACAGGCCAAATCAATAACAGGAACTGATAGATACAACTTAATACACAAAAATAGTAAAGGGCACTTGAGAAAAATCAAAATAGGATGATAGACATGAACATATAGAGTAAGACTATATATTTATTTAAGTTGGTACCTCCTTTCTATTTATTTAAGTAGTTTATTTTCAATATATTGAGACTTCTTAAAAAATGCTCAAATTATCCTCTAAAAAGAGATAAAAATATGATATATGTTTCTATTAAAAAAAAATCAAATTATCCCCTACATACATACATGAGGATAGTGAATAGTGATTTTTTATCTGGAGGGGTAAAATAAAATATGTCAATTTTGGGGCAAGCAAAATGCCAAGAAATGAGCAACAGTTGGCATTTTTGGACCTTGGGTGCATCGATCATTTCACTTGCCGCCCCAAAACTTTCTGAATTAATTGCGATAGCGATGTATTTCATTTTGTGGATCGACACATACTATTACTAAAATCTTTTGAGATTTAATGATGCAGATGCTTTTGTTGTTTTTGGATTTCTCCAAAAGTGCATTTGGTATTTATGGTTTTAAATGAAGACATTGAAGGACATATCATTTTTCTAAAAAAAAAAAAAAAATACAAATTAGACTTATTGGAGAGATTTATTTATTTTATTTAGAAATAAACAAATCCATTTAAACGAAACAAGCATCTTCGGTGTGGGATTTCTGAAAACAGCTCCACCGTAGCAGTGGAGGGTGGAAGCATGCCATGAACCTTAAACCTAAACTCTTCACCTTCCATCGTAGCAGTGTTACAGTGGAGCTGTTTTTCAGAATTCCCACACCAAAAGAGCTTGTTTCGTTTAAATCCATTTGTTTAATTCTAAACAAATAAGAAAATCTATTGGAGATGTTAAGGAGAGGAGGGTTCCATGTCATCCGATTGACATTCAGGGTTGAGGAAGCTTAAAAATTAATATTGTAATTTTATTTTATAGAGAGAGCTAAAAGGTATTAATGCATAAGAAAATTACAAAATCTAATAGATCAAATTACAAAATTTTAATTTACAGGAGGGCTTAGCATCCTTTTTCCATCACTATGTTCCGTCTCTGTTGACATCAGTCTAGTATTCGATCTAAGTGTTGAAATTCGTACGAATAATTTAGATTTACACAGCAGTTAAATATAATGCATATTTAAATCCGCTCGCACAAATCTCAATACAAATTAATCAGATGACTTAAACCGGACATCGAAATAAAAAAATCTACTCCTGTAGATGTTATTGTTTCTCATTATTTTTTGAGAAATTTAATAAGGATCTAGCACTTATTTTCATTAATCATGCTCGGTTACAAAGGTTGAGTTTATTAAAAGAAACCCTGATTATTGCTTCTCATAATTAAAAATGGATAACATTTTTTCGTCTCCACTCTTTTAAAAAAAAAAAGGAGCCCTCGATAGAGCTTGCAGGAGAGAAGAATCTTTTTTTTTTATTTTAAGAATACAAATTTGCTGTTTTTAATTTTTGGGATACAATGAGATTTCTTGTTTCTAGTTTTTTCTGTTGCTGCTTGCATCAAGAAAAGTAGCTAAGAGACGGAAAAAATTATACGTCTTTTCTATTTCTGGATATTCGTTTTGTCTATTGACAACAAATTAACTTGTCGCCACTAGCCTTAAAAAAAAAAAACAAATTAACTTGTCGATAATAATTCGTAAAAAGTATGATAAATCATGTATATCATACACATAAAAATTGTTAGAGTTTGATGCAAGTTTATTGCTTATTAAATAACTTCAATATTTAACTACACTTGATGAAATATCAAATAATATTTAAATGGGGGAATTTCACGTATACCCCTCAAAAACTACAAAATTACGTATTTCCCCCCCTAAATTTCAAAAACTCACAAATTTATCCATTTTATTGTTTTTTATATTAAAACTCATTCTAAATTTATAAACTACCCATTTTACCCTTTATTAAAAGCATAAAAAGTCCATCAGACTCAAATTTGAATATGAAGAGTTCCTCTACCGCCCGATCCACGCGCATCGCATTAAGATCTGTGCGTGTTGGCCTTAAGATTCGTGCTGATCTAGCACGCATAGATTTTAAAGCAATTTCGATCCGCGCGCATCACATTAAGATCTGTGCATGTCGCTTCAATATCTGTGTGTGTCCGCTTCAAGATTCGTGCTGATCTAGCGTGAATAGATCTTAAAACAGTTTAGAAAGTAGAGGAATCCTTCATATTCAAATTTGAGTATGATGGGCGTTTTATGCTTTTAATAAAGTGTATAATGGGTATTTTATAAAGAGTGAGGCTATGGTACTTCGGCTAGTGTACTACGGCTCAATATGGTACTTTTTAAAATTCTAACGGTCGATCCGAACCATTCAATGTGATATCCATATGAATATGTACTTGCAAACTAAATTTTATATTTTTTCGAATTTTTTTACTATTTTTTTAGATAGGTAGAATTTTCAGTGTTTTATACAAATTCTGGACCATCAAAATTCTACCCATTTAAAAAAATAGTAAAAAAATTCGAAAAAATATAAAATTTAGTTTGCAAGTACATATTCATATGGATATCACATTGAATGGTTCGGATTGACCGTTAGGATTTTAAAAAGTACCATATTGAGCCGTAGTACACCAGCCATAGTACACTAGCCGAAGTACCATAGCCTCACTCTTTTATAAATTAAGAATGAGTTTTAATATAAAAGACAATAAAATTGGTAAATTTGTGAGTTTTTGAAGTTTAGAGGGGGAAATACGTAATTTCAAACTTTGGAGGGGGAATACGTAATTTTGAAGTTTTTGAGAAGTATACCTGAAATTGCCCTTATTTAAATCATGTCAAAATTGATATGCAACCAATTTATAAACAAACAACATATCCAGGGGCGGACCCAGGAATTTGATCAGGGGTAGGCACAATGAATTAATCGAAGCAGCAGACTTGGCCAATGAATAAATTAGAGCAACAAATCTATTATTCTGAGCCAGGGGTAGGCACAGGAATAAAAATACACTGGATCTAGAAAAAAATTTAAATCTAGGGGTAGGCACTTGCCTACCCCTGGACCTTCATAGGTCCGCCCCTGAACATATCAATAGTTTTCTTTTAATTTTTTTGAATTAATTTAAGAAAGTATTATTGAAGTTATCAAAATTAATCAGTTGTTGATTGATCCCCATCATTTTAATAATTATATAAAAAAAATCACTTAAAAGGTTACAATCTACCTTGCATGCATGCAAAAAGAGGTAAATCAATCACACACGCACAACAATTGCACTATGTTTTATTTTTTATTTTTTTTTTTACTTTTTATCATTAATTTTCAAAAGAGTAGATTCTTTCAAAAGGAGATATTTAAACTTCATTCTTTTCATATACTTTCTTTTTATGACAACTGAAAATTGCATTTAATTAAAGAAAAACACACACACACATCATGAATATATTGACACCTGTATAACTGTAATCTATTAAGATTTAATGAAAAAGATGGTTTTAGAAGTTTACTTAGTGTGTACCTTTTTGTCATTAATGAGACAACCACAACCCTATAAAAAAGGTAATCGTTGTTGTTAGAGCCTTAGAGGTCTTGTAACGCTACAAATCGTTGAGACGTCGTCCTCCAGTTGGAAGTTAGCAAATGACTGTACGTGTGAACAATATTGAAGGATTAAAACAAGGATAAATAAATCATTGTTTTTTACATCGTGAGCTAGCTTGTTCATTAAATACGTAATGTCTTCAAGAGGTGCAGAATAAATTTGTATACGATTGAAATTTACAATAATTAAGAAAAGTTAATGTTTTATTTTGTACATATATAGTGGATATATGTGTGGTGTGTTTCTACTTCTAGTGGTGAATAAGTTGATATTTTATTTTGTAGCTGGGATATAATAGTTCACACATAACAAAATTAGAAATTGAGATTGGGAAAGGAAGCTAAAAAACATCGATGCATACAAAAATCACAAAATTTACTAAACACAATTGTATATTTTCAATTTATTACTATCATCCGCCCCTGATGAGAATAAAAAATATACATATTGACACATCTATAGACCTAATGGAAAAAAATTAACATATCGGTGCTGAAAGGAGCTGATTGGAGAAAACTCAAAATTTTAGAGACCGAGTACAACAACAACATCTTTAGTCCCAAACAAATTGATATAGGTTAGAAATGAAATCCAACCGGAGTTACAAAGTCAAGATAGATAATAATAATAATAATAATAATAATAATAAGAGGAGGGTTCAAATGTCTTCATTTTGTGTGTCTCCATCATGCCTCTATTTTTAAAAAACGTTAATAATTCAAAATTTAAAACTTAAAAGTCAAAATAAAACCGTTAGATATGACCTACATAATTTTATCTATACAAGTGTAAAAAATTATGATATTTCAACTTTGTTTTGGTTGTCATCAAGAGCTTGTAAAAACGTACCAATGTGGATAATTTCTAGACATTGATTTTTTAACTTATTGATTCACATAAAAATAAAACTAAAATGTGATAATTTTTTATGAGCACACAGAGAAAATAATATAGATCACATCTAACGGTTTTATTTTGACGTTTATAATTTAAATTTTGAGTTATTAATGTTTTTAAAAAAATGGAGGCATGATGTACCAACAATAGTAATACTAATACTAATAATAATACTAACTATATTATGTCTACACTACATATTGTGAGAATTGAAGTTCTAAGTCCTATGTCTTTGACCTCGAATTAAATCAAATTGAATAATTTAAGATCAACAAACAATTTTTTTCGCAAAAGTGAATTTAAGATCTCTTTCTTCGGCTTTTCATGAGAGAGAAATAAATTGACCTAAAAAAAATATTGGCTTTAAATTGATTTACGTAACAATGAGTGCCTATCCTCTTTTTTTTTTTTTTTTTTTTTTTCTTTTTTTTTCTGTTCTCTACTTGTCATGAATTTACCATAATAATAAATAATATCCTACAATTCCTTACGAAGTAGACCGTTACAAATTTGGATTTTTTAAGGAGGATGTAGTCTGCTTATTAATATTTTGGATTTACAATTTGTACAAATTTTTTGAAAACTTTGCAGAAACTGTCGAGTTGTGAGTGAAACTCGAACTCTCGACCTTTCAATAGGACATTTTCTCATAACTAGCTGTGCTATCATTACATCTCCAAATTGTACGGTTTAGATTAACAAATGGACCTACAATTAAAATTGTAGAGGAAAAAAGGAGGATAACAATTAAATTGCACACTCCATTTGTACCGATAACAATCCGAAATTTTTATTAATCGAAAAAAAATAAAAAAAATATCGAAAAGGGGCGAAACTTTAGTCACAATTTTAAAAGTAGTTAGAACGGCACCATTGGTACCGTCCCATGGGACGGCACTATCCTCGCCGTCCGAGATTACATTCCGCTTAACCAAATTCGTCGCTAATCCGGATTCAAGGACGGTGATAAAATTTCCGTCCCACAAAAAAAAAAAAGGCTGGACGGTACCATCATTACCGTCCCAGGAATAAAAAATAAATAAATAAATAACATCCGGACGGTACCATCGATGCCGTCCCAGGGAAAAAAAATAAAAAAATAAAAATCCGGACGGTAATGTTGATACCGTCCCATACTTTCATATAATGCGCACCTGCCAGGGAAGGGGAGTGGAGTGTTATTCGAGTCTCTCGCAGCTCAGACAGAAGAAAGAAAGAGTTTATATTATTTCCGTTCGCAATTTAGACAGAGAAGTAGGTTATCTTATTTTTTGTTTAGCAGAGTCGAGTCTAGCAGAAATAAATCGAGCTCCGATTGAAGCGGTTAAATACAGAAGCATCTCAAACAGGTAAATTTTTAATTACATATTGTATGATGATTAATTATATGTAATTTATTTATTTACGTATTGTTTACATATTTATGTACATATTCTTATACAGCAAAAAATTTTTTTTTTTTTTTGTTGCATTTTATATTCAATGAAATGTATCTTAATCAAAATTGAATTATTATATCTTACAAATTTGTTACATATATGTACTAGAATGGTGCACTTGCATAATTGAATTAAATTTTGAAAAAGTACCTTAATTGTATAAGAAAACAAAGACGATACGTATATTTTGAGCAAAAGTGGTACTTTTGTACATAAAAAAAGTCAATTGATTTTTTGTATTCTTGTTAGGAAAAAATCACAGTATATCATAAATTTGCATTTTTAAGTAAAAATCATTTTTATTACAATAAATTAAAATATTGTTTTCCGTATGAGAAGTCGTACACTAGTAGGTTTAAAATTTAATATTTGCACTTGAGACGCCTTGAAGGTTTTCGCAATTAATTAATGTTTAATAAGTACATAGAAATTCAACTCAAATTTGTATTTTTTATATATTAGCCACTCCTATGTAAAATACAAAAAAAATGTAAAAATACACCTTTTAATTATATATTGTTTGAACGTGTTTAAATTTTTAATTATTAATTGTTTAAAGCAGTGAACGTGTTTAAATTTTTAATTATACATTGTTTGAATCAGTGAACGTGTTTAAATTTTTAATTATACATTGTTTGAATCAGTGAACGTGTTTCAATTTTTAATTATACATTGTTTGAAGCAGTGAACGTGTTCAAATTTTTAATTATATATTGTTTGTAATTTTTTAATTACATGTAATTTATTTATTATTTTGTAGGCTAATTCATAAAAAAAATTAATCATGCTACTGGTGAGGATTCATTTCGGTGGTGAAATACGACACGGTCGTAAAGGAGTGGAGTACAGTATTAGCCCTCAATTCTCATTGAGCGTGACTGGTGAACAAGGTTGGCACGATGTGAAAGGTGAAATTTATCGCCAACTTGGATATTCCGAGAGTGAGTACAACCTAAAAGCACATGCACGGGTTAATGTTGGTACAACAACCCGACGTTATTATGAGAAAATAGAAATCGTGTGCGATCAGAGTTGGAGAGGTATTTATAACCAAAGTATGTTTGCCCAAACACAGTATTGTTATATCGATTTATACATTGAGTTGGTTCCAATCATTCGTGAAATGCAACAGCAGTTATTCACTGATAGTATGGTACCGGAGACACAACCAGAACCTCGACAGACCCAATATAGTGCTCACTATGCGGGTCCCAGTGTCTTCGAACCCCATCAGACACAACAAACACCGAGGCGAGACCTTTATTTGCATCCTTATCCCGATGTGAACGAGTTGTCACCGCCTGCTCAAACAGAATATAATAATCAGTACAGTCATTGGGTTGATCCGTCGGCATCAGGTGATCATTATCATAATGTTGATGATGTGCCGTCTGGTCAGACAGAATATAATAATCAGGATGGTCCATGGGTTCATCCGCCGGAGGCAGGTGCTCGTTATCCTGGAAGATATTAAACATGCCATTATCCTGGAACCAACGTCGATATGGCAATATCTCGATTTGACTCCAATACCCGGTCGGAGCAACCAAGTGGTCTACTACATTAGATGCCTCATTTACGTAGTTCTGGTGTTTACCAGACCAACTTGATCGTCCCGCATTAGCACTGTGGACAACTTTATGTAACCGGCGTACCTCAGCCTCAGGAAGCGGCGGTGGTGGTGGGATGATCTGTGAAAATTCGAATTGACGCATCACACGATCTGGGTAGTGATGCTCAATGATCCAAAAGTGTACAAGCGGCACACGAGCTAGCCATACACCACTTTCTTCGTAAACTCGTGCCGGCAGCTGAGGCGGTATCTCCTCCAACATCTCTTTGTATGGCTCCCATCTGACCATGTAATCCTCGAGCTTCTGCAGTTCGTTGCGGAAGTAACTAACTCCACTCCGATGGTGACCTACATGGTAATCATGAAGACAACACCACTTCGTTCCAAATGCAGGACACTTTTGTGCATCTGGTTCGCCCCATTTTGGAGTCCAACCATGTTTCGGACGAGGACAGCCGGTCGGTAAACGGGACCAACACCAATGTTGTAGAAGCACAGTCGGTCCATGCATCGTCTTTGTTTTACGCACAACTGCAACACAAAGCCACCTATATAGATACGCTAGAACAGCCCCACCCCAGTTGTATTGATCCGGTGAATCAAGATTTTGAAGAAATTGTAAATACATTACCGGAACTGAATCTCTCGACGAATCAGCAAAAAGAATAGACCCGAACAAGTCGAGTACATACGCCCTTGTGTACTGGCGTACCTTCTCCTCTGTAGGCTCACCCGGCTGCGTGTTTGGCATGACAGCAAATCTTTCACGCAATTTCTTCAAATTTATAGCATATCCAGAAGTCATGCGAACCTCTTCCTCATCGTTCGGCCCCGATCTTTTCTTCCTTTTAAGCAACGCACTTGCGGCCCCATCTCCAAGAAGCTGATCCACTAAGACAGACCACTCACCGTCGGAAGGGCCCGTCACCGGTGATCCCATGATCGGCAGTGCCCAGAGACAAGAAACATCCTGTAGAGTAACTGTCATCGCTCCACGAGACCAGCAAGGAGTGAGGGGTCAATATTTATGTTATCCATTTGAGAAATCTGATACAATTCGAGTCTAAGCAAGAATGGCTCGCAAAGGGGGTGGTATGCAATGCCAGTCCGGAGGTGTCGAGTATCCACTCCTATATCTCTGTAATCCTGTCAATGTTAAACAAATTGATTAAAATAACATATTGTAATTCAAACTTTTATATCATTTTATAAAAGATATAAATTATATGAGCCATTGAGTATCTTACATCGTCATGGATCCGTGAGACCTTATGTTGGTCATGCGGCATCCATAATAAATCGCTAAAATTATTTGCCGACAATTTCGGATCAAAAACATCCTCATCCGTGAGACCACGACTGCTTGACATTCTGCATGCATAACATTTTGAAAGAATTATATAACCCTAGAATTAATAATAATCTAATTTTACTAAACACACATGATTAAATAAAGTACTAAATTAAACAATTACCTATAAACTCTAAAACTTACATGAATAAATAAATTAAGAGATAAATATACAATAAGAGATTAAAAAATTATCTAATTTATCAATTCTTGCATTTGAGAGTAAATGATTGAAAGCTAATTCATCTAATTTTAATCAATACAATTATTAAATGACCAAACTCTAATTTATTTCCACTAAGGCCGAATCCTTTTCCATATTTAAAATTTTTCAACTAAATAATCATTCAACAAAAGTTAATGCACAATTAAGAATTATTCTAAATCCTAAATCCTAAATGAAATTAATTTAATTAACAAACATGCGGTGTTTTTAGACATTCTCATTTAATTAACAAATCATAAAAACTAAATGAAATTAAATTAAACTAATAATTATTTCAAATCCTAAACAATCAATTTTTCTAAATCATAAATCCTAATTTATCAATTATTCTAAAATACAATTAACAAATTAAATTCGAAATTATTAAAAATTAACTGATTTTTAAACTAATTTATCTAATTTTAAATTTAAAAATACCTAAGTCAGAGAGGGAGACCGGAGGACAGGAGTGGGGCTGGGGCGCCGAAAATCCCGGAGTGGGACGGGATCGATGTTGCCGGCCGAGACCAGGCGTCGCGTCGTGGGGTCGCTGAAGAAATTCGGCGTGCGATTTTTGTTCCGTCGGTGAGGCACAGAGCGAGACAGCGAGAGACAGCGAGCGTCGTTCGTTTCGCGTAGGGTGAGCTTTAGCTGGGCCTCGGACGGCATCAATGCCAACGTCCCTGGATCTCGGACGGCATCAATGCCAACGTCCCTGGGTCTCAGACGGCATCAATGCCAACGTCCCTCCTTTTATTTTATTTTATTTTTTTGGCGGACGGGATCAACCCTACCGTCCAGTCTTTTTTATTTTTTATTTTTTTTCTCGTGGGACGGGATCCATATTACCGTTCGGAAATCTGAATTAGCGGGGTTAGCGTGTTAATCCTGGTTAATCTCGGACGGCGAGGATAGTACCGTCCCATGGGACGGTACCAATGGTGCCGTTCTAACTACTTTTAAAATTGTGACTAAAGTATCGCCCCTTTCCGATATTTTTTTTTATTTTTTTTCGATTAATAAAAATTTCGGGATAACAATCCGATCTGTCTCAGAGGATGCCGTATATACAAGGAAAGTGTAATAGAGACAACTCACTACAAAATCCACATGATTGAAAAATACTCTTTTCTTGCTCTCTCTCTCTCTCTCTCTCTCTCTCTCTCTCTCTCTGTATCTTGATTCTTGGATCAGGATGTTAGAATCCTTCAACAAATCTAGAGTATTTTAAGGCTGTAACGAGCCGAACCGAATTGAGTTAGACAAAAGTCGAATTTGATTCATGCCAGAACGAGTCCGAGTCGAGTTTGACTTTAGACGAGCCAATAACGATCCAAGCCTCAGTTTTAATACTTTAATATTCAGTCTACGTACTTTATTATTTAGTTTAAATGTTTTAGTGTTTAATATACGTCCTTCAATTTCAATGCTTTAGTATTTAATCTATGTATCATATTATTCAGTTTAAATACTTAATATTTAGTCATTCAATTTAAATGCTTAGGTATTCAACCTGTCCTTTATCATTTAGTTTAAATGTTTTATTATTTCGCTTAAATATTTAGTGTTCAGTTTGTGTAATAACTAGTTAAAAAAATTGTCTTTACCACTATATCAAATACTGATTCTTATTAAAACTATTAAACAAGTATGTTGATCTTGACCTCCAACCTATGATTTCAAAAAAAGTATGTTGATATCATAAAATTTATAGTATTATTTTTTTTATTAAGATAATGAGTATTAAAATATGTTAAATTATTTTCAGTATAAATATTGAATTTTAAACTTATAATGTTCCATATAAAAGATAATATTCTACTTAAAATACGTAATTCTCGGAACTTTATATTGTTAATCCTTTGTTTTAAACGGAAAAGTTGGGATTCATAGATTGAGGGCACGCGGCATGATTGGTTCAAGGATATATCCACGAATAAAAATACATGTTACCTAAAATTGTGTAATATTTATCCTTGATGTACACTTGTACAGATTATCCCACATAACAAACAGATTTATAATAAAGTGCCCAGTTGTAGAGTATAGCCGTAAGAGGTGACAAAGTTTTGATTGGATTGCCATTTGCAATAAACACTTAGCAATACAACTTACATAACAACAAAGCCACTCTGGAAACTTCAGTGTACTTTTTACACGGACTGTAGTTTGGAACTTGGACACCCAGCACAAAGCACACAATCGCCATTAGATCTAAAATTCTAAAACAACTGTATAAAGCTGTACTCAGAGAAAGGTCTCCGACCCTTGTAAAAACAAAAAAGAAAAGCTAATATACATCTATGACAATGTTCTTTATTCCTCATCAACCAAAGTATTTTATCTGAGCCGCAAATGCAAAAACTGCATTTTTTTTTTTTTTAGTATAGGCCTTTGCAAATAATCTAATAAGTAGTTGACGAACTTAGTGAATCAATATACAGCCCACAGCCCACAGCCACATTCCCTTGAGCAACGGAAACCTACAGCAACACATAAGAATGAGTAAAACCCACCAAATTCAGTAAACCTATGAGAAAAATTCTAATTAAAGTATTAGGAACAAGAAAAAAAAAATGAATAAGAGTGCTTACTCAGTTCATAGTGAAATTTCACCACCCTCTAGCAAATTATTATTTACAATCTGAGTCGCTAATCTAATGTGCCTTCTCTATTGGTCTAACTAGACACATAAATAACTCTAATCACCAACCTAATTACTGCAACAAAAGTATGTGAACAGGTTATTTAGAATTAAAGCAAATTATCATATGCCTAATTGAAAAAAAAAAAAGACAGAGGTAACTAGAGTAATTACCATAACAAGAATAGAAAAAGAAAGAAAAATTACTGTATGTCTCTAATCAAGGTATACCTATTAATTGAAGTCGCCATTTGATACCAAAAAGAACCCATCTTATTGCCCGGGTACAGCCGATTTTAACCTTGTATTCCGTGCATTTCTCTTAAGCAAAGGGTTCTCAATGGCATACACCATCAAGCAGCCGTCCTTTGTTCCTGCCAAGAAGCACTCCTCTGGAGTAACACACAATGATGTAATTACCTTTCCACCCCCCTCGTACCGGTAAATCACATCAAGTGAATGCATGGATCGCAGAATAAGTTGCCCGTGGTCCCCAGCACAAACCAAGAACTCCCCACAGCAGCTTAGTTCCATACAAGTGAGTCGCCCATTTGACTCTGATGAAGCTATATGCTTCCCATTTATTGAATACATGTGCAAGGAAAGGTCGTTTTCAGAATAGAAAACTATTCTCCCATGTTGCGATACGACTAGCTTTGATATAGAACTCCCAGTTGGGTGCCGAATGGAACGGACGTAGATCCCTTCCCGTAATGTGTGGAAGATGCAAGTCCCATCCTTAGAGCCACTGATGACAATATCGAGATCTGTGCTGACAAAGAGGCATGTAATGATGTCATCATGACCGCAGAGGATGTGGAAGGGGCTTTGAATGATGATATGATCTTTTGTGGATGGGTCAGTAGGGCCACGTGATTTTTTGTCCATCAGGCGGCCTTTGTAGGTATGCCACACCATCACTGTTGTGTCATGACTACCCGTTGCCAAAACAGTGGCGTCTGATGAAACTGTATTAAAAATTTAAAGGGATGTAAGCAGGTTCTTCCATAACAGAAAACAATTTGCAGCCATTTTGTTCCATGCAATGAATGCCTCCAACAGGCAAAAGTTTTTCTATGGGACCCACAACAACATGCAGGAATCAAGACATAGGGGCTGTTATGTCAAAAACGGCACCAGTATAACAGCAGGATACTAGTTGTGGCCAATTCCATCAGATTGATCTACTTGTGATTTTATATAGCATTAGCCTGTATATATCTTCATGCAACTATCTCATGAAAACAAATTTTCTAATGAGATGCCCATATTGCACGGTCCTGAGCCCCCCTTTTTTTTTTGTGAAATTTGATATACCAATAGTTTTGAATTTTTTGTAACTCCGAAAACTTTTACAGATAATATTACCTGCTACACAACTGACAACATCTTTATGCTGGCGAATGCTCTGTACAATTCTGCCCCCATCACTTAGAGAAATAACCTGGAAGCTATTCTCCCAGTTGCCACCTGAAATCAAATAATTGTCGTTGTGGATTTGCATCGTGGTGAGGCACTGTCGGCCAAACTCTATATTCTCAGCCAGATGGGTGCCGATCTTTCGTGGGGACAATACATCAGAACCAACACCAAACAAAGGATCCTGCAACAGAAATACAACAATTTGTACATTCTATGAAGGCATATTTCTATTGAAATACTTAACATGCCTATAAATTACAGCGAAGAGATATTAGGTCGCACAGCTAAAAATTACAGTTTGGTTGTAAAGATGCCATACCACTACCAGTTAAATCAGGTATTAAAATATATCAGTCAATAACAGACAAACATGACTTTCATTCCTGACAAGATCCTGAACTATGTTTCTATTGGTGTTGGTTCTCATCTTGCTTGGTAATTTATAGAGTGAGATAACTGAAAAAATAAGTTCAGCCACATGCAGCTAGTTTCTCACTTGCAATGGTCTGAATTGGTGCTAGAAATTGTAAGTCCCAATTACGTTTGGCTTTTTCCCTCATTTACATGGGTGGAGATGGGGAGCTTCCATAATTTGGGAATTATTAGACTTAAAACCTGCCAAAATATTACAGACATTTGACTCTATCGATAAGAAGGTTGCAATATTTCCTTTAGAATATTACCAGGTTCCCAGAAAATGTGAGGCTCCCATTGGACTGCAGAGAGGACGATAGCCAGATCTTGACCGACAATGTGAGGTCCTGGTTGACCAGAATTATGTCTGAATCGACCAAACCAACAAACAACAATGCCGAGGTAGCATTGACTGCATTGTTGACACACAATGTAAGTGTGATAGAGGCTGGTGCAAAAT
Source organism: Carex kokanica (assembly GCA_025461125.1). Classification (NCBI taxonomy): domain Eukaryota; kingdom Viridiplantae; phylum Streptophyta; class Magnoliopsida; order Poales; family Cyperaceae; genus Carex; species Carex kokanica. The sequence goes on along the minus strand of JAJGRX010001371.1, from coordinate 1,672,997 downwards.
ATAGGGGATGCGCAATAGGAATTGGTGGGCCCCGCCTTGGATGCTTCTTTCTGAAGATCTGAATTGGCGTCTGACCAAAGTTCGCAATTTGGTCCTCAATTGCTGATTTCTGTAGCATGTCATCCATGTTTTCTAGATCTACTGCTCCCTCATACGTCAGGTAGTAGAATATGTTTGCAGCCTGTATGAAAGTAAAGTGAGATGGTGCAATTGAGCTGTGTAGTGGCACATCAGTTCATTTTGACATTCTATTTAGCCAATTTTTTTAAAAGCGTACTTCTACAGCAGGCTTGCCACGTTGCTTATAACCAAATACGAGGTCGATCCAGTGATGGAGATTTGAGCTCACATACTCACTTTCTAGGGCTTCTCTGTTCAATCGTATGAATTCCTCAGTAGAACCCTACGAAATATTTTCTTACTTAGTCACAGAATTACCCCCCATCCCGGGGAAAAGATAAATAACTAAACATCCATGCAGGATAAATAGTTACTGTCAACCAACCCATACACAAACTAATCAAATTTTTGCCCAAGGGGGGAAGCATTTACACACCTTTGCCCAAGGGGGAAGAGTAACATCGCCCAAGGGTTCACCGTCTTGTTTAACACCAAGGTGGTATGAATTCAAATTCAAGAGAAATTCAGGCATGTAGAAAAATTCTGGTATGAGCTCCTTCACATCACTTGTATTTGTCAAGCAATTTTTGTAAGTGTTCTCTATGCTTTGGAAGAGCCGGTCAGCATGGTCGAACTTACCACCCTGACATCACAAACAGCTTATGAAACAGAGTTCAAATTAACCAAACTCCATATCCCAGAAATCTCTTAAAATATTCATTCAATAGAGAGAATGGGAGTTAGATGGTACAGAAATGCATAGAAATTATGGTAGGCTACCTGTAAATTACGATGAAGAGCTGTAAAAGGCTCGAGCCTCAGCAAATAATAAAGGACTATACCCATGCTTGAATAGTGGGATCCATAATAAAAACTGAGCAAAATGATAGAATTACCAAAAAGACCATATTTTTAAAAAATAATCAAAACTTCAATGAAAAAATGGTTAGCTAGATCCTGAAATTTTTTGTATAAGAGTGAAAAATGACAACCTTGGAATATCAGGATCGTTGAAGTTATGATAACGGTCCTCAAAAACCTACAGAGAGCCCAAAATCATCAACAGATGTGATCTTTGCACAAAACATCTTAGAGAATACCAATTGGCAAATAGAACTTTCGAAGTGGTGATATTTTGGCCCAGTATACCTTGTTTATCTAACTTACATCTTAACTTTGCTAGATCTTTTCTTAACTTGTGGCATACCCTCCTATTCATTATAAAATGGGATGGTGCGCGTGTGCACATGTGCATGCAACTAATTCAAGTCAAGACACCTACCTTGAATCGTTTTTCATCTAGAGCACCGACTGGCTTAGAAAGATCCCTAAAAGAGGAAGCCTTGTTTATGTCGAGCTTCTCTGACGTGTAATCAGCCAAAACCCATGGAAATATTGGGTACTGGGTTAAATCATTGTACGATCGACCTGCTAAGGTATTTAAGACCATGAGATACTCAAAGTTACTGATCTCTCTCCTCCTCCAGCTCTCTCTTGCAGTCTCAGCCATCTCAGCTGCCACCTGTCGATCAACAAATGAAAGAATTCCGTTTTTGTCCCTCGAGTTCCCCCTGGGAAACAAGCACTCATTCCTAAGAGAGACCATCAAAGAGCCAGTTTGTTTTGCTTCCTTTTGAGACGCAAAATTTAGAAATATGGGTGGGGTAGAGTTGTTGAAAAATATCTCTACTGCTGTGTATTGAAGCAGATATCGGGTCAAGTGTACACCTTTTATCTGATGGTACAGAAAAAAAAATTGTCAAACAAATCAAGAAAAATAATCTAAAATACTGATCAGGTTCTTATTTTCACTGTACGTACCTCTGATACCAATGAAAATGCATACGTATTTATTCTAGAGTTAATTATTATCATTAATGGTGGCATCATTATTCTACAATGTCTCTCGGTTTTATTCACCAGTTCATCAAAGATAGTTTCTTTTTTTTATTAACATAAAAAATAGTTAAATTCCAGCAGGGTCATGCACTACCAAACAGCAGATTGTAAATCCTCTTGTTAGAACCTCTCACCCATTCTATATGTCACACTCCAATACTAATTAACATTCAAACATAAAACTTCCCTAAAGAAAAAAGTCTAAGAAAAACATACCGTGACTAAGTTCCATCTCCTGTGGCGTTTGATCTTGTTAGATTGATTGTTATTTGTCAGATAATCAGAATTTTCATTCCCATTCTTGTCCTTTGATTCGTTCTTTAAATCATTGCTCTTGTGATCTTGGAAGCTGTTGAACACTGACGATCCACCAGTGCCTTCCACCAGAAACTCGCCAGAAAAATGCAAAACATTCCTCCTTATGGTTAAGTGCCCGCCAAGCTTCCATTTCGTTGTCACTAGCACACAAGGAAGTGTCGATACCACCTACGGAGAAGGAGAGAGAAATTATAAGTATCCCAATCACTAGCTCATTTTTACAATAGCATATAATTACCTGAGATTATAGGCAGTAGCACTACATCAATTAACATATATCCTTTTATTTGTTTAAAAGTATCAAGATGCGACCATAAGCTTCAAGCTTCATAGAAAACAGGTATAGTGGTACAAGTACATCTAGCAGAAAATATTAACAGAAAGATTTCTTCTTTACCTCACTAGAATCAATTTCCATGGGAGTATAAACAGACTCCTTCTTTTCATGCACATCACTCAGATACTCTGCTGAACTGATTATGTTGTTTGCATCCTCTGGACTATTGCTTAGAACCTCATTTTGTGAATTGTTTACATCACTGCCAGTAGCATCCTCAGTCTGTTCCGAGCTCTCCTCAGTTATTCCCTTAACCCCTTTCAAGAGAAATCGCTTCATCTTACCAGGAAGGCTGGGCCCCAAGCTGGACTCTAACTCACTTAAATTTTCACTAGTTTCATCACTAGATTTAATGGCTGGCGGGTGACACAGACGCTCATCAAACTTGTAATTTCTCTTCAGCTTCTGTCTACGGCGCCACTTGTCCTCAGTTCTATCGAGCTTCCAGTGTGTTACCATTTTGTTTGGAAATGGTTTGGTGGACCATGGACCCCGCTCATCAGTTAGCGCGCGGTAGATGTGCAACCATTTATCCTGTATAAAAAGGAAATGCATGTAATGATGTGGTATCAGCTATATTTTTAAGCTGAAAATGGCAAAAAACAATTTATATTGGTACAAAAGGGGCATGGTTGTGGTAACACTAGGGTGGCATCTGCTAGGGATTTGACATCATTATCAATATGCTAGCTGGACTTGGTTCTTTACTAAACCAATGTGATAGTGTCCTTTGGTTGGCTGTTTACCTTGACAATCTGCATGTCTTCCTCATAAGCAAGCTGAAAAGCTGCCTTCCTGGCATCATCTGATGAGAGAATTGTGGTTTTGCTTGATTGCATCTCCTCTTCAAACCCATGTAGTTGGTTTCGAACTTCTAGAAGTTGCTCACTCAGCTTATTACGAAGCTCCTCAATTTGCTTAAGTCGGTCTGATTTAGCAACCTTCATGTACTTCACCTCATCAGATGCCTGAAATTAGTTAGATTGATCAGGTGTAAAGGTTGATGCAGATAAAGACTACTTCTAACGAAAGCTCAAATTGCAATTCAGAGACTGAGGAAGTTTGACTTCTTTGGTGAGTTATGACTTCTATTTACAACATTAATCTAAAAATTTGCTATCATTGGATCAGATTCCAACATGAAAGTAGTTTCATCCAAAACTTGAAGGTTGTTAATGACCCAACAACTAACCAAAGCTCCACCCAATTAAAAATTCTTGGTCAAAAGTATACTATGACATACAAAAATATACTACATCAAAAGACTAAAATAGCCAAGACAAAATATGCAGAATCAAACTGCTAGAGTGAAAAATGGTAGCATGCTGGTGGTTTTGCAGGGGCTCATTTAAGAATCCCAAAATAGCTTTTAGCATACTAATGAATAAATAAACTAAGAGGAGAGAACATACAGCAGAGAGCACACGTTCCTTTTGAAGTAGGTTAAGGATGAAGCTTTCTTCCTTGTTGTTATTTCCTGTGTCAACTGTTTCATAGCCAAGCATACTAGTTGCGAGCATTGATTTACCAATTATGACCGTCTCTAGTAACAAGTGAGAGATGATGTGGTAGCGGGCCCCGTCATCTAGTCCCCCGTATTCTGATCTTATCTTCAATAATGACCTGTTTCATAGCACCTCATGTATTAATTTAAATATCTAATATTGCCAAAAGAAACTTAAACTGGCATCAGTGCACATATAGTCCTAATAACGACTGCATCTAGAAAACTGCCAATGGGTGACAACTCATTCAAAAAATGGACGAAGAGATCAATAGAGAGATGGAGAAATTATTTTTCTCTTTTGGGGGCAGGGGAGGGACAGTACCAGATGAAATGATGGAGTTTGTTCTTGGTCTGGTCATCATCTTGGCCAAGAATGGCAGGGAGAAGGGAGATGAACTGCTGCACTCGCCGAGAGGCACTCTCCAAATCAGCCTTGCAAAGGTACATGATGATGATGTGGAATAATATCCTGGCACACTTCTCTGCTCGCAACAACATAGCTTTGTCAATGCTCTTGTTTGGCTTTCCTCCCCCCAGTGCTGACCCAATACTTGTTATTGTTGCACCTGTTTAAGAAGCAAATGAAGATAAAAAGGAAAATAGTGCTTAATCAAGGCATTAATTCAAATTGAGCACAATTTGATGGTAAATCAAGGTTAATCGCAAGACTGATAGATGAAGTTAATAGTAGAGTAAATAAATATTAGATTATTAGGTAAACTATCAAAGTATAGTGAAAGTTATGGTGAGCCTAATGTTCTTTTTTTTTTTAAGTTAGCAGGCGAATTGTCCACTAACAATTTGTATTAATGAAGCAGAAGTTTACAATTTAGCTGACCCTAAAGTTAATTCATTCTCACTGCTTCATATTGGCACATTTGATCATTAATGACAAATTTTGAAATAAGTTGACAGCTTAGGGACAGCACAATTAGAGGTGATTTCATGACTGAGCATCAAGTGCTGCTTAGTTGGGCTAAAAAAACCAATCAAGGGAAAGGGACAATGCCATGTCAATCAGCATTTCAATGTATAACATGCAAAACATTTTTCTTCCTATGAGAGTAAAACATACCTCCAGCAACAACTACAGCTGCCACCTCAGCAGCTGGTATATTCAAGGACTCAACCAGATCTCGCGCTCTCTGACCGAAAGATGGGGCAGGAGCCACATTTGGGATTTTGTTTGGTTGAACCCTGTGAGGCCCCCTCCCATTAATAGCAGATATTAGGATCCATGTCTTGTCATATAAGCTCCACCATATGTGAGAGAAAGAGCCAAGACTCCAAAATAACCTTAAGGTTAACAGAATATTTAAAAATAATGATGTACATATGTATTTATAAGGCTACACACAGGCTAGATACAACTTCTGTGGAATTAAATCAACAGAGCAAAATAAAAAAAAAAGGAAATATACCTTTGAAGTTGGTCACCACTCTCAGCATTAAAAATTTCCATGACAGCAGAGCTCATGTCATTGTTGCTTGCTCTTGGTGTATTTTCTGATGAATGTTCTGTTGGCACCTCCTCACCAGACAGCTTAAATACAGAAATAATCAAGGAACTATCAGCATAGGTTGTATATGAATTTCGGTGGGAAAAAATAAATTATTTCAGTGTAGTTGAATTTACAACCCCAAAATCACCAATTAAAACCATGAAAGAATTCAATGAAGACAACCACCAGAATCTACTGACAGCGCACAAACTCAAGGGTATGAACTCTGGAACTGACATATTTTAACATAAGACGACATAATGGCAATCCACCAATGCCAACCTTGATCATGATTTTATACCCAGCAATAACAGCTCACTGCTGACCCTGACAAATATGTACAAAGTACTCGCATTCTGTATAAAAAGATCAGACACAAGATAAATCAAATGATCGTCTTTTACCAATAGTTTGATGCCGCTTTCACTGACGAGCAAATCATCAATGAGTTTAAGAAGATATAGTGTGTTGTCACGACATGGCTGCAGCAAGAAGATGTTCTCATCTGGAGATATTTCAATAAGGCTTCCAGAAAGATCTTCAAAAATGTCCTTCAGCAAGTCTGACAACTTGTCCTGACAATGACAAAAATGTCTTAATTTAAAAGCTAAGTATATCAATTACATATTCATTTTTTATAATGGCATTTCAGGGTATGGCACATATGACCAGCCTATAGATTCAACAATTGGTTGAGATTTGAAGATAAATTCTCAATAACAGAAAACCCAATCCATCTTAAAGTCATCAGCATAAATAGTTTTAAATATTTACCGGATCAATATTCAAGATTAGGAAATTAATGGTCTCTTCCAGCTGGTTCCATCCACCTTTTACCGAATACAAATAGTGCGTCAGGACTATCGTGTACAAGTTTCTGACGAGCATTAATTCAGCCATTTCTGATCTTTCTTCTTCGTCATTTTGTACTGGTTTATACTCCTTAAGTACATCAAGAGATACTGAGGTCTCTAGCCATGAGCTCCAACCATGTTCCTAATAAGAGAATTAAAATAAAAATTTGCAGTTTATTTGACATACTACAAGGGGGAGTTTTTGTACATGTACCCCTCCAAATACTATCAGCTAGCCTGCACTGGTGGTAACCTCATCAGTTGTTTCTCATAGTACATGTCTAACCAAAATAAGAAAATGCATTGGTAAGACAATTTTCTGACATAGTGATTAACGGGGCAAACCAGAATCAAGAACAGAAATGATAACATCACTCAAAAGGACAAACAAATAACAAAAGTTTACTTTTCAGGTATTAACAAAAGCAAGCTAACTTTAAAATTATCAACAACCATCAGTACTCAACCATCAGAGCTCTGTATTTGAATAATTGGAACCATTATATGAAACAGGCAGCATGTAGGGGTATGTATATATGAAATCCAAAAATACTAAAGTTATAAGGCTTTACCATGAGAGCTTCAATATTTGATGGATTTGAAACTAAGAGGCTCAGAAGATCCTCTAATATCTTTACACGAACTGAAGAATCCTTGCAACATTGCAAAAACTTGAAAATACACCCCAAAATTTGAGGAAGCACAAAATGGGAGGAGAAAGATGGTCCAATATAGTTTTTGTTCTTGGCTGCATCAGTTTGCGATTGTTTCTGTAAGACCTGAATATTATTGGGGAAAAGAAAAGAACATGCATTAGACCTGAATGCAACAATAATAGAGTTAGCTTAGGGTAATGTTGACTAGTCAAAAAGATCTTTGACTTAGTCAACATTACCCTAAGCTAACTCTATTAAACAAGGATGGTTTGGTTCCAGTACGTCCTTTTGAACCAGGAATGTTTTTCACTGAATCGCAATCAACTTGGTTACATCATTGCTGTCAGTTCTATCACAATATATGCTATTTTTTTATTTGATTCTGTTTCAGACATCTCAGGTCTAATACCATTGTACTGGCAGGTTCTGTTCATACAACGAAAGTAAACTACATATATCAAATCACAGTCATTTCATTTCAGTTATTATTTATTCTGTTTCATTATTATCATCTTCTGGCTTTTTTAAGTACCACCAAAGTCTTAGAAATAATTAATTACTGTAACTCCTATAGCCTTGCTATTATAACTACAATTGGCACGTCAGGTCACAACAAACCCTTGGTTGTAATATACATCAACATAACAACATCATAGCACCTGTTTAGGGCTAGCTCCCCCAAGAAGAACATCAAACAGTGTTGCTCGAAGATTGTCTGACAAAGGAAACTTGAAAATTCGCTCAGAAATTGCCGAGAAAATAAGATTTGGCACTGGACTGGTCCCTTTTCTTGAAATTTCAGAGAGGTATTTAGATCTTCCTGAAGCAAGTGCAAAAAACTTGGCACCTTTCTTCTCAGATGAAAGCCCAACTAAAAGCTTTCCTAACAGTTGTAGCCCGATAAGCCTGATTGGTTCAACTTCCCTATTACATTAAAATAGAAGAAATACCATTAATCTGGCATGGTCGCTGTACAGATTGAGAAGAAAATACACTGCAACGGTCTGAGTCATGATGTAAATAAATACTCATTTTCAAATGCCACCGAAAGGACGAAAAAACACTCTTGTATAATCATATATGTAGTATGCCCATTAATATATGTGATTGCACCTTTCTGTACCATAAATCCTTTTTGTTATAAGCAGTTCCCCTTTTATATGAAGTAAATTTTCTTTAGTGGATAGGCAGAATATCATGGCAATCATTTTCAAGCCTCGAATAAAGAACCAACATATTCTTTTTTTGAAGTAATCATTTTTATTTTGCTGAGTAATCCTGAAAGAACCCGATTCTCTTTTCCATCAAATTTCACTCCGATAACGATGGTATGCTAACACAGCCTGGAATATCATTAGAGTCTAACATGGCAGAAAGGCTACTGACCTCTGAAGAAGGTTGACAAAAAGATGACAACCTCCGAGGGAATTGACTTGCTCAAGAAACGAGTTCAGCAAGGAGTTTTGAGAAAGGGCTCGGTTAATCATGTGCAATGCATCCTCTATGAATGCCATATCCTGACTTCTCTCGAAAAATGATATAAGAGCCTTTATATCAGGTGCTGTTATCTTTTGCCTAAAAAAGCAAAAAAGAAAGAAAGAAAAAAATGTAATGGTACCAAAGTTTAGATTTAGATTTAGATTTAGAGAAAAAACACAACCAAAGTGAGTCCTGAGCTCTTATACAAAGATTAATATAAATTGCATGAAACCAATGAAGTAAATCAGCCTGTTATATTCACACTAGCAACATTTTATTATTCACTAACCTACAATAAGCTCTCATTGCACCCAGAACCCAGAAAAAATAACCAGGCAACACGGGAGGCATACCACCACAAATAACTATAAATATCAGTAAATATAAGAAGTATAAATTCAAAGAGATGGCATATGTACCTTATAGCCATTTCAGCAAGACTCAAAAGGAGAAGTCGAATCTTACAAATCTCCTCCCTAGACGGCCTCTCTCCCATTACTTGTTTCGTCACTGGGTGTAGAAGTGGTTTGGTACCAAAGGCCGACCTGGTGTCGGCTTTATCCCAGTAGAACTGACGGATCACATCCAAAATCCTAGGTAAGCCACATAATTCTGGCAACCAACTCGAGTAACTCTCAAAATACTCGATAAGAAACATATGGAGTTCTCTTTGCACTTCATAATTTACGTACATCCATATATATGGATTGAGGTAGATTCGTAGCAGAGCATCTTTTGTTAGTACTTCTGACATGCCTAACAAAAAAGGATTGGGAGTATTAAATGTTGCTTCTACATTACCAAAGGTTCATGAGTAGTTATTTCTATTTATGATATGTTTCCACTTTCCCGATGTTTTCCCTCCAGCACTCTTAGCATCAGATTTCATATAAACATTATCAGGATTATCTTAACCAATAAGTTTTGTCTTGATTGTTTAAACCTCTGTTTGTTGGGTTTGACTTACTAACACAGGCATAGTATCAGTAAAAATACAACTCAGCAACTCAAGTTGTTTTGCGCAAGAAAGCAACGAATAATAAGAAAGAAAAAATCAGAGTCAAATGTATATCTGGCGACCAGTTCTCTTCGGTTTCACAACAGTTTGTGCAAAGAACAACAATGCAACAAAAGCAAACTGAATATAAAAGAGATCTTTTGCATTTAATTGGTCTAGTATACATACCACAGCCCTTTAGCACACTGAACATATACTTCAAAGACTTGAGAGTCTCCATGTTTAACTGACAAGGTGTGACTGACTGAAACAGAAATCCCAAAATGGCGAACCCAGACAGGAGATGCATTTGTTGTTGGTTGGAAGCATTTCCATCCAAAACTGATGCAACAAGGTCTATAACATCGGCTGCTAGTCTATCATCACTTGGGACAGAAGCATTTGTTGATAGTTTATCAAACCGCGTCAGAAGAGGGAAAAAGACCGAAACACCACCCACACAGTATATGATCTCCTTTAAAAGGCGCCGTGAGCATAGCTTGGTACCATCCATCACTTTTGCTTCAATTTTTGTCTTGTCAGAACCTTCTGGTGCAAATGAGACGCTGAACAACGTTCTCTTATGACTTGCCTGAAAAACAAACACAAACAAATTGAAATTAAATTGTATGTAGATGAGAGAGAAAAATCAGTGCAAAGTTTACAAAATATCTGCCAAAAATAGTGAAATACTAATAATGAATTTCAGAAGAGACATTGCAGCATCAGTTTACTAATGAACCATTTCTTTCTAATCCTAATTCACCCATGCCTAAAAGATTATGAGAAAAGGAGCTGATGCTGGTGCAAAAACATTAGAGATCTCTTACTAATACCAGAGCTCTCTTACTAACTGCAGTTTCTCCCACGTTTTTGGACATGTGAAGGCCATGGGATCACCATCAGAGATGTCAGATGCTATGATACACATTGGAGATAGTGATGAGGAGTCCATGGATGAAGATCAACTTGGTGGTTGATGATGGATGGTCTTGATCTAGGGGGTTGTTTGGTTGACTGTTTTGTTATTTGCCCACAGTTTCGGCCTTTTGCTCTATGTTTTCACAGACTTGTTTAGTTTTGCTCACTTTAGAGAAGTGGTTTCTTTTCTTTTAAAAGAAGGGGAGGAGGTTGTAAATATTGGTCATCCTTTTTTCTTTTTTCTTTTTGCTTGTACCAGACCTTTATTTGCTAGAGTTTTCGAAATAAAATGGAACAGGTTACAATTATCACTACTACAAGAACTATGCACACATCTTTCTCAGCTTCAAACAGCCATATCCGATTTTGGATTCTTGTGACTAATTTCACCTGGATAAAAAGATCCAAAAAGAAAAATCCAGCAAAGCATCTAACCTGCGCATTTAAACCAAAAATAATCTTTGAAGAGAGCCCCTCTCGCGTGCTTAGTATCCCATTAAGTAACAAATCATCAGTAGAGAGGAGGCTCTGGTCACCGACAAAAGAGTACATGTAACTCGGCCCAAGGCTATATATACCCTTTATTTGCTCAGGAGTGAGGGTGTCAGAAAAGGCATAAACAGGCCCCATCTGGCCAGTGAACGGATAAGTACTTTGAAAACCAAGCATTCCTGGCTCTTCACTAATTGGCATCAGTTCAGCCCCCACCGTACACCGGGTCATTATGTCAGTAACCTTTGTGTACCTGGAAATAGCAGAAATATTAATAACAAAAGTGCTGGTGCTTAGGTTTTGGGCCTTTGGTGTATAACAGACGAGGAACACAATTTATTTTACTCTGTTCTATGTTATGAGAACATAAATGATACTCTGTGTTAGCAGTGCTTCAGAGTTAGATGGATCAGTAAAATACTCTCCTAAACTAAATTCAAACTCTTCAAGGTTTTCATCCATTATTGGTAATAAAGCGCTGCATCGTCCTTGCCATGATTTCATACCAGCACTTAGCCTGACTTGCTGGGTACTATAATGGCTCAAATGAAAAAACAGGTTTTCATGTCAACATGAAGGGGCCTGGTACTTGATGCCAAAAGGTATGGCACCATTCATTGAAAATGAAAGTCATATTGTACCGGCATTTCTCAGAAGAAATGAGGTTGCCATCGAGATAGCAACGGAGCTGGCTGCCAGCAGAGAAGGCCCTTCCTATGCTGTGTGTAACAGACACAAAATGCCATTGTTTTGCCATCATGTTCAAAGGTAACATCACGCACTGTCTTTTTTGACTGATTGACTGAAATTGTCAGGAAAGAAAAGAAATTAAGCAAGCAAAAAATTGCGCATTGGCTTGTACGTCATGCAAAAGTAGCAATAACCTCTAAGTAAGAACTTTTCACCAAAATGGTTCGTTGATACTTGGTACCACACCACCCAGCAGTATCTACTAACAGCAATCCTAAGTGGTTCCACAAGAAACCAGTTAAAATCTAAAGGTTTCAGTCCCAGTAGAATTTTTTTCTGGGAGTAGAAAGCTAACAAGATATTATCATATCAGCAAGGATTGTACCTGCACCTACCTCGTAGGTTTGGTAACAACCAGTGCGGTGCCAAAGAAGTCTTCCAGTCAGATTATGTCATTCTTTTTTTTTACTCAATTTGCCCAACTACACGTATTAAAGCCTCATCTCAGAAGGCCACCCACATAAACACTGACCAAACCATACTGGGTTGTCTTTAGTACTGACTTGACAGAGGCCAGAGGAGTTACCTCAAAAATGAGTGTCCCTTTAGCAAGCATTGCTAGACAACCCTTTCCATTTTCGGTGAAGAAAGAAAAAAGACCCATTATTCCCCTGTCTGGAAAGTTCTCTACCCTTAGCCAACATGAGAAGGAGAAACCTCTGTTATATGGCCACTGGATTGGTGTTCTTATCTGAATCCCCTGAAAACAAACATAAGAGATGTAGATAAAATCATAAAAAGTGATGGATAAATAGTTAACTAAAATTTCATTAAGAGGAAATACTTGAGCAGGAATGCAGGATGAACCATCAACTAATAGTATATATATTGTGCCTATAAAAAAGTTCAAATTTGAAATCAAATATTATAAGCATGATCTCTATAGTGCATATATTATGCCTGTAAAAAATGACGAGATTTGGTGCATGTTTTCAAATTTGAAATCATAAAAAGCTAGGAGTTTGTTATTGGTTGAAAATATCTCAAGAATGTGGGGTTGGATCTTAGTTGCAGCTTTCAAATATTAAAAATGTGGGATGCTATTTTGTAATTCAGGAAAAAAAAATAATGTGTATATTTGCGAGAGAATATTTAGAGAGAGAGAGACTTACAGAATCATGGCCACTAAACTCAAAGAATGCCTCAGGCCCCTTTTCCTTGAGCATATAGCCAACACTTGACAACAGCAGTGAACTGTGCCTCTGCTTTGAGCCAGCTTTGTCTCCCCTTAGAAGGGCAAATATCTTTCTGATATCCTTCCCGGATATGCTGTGGCCACCTATAATCTGAATGAGCTGTGCAATTTTTACAGTCACGTCATCTCTTTCTTCAACAGAGAACCAGTCGAGGAGAAAGCTGAGGGCACCAGCCTTGAAACAAGAAGTTCGATTCGTGATTGAATCTTTTATAAACGATTGGAGGATGTCTAGCCCATGATGCTGTGTTCCAGTGCTGCTCTGCCAACAGAAACATTTTTGGTTTTATAAAATGGATCGTTTTGCTCTGCCCCTAAAAACTTTAAAATATGATTCCCTGCAGATCCAGAATATCTCCCATGCCCCACTTGTGTCTTTCCATTTTCCTAAGTTCATAGAATGGACTATATTCTTTTGAAGTAGGGGTAGTCTGGGACATCTTTCGATTTAATTGGACATGATAGGCACAGAGGGTAGTTCTAATTTTCACAAATGAGCATAGGTCTTATTTTCATTATTCCTATGTTCTGTAAAGACATGCTCATATTTTTGCAAGAGATAGACAAGTGGAGAGAGAGAGGGAGAAGGTAGCCCCTGCAAAGTTTTTCGAGAGAGAGAGCTAACCTTGTGTAGGACATTTAGGAAAAGCACAATCACATCTTCATTCTATAAGAAACAAAATGATAATTAGTTATAAGCATGGTGTACTGCAGCTGAACTGCTTTGGTCCAAGATAGCATGGAGGTGGATAATATTTATTTTTGAAAGTTAAAACAAAGATCTGAGGGTTATATATTCTTTGTGAACAAGTAAGATTCCCGTGCCATTCAAAACTTCAGTAGCTGAATTATCAGCATCTGATTTCTGAAAGTTAGAACCAATGTTTGTGTGTTGTTATGTTTTATCTATGAATAAGCAAGATTCAAATGCTATCCAAAAATTGAAGTAGATGAATCATCAGCACCGCACAAGAAAATCTGTGTGAAATCACAGGTCCATAATTGATACCTTTATCACAGTTTTATCATTCAATTCAAATTTGCCATCAACAAGCATGTCAAGTAGAGGACCGAGGAGTCTCTCACTTGGTAGCCATTTACAGAAGTCCATTAGTAGGCTTTGCAGTGTTTGATACCCTGGGCCTACAAGTGATCTAAAGGCAACCTACAATCACCAAACTAGAGTAAAAACCACCATTTTAAGAGAATGAAATGCACAAGCTTGATAAAAATGAGTCGGTTGCTTACCAGGCTGATACTTTTAGCACCATATAAAGCACATAGACAGTATGTACCGAGTACTATTCAAGCGAAAACTACATTAATGAACTGCATTTTTCAGGGCTATTTTTCTTAATTGCAAAATGAATAATTGCTCCCCAGATTCTGGAACCCAACTAATCTGAAGTGGCATGTATTATAAGCTTGAGTTGAAATATCAATACTGATCTCATAACAGCAAATACCACACTGGAGATATGTTGAAGGGTCGTATTTCTGTTTAATTATACAACTCCATTTCTCATCTTCTTCATTATTTCCCTTTGCCTTGCAATATTGTTTTTGTTCTGTTATACAAGGCATTTCATATATGATAAAATGCATAGCAGGAAACAACAGGTATTACTATAAAAGAAAAGAAAATGCCTTGGAATCATCATTTCCAGTCAGGAGAAGAGTTAAGGTTTGAAGAATGTTAAGCACCAGTTGCTCTCCAATCGTTTCATCCACTGACCCATTCAACAACGACACAACGTGAAGAAAGCACTCCCCCTTACAGAACAGATCTTGATAGTACTGCACAAAGGCCATAACAAAAGTACATAAGAAATCAAGTCAGCAACAGGATATACAATAGGCCTGAAAAAAAGTCACCCAAAAACTGCATACGCTAATTGTACGAGGATACAAGATGGTATATTATGTACAGAAACAAAACTATCATGCAGATGTATGAAGCAAATAGGAAATAAAACATGATTGGTATATATGATTTGTAGACAAAATGGTAGGGTTAGGCCAGACAATCAGTGACTAATAAATGTCTTTGTCAAACGTAGGTTATATAAACTCAATAGTCATACTTGTGTGGGCTAGCCACTAAAAGGTTCTAAAAAAGACCTAATAGAAAAGACATGCTAGAGCAAGGGGTATGTACCGGTTGATCCAGCATGATGATCTCTCTCATGTAAGCCAAGAGAATAATTGAAAGATCAGCAAAAGACGTGTCCTTCTCCCTAGCACGAGTGAAAGTTTCCAAGTACTTTGAGCACAAGTGCATTTTTCCTGTATGGTCCCGAGTTGTTGCCTTTGGCAGCTGGAGACAATCAGTGAGATAAATCTTAACATCCATTTTCTAAGCATTAGTTCATGAGCTGGCCATTCTAATTCTTTTAGCTAGCACAATATAAGTTGCTCTAGTCAAGTCTGTTTTGGTCACTAAGCTAGTCCAGAAGATTAATATTAATATATAATTTGATTAGAGAGCACCAAGTAAACACCAAATGCTTCTGGGTTTATTCAACTCATTCTTAGTTCTGGTACGAAGAACTCTTATCAAAGTACAAAAAATTAATGGGGATTTGAGTATTACCCTGAATAACTCAAATATCTGATCAAGGACATGTCTTCTGAGACTCTCAACCCAAAATAACTCGAACAAGGAATCAATACAACTAGCACTGTGCAAGACCAAGATCCTCCCATTCTCGGCCATCGTCTGGTAGGCCTCAAAGAGGTCAAAAGCCGACTCAATGCATGCCACTAAATTGGTAGCTACTCCTTCCCGTGGCTCTTCTTCACAGATACTCAACTTCTTCAACTGCTGAGCCTCGGTGCACGCAACTTGAAGCACACGTGAGATGCAATTGAGGGCCTTGAAGGATGAGATAGTTTGCTCGGTTGCCAACTGGAGAACTCTTTGGAGGCTTTTTAGAAGGACAGAGGATATCCTGGGATTTAGAATGGATTGTTCCAGCGTGGAGAGTAGAAAAGAGCACTCGGGCTGCAAGAATTAAAGAAGTGCATCAGTTGCTATTGATTTTCATTGAGTGTGAGTGGGTTTTAGTGTCGGTATTGATGTTTAGTGTCCAGAACTTTTCACCTGTACGATGCTGTTTTGCATATTTTATGCCATTCTCGGTACAGATTTAACATCAGTACAATACATATCAAAACTTTATGAATCACCATTTGCATTTGTTAAATGACCAACTGGAGTACTTAAATTTTATTTTAAGCCCAGGGAATTGTGCAGTTAAATTTTCATACAATCTGCAACTGAAAGTAGAGAGAGTATTAAGAGACAGGACGCTAATCATATATCAGGACATCAGGTTTAACCAATAACATACTAATACCTAATACGATGCTATCAGCAATTGTTTCATTCGCCTCTTAAAAATACAAATTTTAAAACCAAACATAACTACTCAGATCCTTCATTATCAAATGAGGGGGCTGATAGACATCTCCACAATATGCACTCTATGGTACTGAAGGAGACTGAACACTAAAAAGTAAAAACTCTGCATAAATTTATCTATGCTGCTCTCTGTAATTAAAGATTCTTAGAAACCAGCTATTTGCTGCCTTAAAAGAAGAAAATGGGAAAAAATATTACCAAGTTATTCGTATTTCCATTGTGAGTCGCTGCAAATTCCAAGAAGGAAATAGCCTCCATTTGGAATTCATCCATGTCTGTTTGAGATAGCATGGTGGGGCTGATTCTATCTTTCTCTTTGTTGTAATCCACAATATTTGTTCTCTCAAGAGACAACCCAAAATAGAAGAACTTTTCTGAGAAGACAAGTTCCCACACACCCTCCTCTCGAAAGACTTTGAGAAGAGCTGGTGAAGAAACCAGGACTTTACGGAATGCACAAAGGATGTAGTGCTGCAATGTATTGCCCAAAATCCTGTAAAAGAAGTACAATCTTCAATAAACCATATTGTTTGCATAGTTCACCTTGGGAGAGTGGGAAAGAAGATGAGTGATACAGCTTTGATTTACAGAAATTTTTTACCTTGTACCATGAACAAAGAAGTTCTGCAATTATATAGATTCTTTCCAGAAAAACCAAACAAAAGCTGTAGAAAGGGAACATATACCTTGTACCTATAATACTGACCCATAAACATATTGGTGTAATCTTCAACATAAGTTTCACTCTAAACCATGTTATGCATGTATCTTGTAATCTTGAATATATAGTTTGTGATGAACCAAGTTTACAATACATTTTGGGATGAACTAAGCTAACATGTCTGATCTTGTATACAGTTTACATGAACTAAGTGTCTGTACGGTTTATATATTTTGGGATCAAGTTTATGTGTGTCTATATTGAAAAAATTTGTTTCTGCTTTCGGCAGCAATTATTTTCAACTGTATTAATATCTGGAGACGAAAAAAGAGAAGTTCAAACCTTATGTGGTTAGGTAACCCGCTGTCATTTACACAAGCCTTGATCAATGGAAAAACTGTAAGCAGCACTTTTATTATCCACCTAACAGCAAGCTCCCAATATGCCAATGACACTGTCTGAGAACTTTGACCTTGACTTTTAACAGGGCTGACATCACCATCGTGAAATCTGATATCTTCATGGGGAAGTAGGAAGGAACAGAGAGCTATGCATAGCTCTACTGAGTACTCATTCCACTCAGTTAAGCTGGGAATGTTGGCTTGAGTTTCACCAGAAACTGAGTCGAAATCAGAATCAGAAACGGGAAACATAACAGGGACGGTTGTACTTTGTCTTTGAAATTCCTGAAGAACAAAGGCCGGCCAGCAAATGCTATTTGCAAACTTCTGTACGCGCCCGTTTTCACAAAGAAATTGGAGGTTGCTTGTATTGCCGAATCTGAAAAACCCTAGTTAAGGCAGCACTATTGATATCATGATGTTGTGATATCTTATTCTGGTATAATTAGGCAGTTATTAAGCTTTAGATATCATTTGGAAGTACATAATCAACACCCCTAATTTCATCTCAGGATGCATTTGGCTACATATGTGCATTACAGAGGGCCTATGTAAATTTTATGTAAACTACGGAAATAAATGCGTAAACAGATAGGATACATGGACTCCCTCAGAACTTCCAAACACAGAGTCTGGAGCTGAAATATTTCACTTCTGAAAAAGAAACTTGCATTAGTACAACAAGAACAATGAAATTGGTCTACAATTTTAGTACCATTTCTGCTTATCCAGCAGCAGCATATGTCAGCCAAACTTTAGTTCGGGTCAGTTGCATGCTGCTTAAAAACTTCAATGATTTATGTTATTATTCGCTTTTGATGTCTAAATATCAAGGCATGGCAAATTATTTCCACAAAAAATATATATGGTACACTTCCATAACTATATGTCAAGGACAATAAATGAAAATGGACAGGAACTAAAAAAACAAAGTAAAAAAAAACTGAACCTATCATCCCCTGAGTTAATGGGACTTTTAGAGAATGAAAATCTACTGGTGGGTAGACCGAGGCCATCCAGAAGAACTTCGAGACCACCAATGCTTCTAAAATGGTTCTGGGCTCTGACATTCTGATATAAGGTTGATCTGAGAGTACGTAAGGTTACAAAATGGAGAGACAAATCCGTCCATTGCTCCTTCATATTCAGCCTCCTAATCACACGCAACAATTCTGCAAGAAAATCCTCGTTCGTAAGACCAGCTGAAGAATATGGGAAGCAGAATATTTTGGACAACCAGATTTCCGTAAAAAGGCTTATTGAGCAGTTGTAAGTACTCTCTAGTCTCCACAGCAAACTAGCACAGTGCGGTACCTGTATGCATTGACCGGTATACCACCTAGTTGGTATCTCTTTATGATTGCACATAAATACTGAGTTGTAACATTGCAATGATTGACAGAAGACACACACACTCACAGAGGGAGGGAGAACCTTGGCAGCCACTGCCAAGTTTTCGAAAACAAACAGAGAAAGAGATAGAGAGGGAGGAAGGCTATACCGACAAGCCAATTAACACCACCAGCTTCCATCACTAAAACAATGGCTTTCTGTTGCCACCGCAGCATCAGATCAGGTACAGTTCCTTTTGTACCAGTCGGGCTCGTGGTATCGCCGGCACAAGCGCTACTAGAAGATTGTTCCTTGGTGTTATTATTTACAGTGTGTGTGGCATTGATAGGAGAAGAGTCGAAATCCATAAATAATGAAATAATGTTTATGACATATACAAGTATAGTTTGCAAGGTACGAGTTTTCTCTACACCAGCACTGGACAGCTGTTCATCTGCAGCAAGAGTACTAGCCAACCCTTTCAGCTGTATAACCGCCGCTGGAATGCAATTTAAGGTGTTAAATAGTATTACAAAAGAATGAATATTGGTAACTGAACAATGTTTAGCCAGTCTTCCCATTTAGAAACCTTTAGATAGGCTTGCTTTTACATGTACCCGTAACAAGTGTCCAAAAATAGTTGTTGCCTGTTAGCTAATATTCTCAGTATAAAACCTGACAGGTGTAATATCAAGATCCAGCATAAAATAATGCACCTTTCAGAAGGGCAGTTGCTTTCTGTACGCCTCCATAGTATGTAAATACACGGCAGTTATGCATAGAGCGTGCCATGATCATTAGGCACTTCAAAACATACAGCCCCTCCGTGTTTGATCCTAAGCTTGTTGATTGCTCAGATAGGTCATCTGATCCACTGTTCCCAACTATAGAGAAATAGTTAAACAGATACGTTAGATTTAAGAAATAAAGACGTAACACATTTGCATATGCAACGGTATTCTTACGCCTCTATTTTAATTTTTCAGAAAATGACTTATGATCATCAATCAAACTGCTTCTTCCTTGTGTTGTTCTTATATGTAACATATCACTTATTGAATGATGCCATTTTATGTATAAAAAATAATTTTCTATAGTTTGCTACATTTGTATAAAACATAACATTTTAGTATGGTATACCACTTCTATATACAAATATTCTTGAAGATGTTAGGAAACTAGCATTTTTATAATCAAAACCTTTTTACTTCCTTTCCATGAAAATATGCTCATGCCTAGGCTTACTAAAAAAATTACTCAAGTAACGAAACTTTTGACTTACTGTCACTAACAAGCGAAGTTATACGAGTGAGCTCCTGTACAAGAATAAGCATCACCTCTGAAGGGTGACCGAAGGAGCAACCAGCAATAGAATCTTCAGTTCCTATTTCTCTTTCGGTTAATATCCCATGATTCCTTGGCTCCCAGTTATTGTATGTTTGTATGAAGTGCAAAAGAAATATTTGTAAGCATTTCTTCTTCTCTATCTATAGAAAACAAAAGGGAAACAGTAAGAACTGACAGAATTGCATAAGAGTTCTTATGAGTTGGACAAATGTGTAAAGGAGAATATTCAAAATACCCAACAGAAGAGCACTAATAGAAACAATTTCCTGATAAGCACAATAAAAATCTTGGTATCTCTGGAAATCATGAGAAGAGAAACTTCCCCTGTTTCCTCTCTTCAAAATGTACCCAAACTGCCGATCCATTATCTTTCTATCTTAGAATGTTCTTTTCAATACTTATCTCGGAATATAAGTGTGTAAAAGGGCACAACTGGAATTTTTTAAAAAAGGTCTATGTGAAGGGGCAGTGATAATCTATCATGTTTTCAGAAAGATACTTGAGAGGATAGTCAGTTACTTGTATTGAGCATAGTAATACATACCTAACTCTGCCCAGTACAAGTACCTTGGTAATGCATATCAATAGTGGAATATTCCAATGTTAAAACCCAACTGGTATCAATTTAACCTATGTTATTTGTAAGTACTAAGTACCTTGTCCATAGTATGGTCATATCTCTGCCATAGAGTACTCAGAACACCCTCCTCACCAGTGTCCCTGGCAGATGAACAAAAATGACAATCAAAGCTTAATAATGAGTTACATACCTAAATTATTAACACAGATTTATTAAGTAAGGTACTTTAACAGCATCCCCATGTTTGCAGTTTGCAGCATTAAGCATCACTTATCACTTTTGTATCAACCAAGACTTGAATCACTCAACTAACCCAGTAAACAGTATACTGTTAATCAAACTGGCACTAGTAAAAGCCTGCCACTGGAAAATACTGGAACCATACCAGAGTGCAGTATATAGTTCTAGTATCATGATAAGAGGACTTACTCAAACTGAATCCTAGGAGAAGGAGCTGATAGTCTATCAGGTGGGCCCGACTGAGCGCCCTCACCTGGTTGACCGGTTGATGACCTCCTGATGAGGTCAGCAACCCCCTTCACTATATTCATAATTTGACCTCAGTATATTTACACTGTAAAAATTACATCAAGTAATTGCCATTTCTCGTTTTAACTTTTTTCCCACATTTCCTCTAGCACATTTTCACACCGATATAACTCTCGAGTACTCCCTGACCAAAAATAAGAGAAAAGCAAAATTAGCTGTGAGCATAAATGCCATACACTGATTTATTTAAAGAAACAAAAAAGGTTACGTTCGATCCATAGTTGCCACTTACCAGATTCGCTTCCCCGGAGACGCTTGAATCGAGGCGGGGGTGAACCGCCGGCTGGTTGGCTGATTCCTCCGACTCACCGTCCGAGTTACGCCGATTCTTCTAGTTTGTTACTGATTGATTCTCCCGAATTTTTTTTATTTTTTTTTTATCGAAGGCAAAGGTGGATGGTATTGATGATCGGAACTCGGAAGAGAGATTTGGGTTGCGTCAACTGTGTTTCGTTGATTAATTAAAAGGGAGAAGATGGGTCTGTCGGTGGGGCCCGATCGTTAATAAGAGTTTTGGTCGGACTAAATTATCATTCTCTATTTTCTTTATTATGCGCTCGCTATATGAATTAAGATATGTGTATTTTTATGATTTCAAATACTAGTATTAGTTTGGAAAAAACAATTATGTGTGTTTTTTAGAAGAAAACGAGTGAAAAGCGTGATTAAAATGTCGTCGCTTTATCACGTCACGACAGTATATGATTAAAAAAATTTTAACATGGATGACAGTTATGTCAAATAAATAGTCAAGTAACATGTTGTTGATCAAACATAATGTAACTTGTCAAGCCTAATTAATTTTTCAGATTTTAAATTAGTTAATAGAAAAAAATAACAAAAAATGCTAAAAACAGAAAATATTGTAAAATAAATTAAAATAAAGAAAACAATGTAAAAAACAATGGTTACATAACGTCATGTGACATGACCAAGTCAGTTTGTGTGACATGTCATTTTGATTGAAGGGAGACACATCATGCGACATGCGAGTTACGTGGCGCGGCCAACACACGTGATATAACATGCTATGACAGAACCGATAATAGAATGACTGATTTCCTCGAAATTTTTTATTTATACCATATTCCCAAAAAAATAAACCAAAAAACCATAATTTTGAGAGATTTCCAAAAACACCCAGGCCGCCAAGCCATTCTACAGCCCCAAAAACGGGAGACCGCCAAATGGCCTAGCGGACCCCGACAAAGCAAAAAAAAACCTTCGAATTTGATCAGATTCTTTGGATTTTATAATAATTATTTAATAATTTTCAGAAATAGAAAGAATAATTAATAATTTAAATATGTTAGAAAGAAAATTAAATAAAATAGATAAAACATCTTATAATTTAGATGTACTAGAAGGACTCTGAAACATTTTTCAAGCATGATTTTTTCGGTGGTAAAAAAAAATTATTTCTTGGTGTGTTACTGGAAAAAAATAAAAATACTTTGTATCTGAATTATGATCCCGGTTCAAAAATCACTTCTAGTAAATATAGAAATTATTGTATTCTTTCTATTTCGGAATATTATTAAACAATTATTATTACTCAAACTTTGATCAGATTGTTTTGATTTATAATAATTGTTTCATAATTTTTAGAAATAGAAAGAATAATTAATAATATAAATATGTTAGAAAGAAAATTAAATAAAATAGATAAAATAACTTATAATTTAGATGTACTAGAAGGACTCCGAAACATTTTTCAGGCAGAATTTTTCCCGGTTGTAAAAAAAATTAAACTATTTCTTGGTGTTTTACTGGAAAAAAATAAAAATACTTTGTATCTGAATTATTGATTCCGGTTCAAAAGTCACTTTTAGTAAATATAAAAATACTGTATTCTTTTTATTTCTGAAAATTATTAAACAATTATTATAAATCAAAGGATTATGAGGGTTATTTTTGTTTTGTCGGGGTCCGTTGGGCCATTTGGCGGTCCCACGTTTTTGGGGTCGCATAATAGTTTGGCGCCCTGGGTGTTTTTGGAAATCTCCCCAAATCAGAGTGTTTTGGTTTATTTTTTATTATGGTATAAATAAAAATTTCGGCTGATTTCCTTCACTGAACTGATAGAGAGAAATATATTATATGTTTTTATCTTTCTTATCTAGTTTTAGTAAATTTTATAAATTATACTCTTATAATTTTCTTCAATAACTTTTAAATTCCCAAAAAAAAATCACATAAATTAATTGAGGCAAATATAAGGTTCTTACAAGAAATTTATATAAGTTACTGTAACCCATATTTGAAATTGCATAAGGAAATTAATTTAATGAAAAATGAATATTAGAAAATTTCGCCTGTCAAAAGTTATTTATACTTTTATACTTTTTTTATTTATCAATACTGA
Source organism: Carex kokanica (assembly GCA_025461125.1). Classification (NCBI taxonomy): domain Eukaryota; kingdom Viridiplantae; phylum Streptophyta; class Magnoliopsida; order Poales; family Cyperaceae; genus Carex; species Carex kokanica. Next base: position 1,649,311 of record JAJGRX010001371.1, on the reverse strand, counting down.
CTTATCCTAAAATACGTGCTCAACATTACTTTATTTGTGTTTTCAACAAAAATACTTAGGGAGCACCTAGCTATCCCCGTAACCTTCCTCCATTTCTTCTCCCAATCATTAACTACTTGAGTAACTACTAACTATTTGGGGGACAACTTACTATTTGGGGACCGTCTAATATTTGAAATATTTTACAATTGGCACGCACAAGTATTCATATATAATGCATCAACAATTAAAAAAAAATGAGATCCATAATGACAAAAAAATTCGGACTAACTGTTGTATCTTCTCTCTCTCTTCTACACGTTGGAATGCACCTTTGCAACAAGGAATTCAGTCAGATTCAACACGATATCGGACCGTATAGAATGAGATTTGAGTCATCTATTTTATTCTGACACGGATCTCAAAGCAGACCTATATTTCAAATAGTTTTTCAAGTGATTAGCCAGTCGAGTATTCTGCGCCGAAATTTTTATTAATAGAAATTAAACAATTTAAATATCGATATTGAAGAACACTTTCGTCAGATTTCAAAATCTAACAATTCCGTTGTTTTTGGTAACGTCCAGAGGCCGTTATTCTTCATAACAACCCGATTAGCGATCTTAACCCCCACTGATTAACAGTCTGGGTTTCTGCGAAAAATGAAAAAAAAACCTGCCCGTGATGGAGGATAACGGCCTGGGAAGATGCGGAAAAAACATTGAAGCTGCGGGCCGTTATGGAGGATAACGGCCAGGGGAATAGCGGAAAAAAAATTAAAAAAGGAGGTCGTGATGGACGATAACGAACTGAAAACAAAGCGGAAAAAATAAAAAAGCCGGGCCGTGATGGAGAATAACGGCATGTTGGCAACACAGTAATTTCCCTGGACGTTATTGATGTCTCGTTATTAGATCTATTGTTTCGGCCTATTTCCAAATCAGACATCATGTTTTGAACCATTAAATGGCACTGTTTACATTGAATATCAATAGAATATGGTACTGCTGCGTTTTGGTTATCACTTTGCAGGAAATAGGCGAAAACAGGCAAAATGGCAGAGTTCTGACTTCCTCCATGCGGGCCGCGTCCCACCTGACGCGGGTCGCGTCACAGCCCAGCGCGACCTCAGACGCGACCCTCATAGCGCGCACCAGACCCAACCCGATGCGGGTCGCATCCGAAGCCATGCGGGTCGCGTCGAATTAACTGCGCCAGGCCCAATTGAAGCCCAGTAAGATTTCTATATATACAGCTGGGCCTGCGCGAATTGGGGGGATCCAAAAATCATTTCACAGACAGAGACAGAGAGATCGTAAGTTTGAAGAGGACGCTTGGCGCGCAGGAGCAGAGGAGAGCTGGAGCAAGGGTGAATTCGGCCAAGATCTCGATTGAAGCTCGATCCTCTTCGATTCTCTTCCCCTCCATGATGATTTGCTTTCTCTCGATCTCTTTTCTTTTATCTTTGATCATGCTTGAGTAGATTTTCAGTTTTGAGGGATTTGGATGTAGTCTAAAACTTTGCTTGATAATGAATGTTATTTGAATCTGAATTGTTATTCGTGTTTCTTGATTCTTGTATTAATTGAAATTGCTTGACCTAAATTGCTTGATTGAATCTTGATTGTCTACTATTGATTGCTTATGGCATTTCTTTTTGTAATTTGACCTTGATGTTTCTTGCGGATTAGGTTAAGTACTTGAGGTAGGTCTGAGATCCAAGAGGTGAGATCAATAGTAGCCGAAAGGTGAAATCTCCATTTGTCGAAAGATTGTGGATACCTTTAGTAAACGGAATTGAGAACTTAAGTTTGAATTGAATCTAAGAAGGTGAAATTGCAATTCTGTACCAAGTCTGTTAAGCCAATACACGAGAGTTGAGGTTTAGTAACATTAGGTACGGTCAATCGAGCCTTACACGAATTAAACAAACAGAATCAGAAACATGCAGTATCAGCTCCAGGACCGCGCGTGTCGCGTGTTAAGGCACGCGGATCGCGTCACAAGGTCGCATACGAGAGTGTGCGGGTCGAGTGAGAGGTCCAGAGTGGCTTGAGGGCTACGCGGGTCGCGTCACAAGGGTCGCATACGAAAGTATGCGGGTCGCGTGACAAGTCCAGAGCAGCAAAGATGAGGATGAAGTCTGAAACCCTTGAAACGCCCTTATTTTACAGTAGTCCCAAATCAAACATTTAATTGCTTTCCTTTACTGTTATTGAATTTGTCAACTGAATTTAGGAAATATAAACAACTCAAACACCCCTTCAAACTTCTAGTACCTAACTAAGTCGAGTCGAAATTCAGATTTGAACCTTCCCTGTGGATCGATACCCGACTATACAAACGAGTAGGACTATTCACTTGCGGTCTGAATCGAGAGTATACGAAGGTTCTAAAAAGTACAGCCTGTCTGTGCTGAAACTTCTCTAATCTACCAATTGGAGAGAACAGTTATTCTCCGTAACGGCCAGACCCCAGACAGAAAAATAGTTGATGTCTGGACGTTATTCTCCATGACGTCCAGACCACTATAAATAACTCCCCCCGAGGTCTGGTAAAAAATCGCAAATATCTCTAATTATCTCCAAAAATAGTAAATCCTCTAATATCTATCTCTGCTGAAAAAAAAAAAAAAATTGCCCATCGATTCCCTTAAAAGAAGAAATCATCTATATAAAAGGTAAAATTTTAAATTATATGTCATGTATTTAGATTTAGAATTTATATTGGATGAATTTCAATTATGCATGGTGTTAATGGATTAAAAAAAATAGTAATGTTAATATTAAATAAATTGCAATATATAAATAAATAAAGAAGTTATTGTATGCTTAATTAATTTACTGATTGGAAAAAATATTATAAAAATTTACTAGTTTTAATTCTTAGTAACTATTGTGTAGGGTAATTAATTAATATTTATTGTTCATTCGTGTAATAATAAATTATATGTAATTTATTCGTTATTGTACAGACTAATTCATCAAAAAAATTAATCATGCTTATGTTGAGGGTTCATTTCGGTGGTGAAATACGGCAAGGTCGTAAAGGAGCGGAGTATAGCATTCGTCCGAGATTCTCATTGATGGCAACTAGTGAACAAGGTTGGATCCATGTGAAAGGTGAAATTTATCGCCAGCTTGGATATTCTGAGAGTGAGTACAACCTAAAAACACTTGCACGGGTTAATGTTGGTACAACAACTCGACGTTATTACGAGATAATAGAAATCGTGTGCGATCAGACTTGGAGAGGTATTTATGACCAAAGTATGCTTGCCAGAACCTAGTATTGTTATATCGATTTATACATTGAGTTGGTTCCAATTGTCGGTTCAATGCAATCGCAATTATTCGTTGATAGTGTGGTACCGGAGACACAACCAGAACATGTACATACCCAATACAATGTTTCACAAGCTGGTCCAAGTGCCTTCCAACCCTATCAGACACAACAAACACCGAGGCGAGACCTTTATCTGAGTCCTTATCCCGATGTAAACGATTTGTCACCGCCTGTTCAGGCAGATATGGGTTGGGCAGAGTACAATAATCAGGGCAGTCCTTGGGTTGATCCGCCGATGGCAGGTGATCCTCGTAATGATGCTGATGACGCGCCGCAGACTGATGACGAAGATGACGCTGACTCATGTGAGGATGATGCCGATTGGGATACGGGAGCTGATGACGAAGGGGATGTCCCGCCTGATACCCCTCAACAATCGCAAACACAACGTGTTCAGGGTCCACGTTTTCCCATATCTGATCGCGGTAGGAGTCACCCGGTGGGAAGTTTCAATGACACCTCGGGATTCCAGGAAGCAGATGTCTCCTACTTCGGTAGGACCCAACATATCCATGATCCACTTGGTGTAGGCAAGGAGTACTCTTCGAAAGATGCTCTACGATTGGCCATAAATGGCTATCACGTTAAAGAAAATATTGAAATAAAAACTACTAGTAGCAGCAGAACCCAATTGATAGTCGACTGCAAGGACAGCAGGTGTAACTGGCGTTTGTATGCCAAGTCAGGGTTATTTTCATCTACGTGGGAAATTAAAACAATTAGAGCACCACATACGTGTCATGCCGATGCTTCACATATCGATCATGCACAATTAACTGCAGAAATAATTGCCAATTGTATAAGACAAGATGTTAGGGAAGATGTTTCATTAACCATCAATCACGTTAAAGGGCTAGTCCGTATGAAATACAGGGGAGTTACTCCCAAATATAACAAGCTGTGGCGTGGCCGAGAGCTAGCAATCGCACAAATATTCGGTAGTTGGGAAGGCTCTTACAATCTCCTCACCCCATTGTTGGAAACAATCAAAAGAAAAAATCCAGGAACAAAATACAGAGTTGCGCACGAACCCATGGAAAATCCGCGAAAAAGGCTATTTAAGGCAGCTGTGTGGGTTTACGGTCCGTGCATTGCTGCAATGCCTCATCTCAGGCCAATCATTAGTATTGATGCATATTTCATGTCTGGCCGGTACCAAGGCAGATTGTTGATGGCGTGCGGTTATGATGCTGAGAACCAGTTGCTTCCTCTGGCTTTCGCATTGGTCGAGGAAGAGAGATTCGAGACATGGGGATGGTTCATGAGGTGGTTGCGTCTGGAGGTAATTGGCAACAGGTTCATGTGTGTCGTTTCTGACCGGCACATGAGGATCAAGAAAGTATTCACCGATAATTACGGTGGTTGGTACGAGGAAGGCGACGAGTGCGTTCACAGATTGTGTACACAACACATCACCGAGAATTTGATGAAAAAGGTGCACAATAAAAAAATTTGTGAACTATTCAAAATACTTGCAAACAAAAAGAAGCCACGGAGATTCGAGGAGTTCTTCGAACTATTACGGAAGAAAAGTCCAGATGCAGTGGCATACTTAAAATAATGTCGGTAAATACCAAGATTCCAATCATAAGAGGTCCCTAAACCATGGAAGGTGTATCAGACCATGGACAGTGGCGCCCGTTGGGGAATTATGACTACTAATGGGTCTGAATTGTTGAACGTCATGTTCAAAATAAGTCGAAGACTGCTAGTCGTTGTACTCGTGGAAGACACATATTACAAGTGTCTCGCTTGGTTTAACGAAAGACGAGCGAAAGCAGTGGCTCGCATAGCTGATCAACAACTTTGGTCAACGCGAGTTGAAGAACTATTGAGAAAACGAATCAAGAAATGCTTACCAATGAAATCAATGCTAGTTGGTGAGCACGGTGAACACGAGGTCAAGGTAAAAGATGAGAGAGGCGGAAATTTTAGTTATAGAAAGGAGACCTTCAAGTATAAGGTCGACATACGTGACAGAAACATAGTAGAATGTGTATGTCTGAAACCACAACTTACGGGTATACCGTGCGCTCATGTACTCGCCGTGTGTAGAGAACGGAGATACAACCACAATTTATTCGTGCATCATTTGTATTCCGCGAGCAAACTTGCTGAAACTTGGAGTGGCCAATTCCACGGCTATGCCAACCAATGTGATTGGCCAACCATGGGCTCTCAAACTATTGTTCCGGATAAAAACAAAATCAAGAAGGGTAGGAGAAGGCACAACCGTATAGTGATGACGATGGATGAAATGCAGGGAAGGAGATTAGGACACCAAGCTAGACGTTCTACGTCCGACAGGCGTGCAGCAGGTTTGTTAATTTTATTTTCATTAGTGAATTTTGGTTTCATTCTCATTTGAAATATATGTATACAATATATCAATTTTGAATGTTGTTATGTTGGTTCAGAGGCTTCGTCAAGTAGGACAACGGGACAACAAGCTAGCGATCTACGTCCGACATACATGCAGCAGGTTTGTTGAACTTTGAACATTAACAATTTTTTTAATTGTTCTTAATCAAAATGGGTGTATTCTAATTCATGTTTTGGCATATTTTTTTCAGGAACATCTTCTAGTTACAGTCGAAGATGAAACACAATTACAGTCGCATATTTTCATAATTTATTTGGAATTGACAATTATTATCCATTTTGTAATTTACTTGGACTTATCTATTTTGTAACTTATTTAGATTATTTAGAATTTGATTTTTTATGTTGACCTCTTGAATGTCATCTTAGTACGTCAAAATCGAGTGCATATTTTGATTCATGTTTTAATTCATTTTGTTAGACGAGAAGGATGGACAGTAACAATTGAAGCAGAGGGAAAGAGAAGTCGATAACGAGAGGTGGTAGGTCGTCCGGTCGTGGCCTAGCGAGAGGAGGGTCAACTAGTGATCGAGGTAAATGTCCGTGGAAAAATTACAAGTGTGTAGGATGTCCAAGATGCTGGTTCATAAAACCGGGATTGTATGAAATTTCGGACTATGACTTTGTAGAAAACCCCTACGGTTATTCTTCGAAAAAAAAAAGGTTGATCCAGAGCCTCCAGCATCGGACGATGAGTTCGTTCCGTGTACTTATACTGGTAGACCTACCACTTCGTCTGATGTGATTCATTCAGAATTGGCAAAATCCGATGATGATTTTGTCCCATGTACTTTCAAGCTTCGTTGTAAGAAGTAGTACTACTTATTACGAATTTCATCAACTATTCCATCAATTTCAAGGTTTGTTGTAAGAATTTCATCAAGTACACCACATACAAATAACATAACACACACATATAACAAAGTTCATACAAGTACAAAAAACATAACACATACAAACGTAGTACATATCAATACAAATAATATAGTTCATACATGAAACGAAATAATAAGTGAATAGTAACAACATACATGGAACAAAATACCTAATCAAAAGTGAACCTGTCCGGATGATGGCGCGCTCTAGCTGGGTATCTGCGTGCTGGCTCTTGTTGTTGTTGTTGTCCTCTCCTACGCCTGACGTAAACATTATTGTATGATGGGGGTGCCAAACAAGCTCTCCACCGCTTGAGTATGTGGCGTAACGTCCTGACTAGGTCCTGCGTCGTATTGTGTACCAGTAACAACTGGCGAGGGAAACCTGATATGATCCTCCGGACCCTACAACAACCAACGAAGTATTTACCATGCATGTTCGATGATTATTTAAATAAAATTATAATTTTGAAATAATTATCTGGTAGACCTGACTAGGTCCTGCATAACTCATGTATTGCTCCTCGTTGGCAGAGGCATGTTGCCTGACGGGTTTCCTAACTCATCCCAAGTGACAAACTCATCCGGTCCCTATAATAAATATTTTACTATGGTAATTGATACCTCGCATATTTAGTCTATTTTAGGCCTGTTTTAGTACCAGATTCGTGCACTAATTCACCAGAATCATGTGCATTTCATCGATATATCTTTAGAATTTGGTACTGCTGAGTGTTTGTTTGTTTTCTGCAGGTTTGGAGCAAAACACACGAAGAAATGGCGATTTTGGATGATCTGGTACGGCCTGCCCTTACCAGGCTTGGTACGGGTCGTACCAGACTTGGCCAGTTTCAGCTCATCACACCTGGTACGGCCAGGCCGTACCACTTTGGTACGGACCGTACCTAAAGGCGGCCTGACAGATTCAAATCTTGGCAGAGGCTATTTAAGGCGGGGAGCTCTCCAATTTCGATCATCATTCATTCCAGAGACATTTGAGAGCACAGTAAGAGAGAGAAAGAGAGCTGAGGAGCTAGGAGCAAGAAGGAAGGAAGAGGAAAGAGGCGAAGCTCGACGGATCAAGCCTCTTCCACTCGATCCCTTCGATCCATGGCTTTCTTTACCTTTCTTATTGTATTTTTAGATCAGATCATGTGCTGTGAGTAGTTATTTTAGTTTCTAGGGTTTTGAGATGGATTCTTGATTTGCTTTGACTTTCTTTGACTAGTACTTTGTATGAACTCTTTTGATTGATTGATTGTGATTTCTTTGCTATCTCTTGCTTTGCTTGCTGTGATTGTGTATGGTGAACCTTTAGGTCTAGATCAAACCTATCAAGGTCATGTGATCATCTCAATCTCTCAACCAAATCAAGTGCTTAGGGTAGACTTGTTCGAATTGAAGCCGAGAGGTTGAATTCCCCTCTAATCGACAGATTAGAGAGTACCTTAGGTCTCCAATCAGTCAGCTAGGGTAGATCTGTACCAATACATGAAAATTGAGGTGTAGAAACCCTAAAAGGCAATCAATTGCATTCCAACCTAGATCTTGATCCAACACACGAGAGTTGAGGCTTAGGAACCTTAGGTATGGTCAATTGAACCTTTCTAAAGAGTTTAGCACAAGGTACCAGCAAGAAATGCATCAACTCGAACTGGTAAGCTCTGTTCTGGGAAGCCAGTACGGGTCTTACCAGGGTGGTGCGGCCTTGCCTTACCAAGGCTGGTACGGCCTAGCCTTACCAACTTGGTACGGCCTAGCCGTACCAACTTGGTACGGGCCGTACCACTAGGCCGTACCACTAGAGGCAGATCATAGATGAAGTCTGAAACCCTGGAAACGCCTTTTATCCATAATCAAACACAGTTTACATTTCTTCTAGCACTTTATTACATTAGTTTGCATTCTTTGATCTGTTTGAATTGATACTTTAGGAACTTAAATACCAAACCCAATCTTTCTCACTTCTAGTTTTTAATCAAGTCTAGTAAATTCTAACCTAGTAATTGTCCGTCCCTGTGGATCGACACCCGTTTATATTACTCGATAGGGGTTGTACACTTGCAACCCTTACTCGTGAAGTGTAAGCGCGGTTTTAAAAGGTACGCCCTCAAGCGTACCGAAACTTGCGTTGCGCTTTTGTGCGAACAAGTTTTTGGCGCCGTTGCCGGGGACGGTAAACAATTGCCTAGTTAGATTTTACTTTACTTTGTTAATCTAGATTTTAACTTGTATCTTTCTTGCTTTCTCTTATTCAAAATCACTAAAAACTGGCTTTTGAACCCCCCCCTGCAGGCCAATTCAGGTTGAAATATCATCTGAGAAGCAAGGGCCCACTGTTCGACCAAACTCCTCCAGATCCGGCCGAGACTGCTCAGCCACCACCTGGTACGGTTCCCTCTGGTACGGCCCGTACCAACTCAGGTACGGCCAGGCCGCACCAACCTGGTCCGACCCGTACCAAGTCACCTGAACTTGAAGAAATGGCTGAGACAGAGGACGAAGCCCGAATCAGAATGGAGGCAGAGGCCAGGGAAAGAGAAAGAGAAAGGCGAGAAGAAGAAGGCCACCTGACAGACGATGATGCCGATGTTTTCATGCCTAGGACCTTGCGGGAGTTCAACGTGCCGAGAGCTGGAGACGTGCGAGGTGCGATCCGGCTGCCACACATTCCAGGACAGCAACCGAACTTCAATCCGGGGGTTGTCAACATGGTGCAGCAGAACACCTTCCACGGACTCGACCACGAAGACCCGCACGCTCACCTCCAGACCTTCCTCGAGTGCATCACGACCATCAAAACCAACGGTGAGAATGCTGATTACACCAAGCTTGCTTTATTTCCTTTCACTCTCAGGGATAAGGCCAAGAAATGGTTAGGATCTTTGCCTAGGGACTCTGTTAGGACTTGGAGGGACTTGTCCAAATTGTTTTTGACCAGATTTTTCCCTCACAAGAGGACAGCCAAGGTAAGACATGACCTGACCAGCTTTAGGCAGATTTTTGATGAACCCCTGAACGAGGCTTGGGAAAGGTTTAGAGAATTGCAGTACTCCTGTCCACACCATGGTATACCCGACTGGCTTTTAATTCAAACGTTTTACGACGGCTTGAACGAGAGCACACGTGCTTACGTGGACGCTGTTGCGGGAGGCGCGCTGATGTCAAGGGAGCCTTTAGAGGCTATGAACTTGATTGACAGCATGGCGCAGAACCAGCAGTGGTCCGGCCGCGATACGTCACGCCAGCGAGGAGGCCAAGGAGGTAGCCAAGGAGGTGGCAAGTACGAGCTCGATCACATCACAGCTCTCACCGCCAAGATGGATGCCATGCAGCGGGCGATGGACAAGCTCAGTGTCAAGGCAGTCGAACAGCAGCCTCAAGTTTGCGTCATGTGCGGAGACGAGAGGCATGCATACGAGCAATGCCCGCTGGTGCAGCAAGACGAGGAGAGTGAGCAGGTCAACTCTCTCAACAACGAGCCTTCCTTCTTCCCCAGACCTCCCTTCAGCCGGTCCTACTCCAAGGATCCGGTTGAGCAGCAGCACTGGAGGTCGAACCAGAACAACCCCGCGCCTTTCAACAACTCTTCGTTCAGACCGCCCTTCAACAACAACAGCTTCCAGAGGCCGCAGTACAACAACAATTGGAACAATCGGGCGAACAACACTGGGAACTACCCCCCTCCAAACAACAACGACTGGAGAAACCAGGCTTCGAGCAGCAGCAACAGCAACAACAATGGCAACAGGAACTTCTATCAGAACGCTTCCTTTCCCAATCAAGGCAACCATGCAGCTCCATCTAACCCCTCAAAGCCAAATGCGCCTACCGAAGTGAACAACTTCACTCACGAGCAGGGCAAGATGAATCAGATGATGTGGGAGCAGATGCAGAGCATGACCACTCAAATGGCTGCCCAAAGCAAGTTGCTGGAGCAGCTGAGCCAGATGGTCACCTCAAGCCACTCTCAACCTGGGAAGCTTCCATCTCAACCAGAACCCAATCCAAGAGGAGAGGCTAAGGCGATCACTCTGAGAAGTGGGACCCAGTATGACGAGCCACCAATGCCAAGTGAGACCACGGCTGATCCGATCCTTGATGCGACACCTGACGCGATTCTGACCCCTGTGTCAATTCCACTGAAGGAGGTTAATCCAGAACGAGCTGAGGTCATCCAACCTCAAGCGAGTGCAGACTGCACCAGCTCGGCAAGACCTGTACAACCTCCACCCGAAGCGTCAGGAAGCCAGAGGAAGAAAGGTGCCGAGAAACCACCTCCATACCGGCCACCTGTTCCATTCCCCCAGAGATTAGCTGAGACGAGACTGAATGAGCAATTCGCTAACTTCGCAAACGTCATCAAGCAGCTGCACATCACCATCCCTTTCACCGACGCTTTGACCCAAATGCCCACCTATGCCAAGTTTCTGAAGGACATCCTTTCCAACAAGAGAAGCTTAGAGGGGCATGCGACAGTCAAGCTAACAGAGCAGTGCAGCGCAATTTTGAAGAGCGAGCTACCTCCCAAATTGGACGATCCTGGGAAGTTTTCCATTCCATGCACCATTGGGAAAGCCACAATCAAGAAAGCCCTGTGTGATCTAGGAGCGAGCGTGAGTCTCATGCCACGCACCATCTATGATCGCATAGGAGTGGGGGAGCTCAAGCCCACAAGGATGACGCTGCAGTTGGCGGATTCTTCAGTCCGACTTCCACTTGGTGTGGTGGAGGATTTGCCAGTTCAAGTCGGGAAGTTCTTCGTGCCCGTCGATTTCGTCGTCATGGAGATGGAGGAAGATAAGGAAGTCCCAATCATCCTGGGGCGACCTTTTCTGAGCACAGCTGGCGCGCTAATTGACGTGAAGCAAGGCACCCTGACTTTGAATTTTGGAGGGGAGAAGGTGAAGTTCCAAATCGATCGCGCCATGAAATATCCGTCACGTTCTGAGACATGCTTCCGGGTTGACGGGATAGAAGAGTGCTTGGCTGATCTAGCCGAGGACTACTTTCTTGAACAAGTCAACAACTCGCTGCGCCAAGACGCTGAATTCCTCTCCCAATTGCCAAGCGAGGCGAGCGAGTCAATCTGTGCAGCAGATGCGATTCCTGAGGATCTGGAGGATCTCCGTACATCACACCCTGAGACGAGGAGCAGAGCGGAGCTTGCCAAGGCCGACATCTCGACGACACACGAGTCAGATCACCCAGACGCGACTCGTGTCAATGATCAGCCTGAGCGTCCGACTCCTGAACTCAAACCTCTTCCCACAAATCTCCGATACGAGTTCCTCGATCCAGAAAAATCATGTCCTGTGATCGTCAATGCGAGTCTGAACCCCGATCAAACCGCCAAACTTCTGGAGAAGCTGAGATTTCACAAGGGTGCGATCGGGTACTCGATCAAGGACTTGAAAGGGATCAACCCAGCCATTTGCTCACACCGGATTCTTCTCGAGGATGATCACAAGCCGTCTGTGGAGCACCAGCGACGACTTAACCCCAACCTGAAAGAGGTGGTGAAAAAAGAAATTCTCAAACTCCTGGATGCAGGTATCATCTATCCCATCTCTGACAGCAAGTGGGTGAGTCCAGTTCACGTGGTGCCCAAGAAGGGAGGCACGACAGTGGTGAGAAATGACAAGAACGAGCTGGTCCAGACTCGTGTGGTATCTGGGTACCGCATGTGTATTGACTACAGAAAGCTCAACGCTGCCACACGCAAGGATCATTTCCCATTGCCGTTTGTCGACCAACTCCTTGAAAGACTGGCGAATCATTCTCATTTTTGCTACCTTGACGGGTATTCAGGATTCTTTCAGATCCCCATTCACCCGAACGACCAAGACAAGACCACATTCACATGCCCCTACGGTACATTCGCATACCGTAGGATGCCATTCGGTCTGTGCAATGCACCTGCCACCTTCCAGAGAGCCATGATGGCTATCTTCTCGGATTTCATCGAGAAAGAGGTTGAGGTCTTCATGGACGACTTCTCTGTCTATGGAGCCAGCTTTGACTCATGTCTAGCCAACCTCTGCAAAATCCTGGAGAAGTGTGAAGAGGTCAACCTGATCCTGAACTGGGAGAAGTGTCACTTCATGGTCCAAGAGGGAGTTGTCCTTGGACATGTAGTGACCTCCAAAGGAATCGAGGTTGACAAAGCCAAGGTGGAGGTGATTGAGAAGCTGGAGATCCCAACAAATGTCAAAGCTGTGCGAAGCTTTCTGGGACACGCTGGCTTCTACCGCCGTTTCATCAAGGACTTCTCAAAAATCGCGAAACCGTTGACCAACCTGCTCATTAAGGATTCTGATTTCATCTTCTCGCAGGAGTGTGTCGACTCGTTTTGTCGATTGAAAGAAGCCCTTGTCTCAGCACCTATCCTGCAGCCTCCAGACTGGACCCTGCCATTTGAATTGATGTGCGACGCGAGTGATTACGCAGTGGGAGCCGTTCTAGGGCAGCGAAAGGAGAACAAGCCATGCGCTATCTACTACGCTAGCAAGGTGCTAGACCCTGCCCAAATGAACTACACAACAACCGAAAAGGAGCTTTTGGCTGTTGTGTTTGCTCTCGATAAGTTTAGATCCTATCTGGTTGGTTCCAAGATAGTGATCTATACTGACCACGCCGCACTCAAGTATCTGTTGAGCAAGCAGGATGCCAAGCCTCGCCTGATTAGGTGGATCCTCCTCCTGCAAGAGTTTGACATTGAAATCAGGGACAAGAAAGGAGTAGAAAACACCGTGGCTGACCATCTGTCCCGGCTTCGCTGGGAAGATGAGGGCTCTAGTAGCCTGCCAATCGATGACTCATTCCCTGATGACCAATTCCATTCGATTTCTGCCACGGAGGAGATCAACTCGGTCGGTACACCGATGCACGCGACTCGTGCTGTGCGAGATCGGACGTCCCATGCAACCGACCGAGTGAACACCAAGTCAGTGCCCTGGTATGCAGACATTGCGAACTTTCTCGCTTCAGGAGTGCTTCCTCCTACCATGTCATACCAGCAGAAGAAGAAGCTTCGATCGGACGCCAAGTTCTATTTCTGGGACGACCCCTACCTCTTCAAGACTGGCGTTGATGGCATTTACAGACGATGTGTGCCATACGACGAGACGCGCTCCATTCTCGAGCACTGCCACTCCTCAGCCTACGGAGGACACGCTTCATCTTCCAAGACTGCTTCAAAGGTCCTGCAATCCGGCTTCTTCTGGCCTTCACTCTTCAGAGATGCTAGGACCTTCGTCGCAGCTTGTGACAAGTGTCAGCGCACCGGGAACATCTCCAAGAGGAATGACATGCCTCTCCACTCTATTCTAGAGGTAGACATCTTTGATGTCTGGGGCATTGACTTCATGGGACCGTTTCCACCCTCTTGTGGGAACGAGTACATCCTGGTGGCAGTTGACTACGTCTCCAAGTGGGTGGAGGCAGTAGCTTGCAAGAATGCGGACTCCAATGCAGTGAAAAGACTGTTCACTGACATCATCTTCCCTCGCTTTGGAGTTCCGAGAGCCGTCATCAGCGATGGTGGCAAGCACTTCATCAACCGCCAGTTCGACAATCTCCTGAGTCGCCATGGAGTTACTCACAAAGTGACCACATCCTACCATCCTCAAGCCAACGGTCAAGCCGAGATTTCCAACAGAGAGATCAAGTCTATCCTGGAGAAAACCGTGGCTAGAACGAGAAAGGATTGGTCGCTCAAGCTGAGTGACGCACTGTGGGCCTACCGTACAGCCTTCAAAACTCCGATTGGGATGAGCCCTTTCAAATTGGTGTACGGGAAGTCCTGCCACTTGCCCGTGGAGATTGAGCACAAGGCATACTGGGCCACACGGGCCATCAACATGGACTTGCTCTCAGCTGGAGAGAAACGCATCCTTGACTTGCATGAGTTAGAGGAGATGCGTCTCAATGCCTACGAGAACGCGAGAATTTACAAGGAAAGGACCAAACAGGTTCACGACAAGCGCATCATGCCTCGTGAGTTCCATGAGGGAGACCTGGTCCTCTTGTTTAATTCTCGACTTAGGCTCTTTCCAGGGAAGCTGAAGTCCAGATGGTCCGGTCCATTCCGGGTACGGGCAGTGTTCCCATTTGGCGCAGTGGAGTTGGAAAACAAAGAGGGGCACACTTTCAAAGTCAATGGTCAGCGTCTCAAGCATTACATTGCTGATCATCCCCGAGAAATGCGAGTGAACTTGGATCTCTCCGATCCATCTCCAACCGAAGCCTGACAAGAGAAGGTCGAGCTCGAGACCTAAAACGAGCGCTCCTTGGGAGGCAGCCCAGGCCATTTTTACCTGTTTTGCATTTTAGGAACAGATAGACATGCATTCATTCTACTGCATTGCATCACGAGCGGCCTGAGAAGTTCAGAGAGAGAGAAACCACACAAATTTGACTTGGTACGGCTAGGCCATACCACGTTGGTACGGCCATGCCGTACCTAGGTCGGGGACACGAAGGGTCGGTACGGTCCGTACCACTTGGTACGGCCAGGCCGTACCTAGGTTGGTGACTCTAGGGGTCAGTACGGCCCGTACCACTTGGTACGGCCAGGCCGTACCTAGGTCGGACGCGAACGGGTTCCTTACCTGCCGTTATTTTTTCCATTTAACCCCCCCCGTACCCCCCGCACCCCTTCCCCGCACCCCCGCACCCCGCACCCCTTCCCCGCACCCTTTCCCCTTCCCTTACCCCGTACCTGTCTCCCTCTCCTCTCCACTTTCTCTCCCTCTCCACTTTCTCTCCCTCTCTTCTCCACTTTCTCTCCCTCTCTTCTCCATCTTTTCTCTTCCTCTCTTCTCCTTCTACTTTCTTCTGCCCTAACCCGAGCCCAAGGACCCTTCCACGCACCGGCCGGAGCACCTGCGCACCACCAGCCCACGGACCTTCTCTTCACCCTGGTCGGCCACCATTCTTCTCTGCGTCCGACCGGGCCGTACCAACCAGCCCGGCCACGCCGTACCTCTTCAGCCCAGGTCCGACCAGGCCGTACCAACCAGTCCGACCAGGCCGTACCGACCGATGGCTGGCGACTCATCTGCTGCTGCCCCCTCGTCGTCCCGCCGGAGTTCATCTCAGAGTGGCTCCAGTGCTTCTCGCCACTCCAGCCAGCGTGGTTCCTCTCAGGACGCCGTCCAGCCCCTCTACTATGAGGGTGAGACCACATCGAGTCGGTCTCCGTCTGGTTACCGGAGCCCACAGGGGAGCCCCTCCTACCACCCCTCTCGTGACCCGGACCAGGGCTCTGACGAGGCCTCTGTCCAGGCCTCCGCACAGGCATCCGTGCATGGCTCTGACCACGGCTCCGACCCTGAGTCCGACCATGGCTCCGACCACGCCTCTGCCCAGGTCTCCGTACCTGCCTCCCTCCATGGCTCCGACCACGGTTCCGACTCCACTTCTGACTCCTTCGGCACCGATGAGGCCCTCTCTGATGCCACCCAGCGTGCCGCCGCCTACACTGCGGAGTACTTCTTCATGCCGACCCGTCGGCAGTTCAAGTACTTCGACACCTTGCGGACAAAGAAGATCATCAACACGAGGATTGTTGATTTCTCCGCTCTCCGGACGCTGGGTCTTGAGGATGAGTTCCTCCGCCTCACTACCCGGATCGGGATCACGCCTGCCTTCTGGATGATCGCCCAGAGGGGGTACAGGACGCTCACCATCGAGTTTCTCTCTTCCCTGGAGCTCAGGTTCACGCGGCGGCATCACCCGTACATCACGTTCCGCCTGCGCCAGGAGACCTACCGCGTTCTCCTCTCTGACATGAGGGAGTGGTTTGGCTTTGCGCCGGACCCGACTACTGACACCCTCTCTTTCTCTGAGGGCTTGGAGCGCGACAGTTTTTGGGAGTTGATCTCTGGCAGCCGCGCCGGGTCAGCTTTCAACAAAGACTTCAAGCAGCTCAATGTCCCTCACCCTGTCATCCGATGTCTGCTGCGTATCCTCGGTTGCACCATCTTCGCACGTGGCGAGACATTCGCCCGTGCTAATGTTGAGGATATGCAGCTGGTGGATCATATGCTGCGCCCCGACAGCACTCTCGAGCGGCCCGACCTGATGCTCGCCATGATCCACCACTGGCTCGACATCCAGCGGCAGCCCAAGGTCGGTGGCGTTATCTCCATTTCTGCCTATGTCACTCTGATCGCCGAGCGCTTACACCTCCAGATCTTTGGCGACGATGAGTGCACGAGCGCCCGCCATCTCTCTCTCTCTCAGTTCAGCGCCTACAAGTTCATCGAGTCGGCTGCGGGACGCGCTTGACGTAAACATTATTGTATGACGGGGTGCCAAACAAGCTCTCCACCGGTTGAGTACGTGGCGTAACGTCCTGACTAGGTCCTACATCGTATTGTGTACCAGTAACAACTGGCGAGGGAAACCTGATATGATCCTCCGGACCCTACAACAACCAACGAAGTATTTACCATGCATGTTCGATGATTATGTAAATAAAATTATAATTTTGAAATAATTACCTGGTAAACCTGACTAGGTCCTGCATAACTCATGTATGGCTCCTCGTTGGCAGAGGCATGTTGGACTGGCGGGTTTCCTAACTCATCCCAAGTGACAAACTCATCCGGTCCCTATAATAAATATTTTACTATGGTAATTGATACCTCGCATATTTAGTCTATTTTAGGCCTGTTTTAGTACCAGATTCGTGCACTAATTCACCAGAATCATGTGCATTTCATCGATATATCTTTAGAATTTGGTACTGCTGAGTGTTTGTTTGTTTTCTGCAGGTTTGGAGCAAAACACACGAAGAAATGGCGATTTTGGATGATCTGGTACGGCCTGCCCTTACCAGGCTTGGTACGGGTCGTACCAGACTTGGCCAGTTTCAGCTCATCACACCTGGTACGGCCAGGCCGTACCACTTTGGTACGGACCGTACCTAAAGGCGGCCTGACAGATTCAAATCTTGGCAGAGGCTATTTAAGGCGGGGAGCTCTCCAATTTCGATCATCATTCATTCCAGAGACATTTGAGAGCACAGTAAGAGAGAGAAAGAGAGCTGAGGAGCTAGGAGCAAGAAGGAAGGAAGAGGAAAGAGGCGAAGCTCGACGGATCAAGCCTCTTCCACTCGATCCCTTCGATCCATGGCTTTCTTTACCTTTCTTATTGTATTTTTAGATCAGATCATGTGCTGTGAGTAGTTATTTTAGTTTCTAGGGTTTTGAGATGGATTCTTGATTTGCTTTGACTTTCTTTGACTAGTACTTTGTATGAACTCTTTTGATTGATTGATTGTGATTTCTTTGCTATCTCTTGCTTTGCTTGCTGTGATTGTGTATGGTGAACCTTTAGGTCTAGATCAAACCTATCAAGGTCATGTGATCATCTCAATCTCTCAACCAAATCAAGTGCTTAGGGTAGACTTGTTCGAATTGAAGCCGAGAGGTTGAATTCCCCTCTAATCGACAGATTAGAGAGTACCTTAGGTCTCCAATCAGTCAGCTAGGGTAGATCTGTACCAATACATGAAAATTGAGGTGTAGAAACCCTAAAAGGCAATCAATTGCATTCCAACCTAGATCTTGATCCAACACACGAGAGTTGAGGCTTAGGAACCTTAGGTATGGTCAATTGAACCTTTCTAAAGAGTTTAGCACAAGGTACCAGCAAGAAATGCATCAACTCGAACTGGTAAGCTCTGTTCTGGGAAGCCAGTACGGGTCTTACCAGGGTGGTGCGGCCTTGCCTTACCAAGGCTGGTACGGCCTAGCCTTACCAACTTGGTACGGCCTAGCCGTACCAACTTGGTACGGGCCGTACCACTAGGCCGTACCACTAGAGGCAGATCATAGATGAAGTCTGAAACCCTGGAAACGCCTTTTATCCATAATCAAACACAGTTTACATTTCTTCTAGCACTTTATTACATTAGTTTGCATTCTTTGATCTGTTTGAATTGATACTTTAGGAACTTAAATACCAAACCCAATCTTTCTCACTTCTAGTTTTTAATCAAGTCTAGTAAATTCTAACCTAGTAATTGTCCGTCCCTGTGGATCGACACCCGTTTATATTACTCGATAGGGGTTGTACACTTGCAACCCTTACTCGTGAAGTGTAAGCGCGGTTTTAAAAGGTACGCCCTCAAGCGTACCGAAACTTGCGTTGCGCTTTTGTGCGAACAGTAATAAACGTATCGAACAATTATTTTAAATTTCTTACAACTCTGATAGAATTACCTGGTAGACTTGACTAGGCCCTACGTGACCCATGTGCAGCGAGGAATCTTGGGAGGGGAGTCCATGGTCTGTTGCGTATTGCCCCTCTTGTGTAGGAAATTGATAGTTGTCAAGTAACTCTGACATGAATCCAGGTGTCTCATTCCAATTGAAATTATCTACTCCCTACAGCAATAATTTAGTTTGTAATAAATATAATTGACAATTGGTTAAAAAATATCTACGCCGTTGAGAATAATTACCGGTCGACCTGGCTCGGCCCTGGGTTATCCCGTGCAACATTGTCATATGTGGCCCTGGCATGATCCTCCGATCCCTATAAAAAATATATCACTATTTTAATAAACATAATCGACGATTATTTAAGGTGTTGCAAAGTTTTATATATTTACCGGAGCGACCTGTGTGAGATACTCCATCAACCCGACCTCCGAGTTTATCCACTTTTCTCGATAGTGGGGATCATCATCTCGGAGTATGTCGGGGAACAGTTCTTGACCGGGGGAAATATCATCAACTGAAATGTCATCGATGTTGGCCGAAAGATCGGCAGCTCTTAACATGTTTTGGAATTTAGGCTCCATACCATGGTCTCTGAGAAGGCCACAACTCATTCTAAGCAAGGCCTTCCCCATCCATTTATTAGTCTTTGTTTTTGCCATAGCTATACCGTACGATACTAACTTTATCCCTCGTAGTGCCTATACAATAAAAAAAGTTAGTAACCTACATGAAACAATAATATCATAAAATAAATATTTATATCAATAAACTAAAACTTACATCACGTGTGGATTTCGGGGCACTGGGAATGTACCCTACTTCGCCATGCTCATCTCTGTATTCAGGAATTGGATTATCAAGACCTTGTATGCACCTTCTTTCCAAGAAGACATTATGCATACCGTTATTCTGAAACCAACTGCGATACGGAAAAAGCTGGTCGTCCGTCCATAACCCCGTCGGAACAACCAAGTGGTCGGTGGAATGAGATGCATGTTGTACGTAAGTGTGGTGCTCAATAGCCCAATTTTTCCGACGCTCATTGACACTGTGAACAATATTATGCAACCGGCGTACCTCGTCCTCGTGCAACGACGGTGCGGGTGGGATGACATACGCAAACCCAAACTGACGCATCACCCGATTAGGATAGTACTGCTCAACTATCCAGAAGTGTATCAGTGGCACACCAGCTAACCACACATCGCTCTCCTCGTGAACCTGTGCCGGCAACCGACACGGAATCTCATCCAACAAATACTTGTAAGGCTCCCATCTCACCATGTAATCTTCAAGATCTTGCAATTGGCTACGGAAGTAACCAACTCCAGCCCGATTGTGAGCTTGCTTGTAATAGCACCACATCTCTCCGATTGCAGGACACCTGCAATAAATTTTTTTTCAGAATCAACCCCAAACATAATAAACGACAAATTAAAAAATCCAATACATTTTGTTACTTGGCTGAATCCGGGGAGCCCCAATGTGGAGTCCATCCGCCTACGTGATAAGGACGGCCGGTCGGTAATCTGGACCAACACCACTGCTGCAGAAGAAGAACAGGTCCATACATACTTTTTGGCTTGCGCTCAACGGCAACACACAAGCTCCTATAGAGTAGTGCTAGAACAGCACCACCCCAGTTGTATTGCTCTGCTGAGTCAAATTGTCGATAAATTGCAGATACATGACCGGAACCGAATCTCCAGAAGAATCGGCAAAAACTACAGACCCAAACAAGTCCAGTATGTAAGCCCGAGTGTACTGGCGTACCTGCTCCGCTGTAGGCTGGTCTGGCATGACAGGAAAATGATTGCGCAATTTCTTCAGGCAAATTGAATATCCAGATGTCACATGCACTCCCGATCTCTTCTTCTTTTTAAGCACAGCCTCTGCACTCCCAACTCCAAGAAGACGATCCACTAAGTGGTACGCATCAAAGTCTGCAAAACCAGTCACCGGTGCACCCTTTATTGGCAACCCCCATAGACATGAAATATCTTGCAGTGTCACCGTCATCTCTCCCACGGGAAGGTGGAAAGTATGCGTCTCCGGTCTCCACCGCTCAACGAGGCCAGCGAGAAGCCATTTGTCAATATTTATAGATTCCATCCGAGAAATCTAAAACAAACCGAGCCTACACAAGTATGGTGCGCACTCCGCGTGGTATGGAATCACACACCGATGCCCTCGAACATCCAACCCGTTATAAGCCTGTCATTGTTATACAATTTGGTTAAAATAACATATCGTAATTCAAACATTTATATCTCTTTATAAAAAAATTTGTGAATTTTGGATATAATATGACTAATTGATTAACTTACGGTATCAGATAACAGCGAGACTTTATGTTGTGCATACGGCATCCATAATAATTCGTTAAATTTTTCTGCTTACAAGTTCGGATTTGGTGGTGCCTCATATGCATCTTGAATGTCAGCGTCATTCGAACCGCGGCTGCTTGACATCCTACCATTCATATTATTTCAAATAATTTATTTTAAACATCAAAACTAAAAGAAGTTGAACACACGTTATACTAATTTAATTCATATGCAATTTAAAAATATTACAAGGAGTTGGACATACATGAATGTACACAAGTATTTTGATCAAATCCAACTAAAGTATACAACAACATGTAAAAATGAAATACACTAAATTTGGTACAAATTTTCGATATTAAAACTAAGCTAAGGCAATTGTACAAAATTTTACCGAACTCATAAAATTAAACCCTAATTAAACCTAGCAAGTTCACATCAAATTAAAACTAATTTGATACAATTTTACACAATTTGATCCGATTTCACACAAATCAAACCTAATTTGATGAAATTTCACACAACTTAAACCTAATTTTACTCAATTTGATATAATTTCACACAACTTAAACCTATCAATAACCCTCATAACAAATTAAACTAGAAATGTCAATTTACTAAGTTTTAAAAAAAAAAATACCTAATTTTTTCGCTGGTCCCTGTTGCTGTCGTTGTCGCTATGCCTGTCACTGGTCCCTGTGGCTGGGCGCTGTGCCTGTCGCTGCTGGCCGTTATGGAGAATAACGGCCAGGTGGAGCGGAGCGGATCGGGTCTGGTTGTTGCTGGACAAAGGCGGAGCGCAGTTTTGTTTTTTTTTTAGTTCGGCCGAGAGACAGAGCGACCAGAGAGCGAGAGCGGAGATTGATTTTAATTAGACCTGGCCGTTATTCTCCATCACGGCCCGGCTTTTTTATTTTTTTTCCGCTTTTTTTTTCAGTCCGTTATCGTCCATCACGGCCTCCTTTTTAAAAATTTTTTCCGCCATTCCCCTGGCCGTTATCTCCATAACGGCCCGAAAATTCAATGTTTTTTCCGCATCTTCCCAGGCCGTTATCCTCCATCACGGGCAGGTTTTTTTTTTTTCGCAGAAACCCGAGCTGTTAATCACTAGGTGTTAAGCTAGTCGGGCCGTTATGAAGAATAACGGCCTCTGGACGTTACCAAAAACAACGGAATTATTAGATTTCGAAATCTGACGAAAGTGTTATTCAATATCGATATTTAAATTGTTTAATTTCTATTAATAAAAATTTCGGTATTCTGCGCGATCCGACAGTACAAATAGGTCTGATATCACTTGAAAACCTATTTGAAAACGTGTATTCCTTTGTACTGTCCGATATCACTTGAAAAACTATTTGAAATATAGGTCTGCTTTGTGATCCGTGTCAGAATAAAATAGATGACTCAAATCTCATTCTATACGGTCCGATATCGTGTTGCAAAGGTGCATTCCAACGTGTAGAAGAGAGAGAGAAGATACAACAGTTAGTCCGAATTTTTTCAAGGCAATTCAAATTTTGAGTTTGGACTCATATCGTCTAATCAGAATTCGAAATAATGTCGGATCAATTTAAAATTCACAAATTATTTTTAATATTGTGTCAAAAGTTGATCAGACAGTCCGGATTGAAACTCAAAGATTGAGTTAACGACCCAAACACACAACGCACTTCTCAGATCTGTCTCGTCCAGTCGTCCCAGGCCACTCTCATTGTCAATTCGAGAAAAAGAAGTGGCTTAGCGATAAAAAAAAGGTTAAAAAAGAGAGAGAGAGAGAGAGATGGTAGTCTCAACTCTCAATATGTGAGTCAGCATCTCAGTTTGGAAAGAAAGTTTTGTGCATATTTATATTTTTTTTAGCCGGCGCATCGCTACCTTTTTTTTTTCGTTTTTTCTTTAGATGCATCTACTTTTAGTTTGTAGAATCAGGACGAAACTAAAAAAATTAGATGGAGGGGCTGAAGGTTATTTCCATCTCAACCATTCAACTTCGTCGATAATTGTGCATGAAAAAATTTCTTCATCGAAATTCGTACATAAAAAAACTTTAAATAATTGGAATCGGAATAACTGGAACATGTTATTCCATTGGAATGATTTATTTCCGGCTATAATAACATATGTATATGTGATATTTTATAAGAAGGGTTAAATTATGTAAAAAAATTCAAAAGAAAATTGTAATTAAATTTCAATGCACATAAATAAAATATGTAAAACTACGGAGGTGGCTAAGCACCCTTTGGCTTACAGTAAGATTCACTCATGAGTAGAACTAAGGTGTTCTTAAGCTCACTAAGTTCTTTGGTGAACTTGACTCAAAATCTATTGGAATGATTTCAAATGGCAAATTCAAACGTTGAAATCGATCTGCTTCACGAGCGATGTGTTTACACGTCATTATAAATTTTCGATTTGATGTAGTATAAAGTCAAAGAGGTGTAAAAAAAAAAATTAATGAGTTAATTTTAATATGTTCATTTCTCATTATTTTTTTACCATTTGACTTTATACTAAATTAATATGAAAATTTATAAATTTGATATGTAAATGTAAAGAAGGAAATTAGTCATGCCGTTACCAGTTCTGTCACGTCACGGAATGTGTGTCGATCACGTGACGTGACTGTCCTACATCATTTTAGTCACGTCACGTAATTTTTTAACATTATTTCTTAATTATAATTTATTTTGTAATAGTTTATATTTTTTAATATGTTTTGTTATTATTTTCTGTAAACTAACTAAAATTTGAAAACAATAATTGAACGTGATCAGTCACGTTACATTTGATCACATCACATGTGGTGTGACCACACGTGATGTGAACATTTGCGTGGTGTGACTGTCCTCCACCATTTCAGTCGTGTCATGTCACGTAAAAAAAAAAATGGCCACGTCACATTTTTCCTTCTCTATGTAAACACCTCATTCATTCTTGAAGTAGATCGATTTCAACAATTTGCATTCGTCATGTGAAGTCAATCCACTAGATTTTGAAATTAAAATTACCAAAAGAGTCGATGAACTTCAAAACACCCTAATTCTACTCAGATAATAATATATTTATTCAGGTAACTTCATTATTATTTCTCTACTTACTTTTAGGTAGTAACTTAAGAGGCAAGAAGATGTCAAACTAAAATTCAGGGTTATCCACAAAATCTGAAAACAAATTAAAAAGTTCGAAAATTTTAAGTTTTTTTGAAATAAAAAATTTAGTTCCTGAACTTTAACCTTGGAGTGTTTGGCACGCAGGATAAGTTGGGATTGAAATTATTTACTCTTTAGAAAAATAGAGAATTTTTTTAATTTTTCGAATAAATATACGTATATATTATATAACCGTCTAATTAATTTTATATTTTTCTTATCTTTCCTTTCTTTTGTTTCAGCCTTTCAGGTCCTGATAAGAAGATCATCCTCACTACTAATATCACGTTGAAAATTTTAGGTTCCAACCTTCTATTCACCCAAACAAAATCTCAACCGTTCATTAAGTAAATCTCAGCCGCTCATCAAAATTCATCTCAATCTCAGCCTTTAATAAAAAATTTGATTTGATACATCTATTTCATGTTGTCAACCATGTAAAAATCTAAATTTAATTATAAACAAACCCGCCACATGAAAAGATACATAATAATTGTTTCATTTGAGACTTCTCTTTTTCTGCGCGTCTTGATTTCTTCCACTCCTTTTTTTTGAATACACGTCTTCTCTCTGAGCGGGCGACGACTTGGAGTGCACCCTGCTACCTACTCCGCTCCTCTCCCTCTGGGTGCTTCTTTCTCTCTCCCCCCCAGTTCTATATCCTATCCCCTCTCTCTCTCAGTTTTCTCCTTGCTACTCCTCTCTATTTCCTCCACTGCTATACTCTCCCCCTTACAAAACCGATTTGGGTTGAATTCCCTCTTCCTTGTTTCTGGGTGTTGATTGCTCGGCCCTCTCAACCTGATTTGGGGTTGTACTTGGAGTTCCATGTGGATAGCTCGTGCGCGAACCTCGAAGCAGGTCGAGAAGTAAGGTTGGAAAAGGCATAAGCCACGACCTTGGTACACCCGGATTCCAAATCTTTGGTAAATCTTCTCTCTTCCACAGGTTATTCTCCTTTGATCTCTCTTTCAGCCTTTGCACTTTTCTAAATAAAACAGAAAAAAAAACTATACAATTTTCATTAATAAACATAGAAAGTATAATAAATGAAATATCAGGGACTAAAGTGTGATTGCTACATATTTGCAATTAACACAAAAGTTGTTCTGAAAGAGCTATCCGTAATTTTTTGCACATTGAAATTGTCAAGTTATATTGTTTGTTAACTAACAAGTTTTTTCAGACAAAGTTTTCCTTTTTAGTTCATCAAGAAATTTAGATTAATGAAAACCACAACAAAATTGAAAATTATAGTATCTCCTAATATATTTAATTGGCCTTGAGCATATTTTGAAATCGACCTTTTCTTTATTTATTATTTTTGTTATGATTTTTGGAGATAGGTTTATGCTTCTATCTATGGCAATGAATCGACATTTCATCGAACACTATATGTATTCATGTGGCCTTCAATGGCATGTCTTCTTACTTTCTTAGAGATCAATATGAACAGTGGAGAGATATAAACAAGGAACCCCTTTTAGAAGGTTTTTTTTCGCTTTAGTTAGTTCCTTAATTTATGAAAATAATTCATGCTTGCCCCTACAAATTTTAAAATTTGGTCTATACCACTGCAGAGTTAAAGACTTACCTCATAACCTGATATATCTCCCCATAAAAATGTAAGAATGCTTGTCATGCTTAAAGAAATAACATAAGCTGACGTGTATGAAAATTTGATTTGAATTTAGTTCGAATGCTTGTCATAAATTTGGTTAATTTAAGTATCCTTGAAATCAAATAGAATTGGGAGTTCACGTGAAAGAAGCTGGGTCTTATATTTGCTCATGGTTTGTAGGGAGCATATGAGGTGTTTTACTGTTACTTTTTTTTTTTGTATTTTGTGGGTTTGCATGCAAAAATTTTCACTTGCTTTATATTTCATTTCCGTGATTAGTGCTCTAACATATAAATTTACAGTGTGAATGTTTTCAGATGTCAATTATCAAGATTCAATCCCTATTACTCAAGCGTAGCACCAAAATTTGACGGCACTGACAAGTCTTTGAGTACTGGAGGTAACATGCTATATACTTCTTTTTTCCTTACTGGGTATGTTGTACCAGTCAGGCCTTTACTCATTGCTTCATTGGACTTTTCGACCTATTTTCTCTGGTAGAGCTCTTGACTAAGCCTCAAAAGGTTAGATATGTTAACCTAAATTATAATTTACATTTTCTTTTCTGAGTAACTTGATGAACTGTCTACTAATTATGAGATAGTGCTCAGGTTACTACTTGGTTGTGAGAAAACTTGATGTCGCTTACATAGTTAATTATTAGAAGAAAAAAAGGACCACAATACCCCAAGTACCAAAATTGGAACCAATACAATTATTTTGGTTTTATTTTTCATCTATGAATTGTTAGGTATCTCTTCTTTTGATAATTTGGATTCTTCTTCTTTTTTGTTACATCATGTGTAATAGCAAATAGAAAGTTTAGTAGGAGCACAACTTAGAGATGCTTTGGAAGAGATAAATAAAGCTGCTGAAACTATTTCCTCTCTTTAGGTCAAATGGAAATGCAATATTACCAAATTTTGCTATCAACAACACAATGCAATATTACCAGATCCCAAACCCGAGATGTTGTAGCTAGCAGCGGGCTTCATAATTTAATATTTCTGGTGAGGTCTATTTCTTAATTTGTTGAACTATACTTATTTGAATTTATCTTTTTAAATTTCTTCTTCTTTACTCTCTAGCTCTGGTATACTAACATCCAAGAAATGAATATGATTGATTATTCAGGATTTAGATGGTGTTATGTTATGTTCTGTTATGTTATGTTAGTAGTGAATATATTTCATAATTCATATGTTTTGTGCAAATGAATAAGAGCAAATGATGTCAATCACTAAGGTTTTGTAATCTTGATCAAGCAAACGATTTTTCTATTAAAGAGTTATATAATCAATATTTCTCCTTGATCATTTTTATTTAAATAAAATATATGCCACTAATTTCACTTTATTTGAAACATTAACAATTAAAGAAGATCCTCTGCATCTAAGGTTTTCCCAATGGACCTGAACAATATGTTTATGCTATATTTTTCTTTCGCTCACAAAAAAACACACAGTTATACATCAACACATGCAAACAGTATATCTATCCTGCAAAAATGTCCTAACCTTTTTTTTTATTCAATATTGGATTGTTTTTATAGATAAGTTGCAGTAATTAATTCAATATTTTCTGCCCAGAGATCCTGGTATATCCAACTAATAGTTTAGAACCGTTATTTTGATAGTGAATTTCCTATATTGTAATTATAAGGATTTCCAATAGGAATTTCATTTTTTTTTTTTACTTTTTCAGGTACCAATTGATTCCTGTATTGTGGGATCTCAACACTGCTTTCTTACAACAGGTTTCAACTATTACCATTTGCACCTTACCATTCTCTGTATTTTTAAATTGTACGAGGCCATGAAGAGAGATATCTCCAAGTAAGCTCCTTATTCTATTCTTCTTGTGTATATCATGCTAAGGACCAACATTGTACCACTTAAGGTCTGGTTGATCTCAATTTATTAGGCTTCTATTTTTTTCTTTTTTGTATAGCTGCTTCGTTGAAGTTAAAGGGCCTATGTGTCAGGATCTGATCTAATATTCCCTCACTGCGCTCTATGGTTTAATTGGGGCTGTAGCTCATGTAAGTTTGAATGATATTGATCCAAACTTTCTTGAATAGTGTACTGTATTCTGAGAAAGAGGTGTAATTAAGTTTTCATAACTGCAGATTCAATTAATAAGGATTGAACACAGAGTTTTGGAGTTTGGATGGATGGCTCAAAAGGTAATCTACTTGTTGAATTTCTTCAGTTTTGGTTATACAAATAATTGTTGGTTATCTCTGGTAGTGATTGATGTACTAGAATACCTAATTGTTGAAGAAGTAAATAAGTTGATTATTCAGC
Organism: Carex kokanica; assembly: GCA_025461125.1. Taxonomy (NCBI): domain Eukaryota; kingdom Viridiplantae; phylum Streptophyta; class Magnoliopsida; order Poales; family Cyperaceae; genus Carex; species Carex kokanica. The sequence continues at coordinate 1,621,085 of JAJGRX010001371.1, read as the reverse complement.
TCAAGATCACAAAAAGAACAAAAAAAAAGAGGTTCCGTATGAACTATAATTATTCCAATTGTACCATGCACCGGTTCATTTTGTTTTTGACATCCATTTGTATCATCTACCAGTTCATGATCCATTTTCCTTAGATGAAAGGGTTACGTAAATCCAGCAGACATTAGTTGTGATGGTTAAACAAATTAAGCAAGTACCACTATACCAATCTCTATTAAATACTGGTACAACCACTGTACCAGTACCAATTTCTGACCACTGGTACGGCTACTGTACAATACCATAAAATCTACCATTTTAAGGTTCTTTTCATGGTGCTTGAATTTTAATAAGTTTTAGTAGAGATAATCAGTGGGGATAGCAATTTGTTCCCCGTAATTAGATGCCTTTATAATTAGTGTTCATCCATATTCCATTTCAATTTTACAAAAAATTCTCGTATAAATGATAGGTTACAAAAGTGATGAAGAGAAAAAAGTTCCTAATTTTTCTAAACTTCATCTAATCATCTCTCGTTATAATGCCCTTTGTAATTACCTTTTGTTTTCCTTTTCAGGGAATTGCACAAGGAGTGCTTCAGTGAATTTTATGGTTGCTTTTTGGTAGATTAAAAAGTGAAGTTTAATCTGAACTTGTCAACTACTGCAGTGAGCAAGAGTGTCATAATTTCCAAACTTGTCGCAAGGTATGTCATCCTCTCTTGTATAATAGGTCAATTGTATGGTTTTATTTTATTTCAGGCATACACATGACAATAGTCTGTTTTGTAGCACATATGAGATAATGCCAAGGGAAGAGAAAAATAGAGGACGATGATGACATCATTGATGAGAGCTTTAGTGCTATATGTTCATAAGTTAGTGATAGGCAGGGTTGGGGTTTAGATTTGTGGCAGCTATGAAAGGATGTAACACTTCAATTTTATTTTGATTTGCTCAAATTTTGAGATGGATGTAACACTTGAATGATCAAATTCTACTTTGATTTGCGGCAGTGATGAGACCACTCTATTTGCTGAAATTATGTTTACTGATTTATAATCTTCTATTGGTACACTTGCACTTGTTTTTTATTGTAATACTTTGTAAATGGAATGTTTTTCTATTTGTATCGGCAAAATTATGTATGTCTTTGTTATAAGAGTATAAAACTTGCACTGTGTGAACAACATTCTTAATAGAAAACATGCACCGTTAAATAAAAAATAAGTCATTGCCATAAATAAAAAAAATACAAATTTATGGCAATGATGAATGAGATTATTTAATCATGTAGCCTTTTTTATTAATTGTACTGATCTGTAACAGGTTTCTTAAGTGGAAATGATCTATGATAAAACTAACTGGTACAAGGAAACGAGCATAATTTTAAACTGAGTGGTACTAGAGGATCGCAAGTACCTATTTATGTAATTGTAATGCTCAAAATATTTTCTATACTCCAAGATTGAATGCAAGACTTTAAAATAATAATGCTGCAAAAATAAAGTACATAATGAATGAGGCAATGTTAAAACAACAAATTCCATACATTGTATTTCCAATTTTCCATACACAAGCACTACAAAACTTTAACATCATCTCTAATACATCAGATAATAAAGTGTTCAAATATCAAATATCCAAGAAGTAGTCTAAACTAACAATTAATTTACAAAATTACCGTAAAAACAACATAGAGTTAATTGGAGCAGTGGAGTAATGAGACACAAGAGCGAAGGGGTCAACTGTGTTATGCTCGTTCACTTGTCTAGACTGAGTGTTCGTGAGCCGCGCACAAGAGTGAGCACGGGTGTTCGTGGGCCGAGAGTTCAATCAAGAAGATGGAATTTCGCTGGTTTAAATGGAGCCCTGCCGCACTGCCAGTCAAAATTTTCTGATTTTTCATTTCATTTTATTTTATTTTATTTTATTTTCTATTATTTGGCTACCTCAGATGAAATGAATTTATAATTATATTGAAAAATATATTTGTACTTATTTTTGAACTTTTAATCAATTTTTGCTTATAAAGATAAATTTGATGTGTTTTCTAATTACTAGCAGAGTATGTAAATAATTTTAAATTCATTAAATTATTTTGGTCAAGAATCAAATGCCTTGATTCGTAAGCCATTTTTCTTGCATTTAAGTAATTTTCTCACAAGATATATCTTTCATAAATACTACATAAAATTTGTTCTTAACTATATTATAATTTTTATTCATGTCATTAGTAATTTTGGAGGAGAGGATGCAATTGATACTCTTATTAAAAATATGTCATATAATACTTCATCAGTGCTATAGTAGAAAGATTTGATATTTTAGTTCAAAGTTATTAACAATTAATTATCTTCAATAAAATTAATTGCTAGCAGTAAAGACAAATAATATATTATCAAGCTCTAAGGCTATTGTTTGCTCTCATTATTGACTAATATATAATAAAAAAATTAAATAAAAATTAATCACATCTAAAAAAAGAATCAAACTAATATTTCAATTTCCGTTACAACGCACGGACACTTAACTAGTTTTTATAAATTTTCTTTCGGTTTTCTGCTTTGATTTCCTCGATCCCATGCCATGATCGCGTGCTGGCGAAGAATGAAATAAGAATAAAAATAAATAAAATGACCCCAAGCCGATGAATGATGAATCACATATATACCTTGTCATGTCATTAGAGATATTAATTGATGATTTACTAGTGAGGTAATGGTAATGTCATGGAACCGTACCTCAGCTTTTTAATTGCGAGCCCTCTAATCTTCAATTTGTGACAATTACCTATTTAAATTCTTCAATTCATGACAATTATCCCCAAATTTTAATCTTACTTGACATTATAAATGTTGAGTATAAAATGACTATAATTTCCTTAATAATTTTTTATTTAAATTTCTATATATATTCAATAATTGTATCTTCCAGTATTGATTTCTAATGGGGAATACATGTTTTATATTATTTTAATTTATTGTTTATACAATCAAATTTAAATACTTTGATTTTAATTGGTTGTTTGTGAAATAGAATACTTTCCGAATTTTTTATTTATATCCAAAAAATAAATTAAATTACAAAAAATAACCATGTTGGTGTTGAAATTCGAAATCTACCCAAACCGGAAATTTTTTTTCCGGATTCAACATCTAACTCCGGAAATTTTTTTTCCGGAAACTCAACTCTAATTCCGGAAATTTTTTTTCCGAACTCAACAAATTTTTTTTTTAGAGAAAAATAGCTAAAATACTGAAATCTAACACTAAAAAATCGAATTGTTTTTTTAAATATTTGTTAGATTACTTTTTTTGATAGCATATTTATACTAAAATACGCTAAATTACTTGAAATTATGTTAATTTATGCTGATTGACACTAGATTACTTGAAATTATGTTAATTTATGCTGATTGACACTAGATTACTTGAAATTATGTTAATTTATGTTGATTGACACTAGATTACTATAAATTATGTTAACTTTTTTTAAGAGACAAATAGCTAAAATGCTGAAATCTAACACAAAAAAATCAAATTATTTTTTTACTACGAATAGGGCCGATTTTGTGCTAAAATATGGTAAATTTACTAAAATGCTGAAATTACAATAATTATGTAGAATTATGCTAAAATACGGTAAATTACGCTAAATTACGTATGAATGGGACCTATTTTGTGGCATCTTTCATAAATCATAAAAAATAGTAAAAAAAATTCCAAAAATAATAAAAATTGGTATTCTAAAAGTTCATTACATAACTAATTTATTGAGCTACGTAGATTGAACAATATAAATGAAAATCTTAATCGGAAACTTCAACTGAAGTTTTGAGGATCTTCCCTTTGTTTTTTTGGCGATTTTGAATTTGGAAATCTGGCAAAGCTAGTTCGGACGCATACGTATTTTCACAAGCTTTCCGAAAAGTGGTCATTTGCTGAAATCGGACACTCGAGCGCCGTTTTATGACCGTTTGAAGTTTCGTCGTCATTTTTCGCTTTCTCAGTGAAGATATCATCCCTATTAATACGTAATTTACCGTAATTTAGTGTATTCTAGCATAATTCTACATAATTATTGTAATTTCAAGTAATTTAGTGTAATTCAGCATAAATCAAGTAATTTAGCGTGTTTTAGTATAAATATGCTAATTATATATAAAAAGAGGAGGGATCCAATTACACCTTTTTTGGTGACACATCATGACACTGTTTTTCTTATAGGTCAATTTTGCGATTTCAAAATCCAAACAGTCGATCCGAACCGTTCAACATGATTACCATATTAAAATGTGCTTGGAGATCAAATTTTACATTTTTTGGAATTTTTTTACTATTTATTAAGATGGTTACAAAATCGTTTTTTTCAATGGTCTGAAAACAACGATTTTGTAACCATCTTAATAAATAGTAAAAAAATTCAAAAAAATGTAAAATTTGATCTCCAAGCACATTTTAATATATCCATCATGTTGAACGGTTTGGATTGACTATTTGGACTTTGAAAATGGTAGGTGTCAAAGTGTGTCACCAAAAAAGGTGTAATTTGATCCCTCCTCATATAAAAAAATGTAATCTAGCAAATATTTAAAACTAAATTCGATTTTTTAGTGTTAGATTTTAGCATTTTAACTATTTGTCTCTTAAAAAAAGTTAACATAATTTAAAGTAATCTAGTGTCAATCAGCATAAATTAACATAATTTCAAGTAATTTAGCGTATTTTAGTATAAATATGCTATCAAAAAAAAGTAATCTAACAAATATTTAAAAAAATAATTCGATTTTTTAGTGTTAGATTTCAGTATTTTAGCTATTTTTCTCTAAAAAAAAAAAAAAAAAATTTTGTTGAGTTCGGAATTTTTTTTTCTGGATTTAGAATCCGGATAAATTTATTCCGGAATTAGAGTTGAGTTTCCGGAAATTTTTTTTCCGGATTAGATGTTGAATCCGGAAATTTTTTTTCCGGTTTGGGTAGATTTCGAATTTCAACACCAACATGGTTATTTTTTGTAAGTTAATTTATTTTTTGGATATAAATAAAAAATTCGGGAATATTTTCAATGAAAATAAATTAAAGCATACAGAGTGAAATATAACACGTAAAAATAGATATGAATTTTTTGATAGATTTTTTTTATTATTTGAAAGATATTCTATTTTATTTCATTAGATAATTTTTAATTTATAAATAATCACACTGTATATTTCCACAACAGTTTGGTCATTTATCGTTCAAATTTAACAATTATAAGTGGGATTAATTTTGGAGAATTAAGTGTCTTACATTGTAAACTTTGAGGATAATTCATAAGAATAAAAAATTTAAAAGTTATTTATCACGAACCAATATTTGAGGAGGTTCACGTAGCCTTGTATCTTTAATTCTTTATTGATTGCTAAAGTGCAATTCATACATGATCAGGGCTATTGATTTATTGTCGGCTAATAATCATTGTGTCGGTAAGGATTCTGCTTTATTATTCTAAAAATGATGCATGGTAAATAGATCTGATCTGTCCATCTAAATTATGTTCTTAATCAAGGCTGTCAATTTTTTTTCTTGATAAATGCAAAGTGAATATATGAATTAATTAGAGTTTTACTTAGAAAATAGATCAACTATTTTTTTTTTTTTGGTTAATAACCCGTAGGTATTTCATTAATCAGGACAAAAACCGATTACATCCATATGTTCGTACCAGTACCTAAGTATACCTAAAGTAGCTGTACCAGTACTTAAAATATTACAACAGAGCCCCCGGCCCTACTATAAAGCTAGACTAGAAAAAAATAGAAAAACAAAACCTTGCTCTGGTTTCATAAAGATGAGCCTTCGGGTTGTCGTGCTCAGATTGGTAGATAGCGAGCCTGCATGGTTTTATGTGCTCGTGCTCAGATTAATAGGTAGTGAGCCAGCATGGTTTCTTATCATTAGCACAAATAGTGCTGTTTTTGGGTCATAGCGAGCCAAGGGGATCCAGGAGAGCCTTGGTGCTCAGATTAGGTTTGTGCCTGTTTATTCAGTTTGAAACACAACAAGACAGGGAGAGCAAGAAGAAGAGCAAGAAGGAAAAAGAAGAAGGGAGGGAGGAGGAATAGGGACAACATCAACACATCATCATTATCGTCGTCGTCATCAACCATAACACGTACGTTATTTATATGTATATAGTAGACTACAGAAGAGGTGGAGCGAATTCACAACACCTCCATTCGAACCTGGAGAGTCGAGATGGAGCGAAGAGCGGTGGTCAGATTCATCAGACAGAAGCACCTGCTCGATTGGAGTGGGCCAAGACAGATCGAAGAGCGGTGGCCAAATCCGTTGGACGGAAGCACCTGCTCGAATAGAGTGAAGCGGAGCGATGAGCGGTGACCAAATCCATTAGACGAAAGTATCGGCTCCAACAGAGTGAGGCGAGGTGGACCGGGTGAAGGAGGAGGGGGCGGGACGGGGCGGAGGAACCGATTGAAGTTGACGACTCTCAAAACTGAATCGCCTCATAATCGCCTTATTTGCTTTAAGCGGAGGTTACGAGGGGACCGCTACCAAAGTTATAGATCAACTATCTTGATTGAAGTTATTTTAGCAATAATTGGGTTACTATCACAATTTTTGAATTTTGTGCAGATACAAATAAAGTATTTTAGAGTACAAATCAATAATGAAATGAAAAATAAGGTGTGAAAATCTGGCCAAATCCTGAATAGATTTGAGCTGACACTCACTTTTGACAAATTTCTAGACATATATTGTACATTTCTCGAATTGTGAGATTTCCATTGAAAATCAAAGTTGGCATGACAGAGTTATGGTCAATCAAAGTTGGTACGTACATGCAGGTGTCAGGCCGGAAAAAAAAAGTTAGAGATCAAGAAGTTGAAAATTCAACTTTCTGGTCAGCATATGTTAAACATTTGCTAAGATTAGCTAAGGCTGAAAATTCTGAAAAATGCAGTTATGATTTTAGTATAAAAATAGCTTACCGATGGAGCAACTTCTCCACTCCACCTCCAAACCTCCTGAAAACTTGCAGACACGTCGGTCCAAACATTATTAATTTATTTGATGGCAATTAACACCCATATATATCATCCAATTGACCATACATACTAATAGATTTCAGGAAACATGTACACACCTTTTTGATATTCTTATTCAATGATCTAAATGCTACTTACCACTTACCAGTGTTTATGTTTATGTTCGGCTGGCTATTGTAGAATAGACAAATTGAGTGCAATTGAAATATATCACTTTTTCATTTTTCTCAATTCTAGTAGGAAGCTGGAATAGGGATAGAAAATAACTACTTTTACCTTTATCTTGCTGACGTGGCAGTTCCATTCTAATTTAGTACTCTCGCAATCTTCTCCCATGAATTTATTTATTTAGAGTAAAATATTATTTAATACCCGGCCACAACGCACACCCAATTCGAAAAAGAGTTGGGGTGAATATTCGAAAAAGAGTTCGGGTGGATGTTCGTTCTAGTTGAAATGAGCATGCATTTTGAAGAATTATTTGTTTAGAAATTCAGAAACGTTGTCAACAACTATATATGTTGAACTGAAGCAGTCGAGTATTTATTAATTTATTTTTTCAAACGAGATTGGTAGCGTGGTACTGTACCATTATTTAGTGTTAATTTAAAGAGAATTGTACTAAATCTACAATGTTAGTGTAATTTGATTAACTCTACCATTTAATAAGAATTAATTTTTAATCTAGTGACAAAAACAATGCGTATGAAATGTTACAGGTTCTAAACTCTGATAGAAATTCCCCATAGATATTAAATTAATTGGATGATTTGATCCCAACTTTACTTAAAATTAATAAAACACAATTTGACATATTTGTCCGACTTCATCCAAAAAAATACGCGAGATCTTGATTTGTAAAGTCTCTTTTTAATCATAATGACAAGCAAGTTTTGAATAAGAAAGTCTAAGTCAAATCCGATCCAATTCATATACATTATTTTCTTTAAATGTACTGATATATAACTGTAATTATAATAATATAATTGTAAAATAATTGTCAACTTATTATTTTAAATTTTTTTAATTAAAACTTAATATGAGTGAAATTATGATGCTATGCAATACAACACTCGTCAAATTTGTATTAAGATACATGCTAGTTAAAGATCAAATCACATCCAACAATTACTGTATTGCATAGCTACGTTAGTTGTATACATTACAAGTCATGTCCTTATTTTTATTGGTAACTTGTTTTACTATTACTTACTATAATATTTAACATATCAACTTTTTTTACGTTAACTTATGGAATTAACACACAAAATTCTGCCGTCTAAATAAAACATGAATTGGATAGTTTCAACTTTTGCTTGATTAATCACTTATTAATCCAAATTATGAATGGAATTTTGTTTTCTGTTTTTTAACGCTCAACTATTTTAGTCGCATCTTTCATTTCAATTGTAAGGCTTACAACTCTTGTAGCTCACTTTTAATGCAATCAAATAGCTATAGCTAGGGGCATCATCCTTACTTTTCCTTAAAAAAATTATGAATTGAATTGAATCGACGTTTGAAATAAACCTCGACCAACATACATACATAACCTAGCTAGTTGTCGAGAAGAAGAAATCATAAAATTTTGAAGTGGCACCTCGTGCCGCGTATAGAACTGTCATTTAATTGGTTATAATTATTTTAAAAAATTTGTTTCTAAACTGCACACTTCTTGTTTTGGCAGCAAATGCAAAATAATCTAACTGATAATAGTAAAAATGGAAACATTTTGACAATTCCAGAGTCCAGAGGGTATATATGTGGTCTATTTAATTTGAAGGGTGGGGTTTTTGATCAAAGAGCTAGCCAAGGACAGAGTCTTATTCAATATCAGATCTAAACCGTCTGATACGTACGTATCAAAATTCACACGAACGGTTTAGATTCATGGGATCGTTTAACTTTATTAAATTATAAGTCGTTTGCACGAATCTCAACGCATATCCAACGGTTTATATCCATTTGATTAAAATTTATTCTGCACAAGACCCAATTCCCTACTTGCAAGTTGCAACCACGTTCTAATTAAAAAGTCAGCTGCCAAAGTACCTACGTTTAGTTCCATAATAACTGATTTATATATCTCACTTCACTTCTATGAATGTGCTCTTATCTGTGCCACTGCCACACCAGTTTAATTAGATCTTCCCACCTACTCCGCTCTGCGCCGTACCAGTTTATTTATGTCCATCTCTCTCTTCTAGTTACACACTACAAGACAGTACTCTAACCACTCACTAAATCTAAGTGCCTGGGTAAGACAAACAGTCTCCGACAAGAGAGAGGAAGTGAGTGAAGGAGAGTTACAATTAATGGAGGCTTCTCCATCTCTCTCCTTTTTCTCTCTCCTGTGCATCTTCATTGTCTCTCTTTCTCTCTCCTCCAATTTCATATTGCAAGTGAGAGGAGATGACCCATATAGGTTCTTTACTTGGGTCATCACCTATGGTGACATCTATCCACTTGGTGTCAAGCAACAGGTATAGCAGCACACTCTCTTCATATTGACTCTGGTACCAGTAATCAGTATGGCTGTGCTTTGTCGGTACCAATGTTAAGGATTAGCTGTTTGTATGATATGTTAGTCATGCAAATTGTAAATTTTGTTCCGGGGATTGAAAACCTGTATAGAAGCCATGTAATTTGGAACTTGTACAGCACCAGTATACTGGTACGTACGTTGAGGTATACGTTTCTACTTGCTAGAATTTTACATGGGGGAAGGAAGCTCAACTCAAAGGCTGTACTATTCCTGTTTCATACCGTATCAGTCAACAGTCGCAGAATATTCCTTTGTAATTGCACAATGTTTTGCAATAGAATTTTTTTTATGAGAATATAAAGTAGCCTTCTAACAAAAATACAGAGAATTAAGTTGATTTTACAATCACAAACTATTATTAATTTATTTTATTTTACTTTGATCGATGCAGGGGATACTAATCAATGGGCAATTTCCAGGGCCTCAGATAGAGGCAGTGACAAATGATAATCTGATAATCAATGTATTTAACAATTTGACTGATCCTTTTCTAATTACCTGGTAATTTTATCCCTCTTCTTTTATTGTTCATGCTCTTTCTTTTCCCCAGGATTAAGTTTCAGATTTTTCACACTGATATGGGTTCAAATATATTTTTCATTTGAGTTACTTTCTATTACTTTATTATAACTAATTTACAATATTAATACTCCTTTCTGCTACTTTTTTTGAAAAAGAAAAGGCAATAAAAAAGTTCCTATAGAGACTAAAGTACTTTGCTTTCAATTTGCTTCTCTTGCACCCAAGTATCAGATGCTGATTTGGATTAGATCTGAAATATTCTACACAAAGCACATGTTATCCTGTTCCTCCAAGTGTTTATTTTTATTAAAAAAAGGAACTAGGGGCCACAGTGACACCACATTGATGAACAAAACATGTGCAGAGAATAAAGAAGGATAAAGATCTCTAGATGTATTGGGTCCTTATAGAATTTAGTGATTATTACATTCTATTTATGTGGTGCTAGGAATTCAATAGTATGTACCAGTAATGTACTATGGTTGGTATCACTAATATTGTCTAATTAAGGCACTTCACAATTAATGAATCTCACAAAGGTTGCCATACTGCTTAATCTCCATGACTCAACACAACCAGTACCTATCCAGAGCAGCAGCTAAATATGCAGAGAAAAATTTCAAGTGACCAACAATTTTTCATTTATGTAATTTTATCTGCATTATCATAATAAAGCAAATATGGTAAAACTTCAGATCATAAACAACAAATTTTTAAGTTAGCTCCTTGTTTTGCATTTTCCGTATGGATAATGGATATGCATCCAGTGCGGCAGTACATAAAGTAATAAGACATTGTGGAAAATCCAAATGACACTAATCTTAATGTGTTAATTTTTCTAGGGATGGGTTGCAACAGAGAAAGAGCTCATGGCAAGATGGGGTTTATGGAACAACCTGCCCGATTCCACCTGGTGGCAACTTCACTTATGTGATGCAGGCCAAAGATCAGATCGGAAGCTACTTCTACTTCCCTTCTCTCGCATTTCACAAGGCTGCCGGAGGTTTCGGTGGAATCAGGGTTCTCAGCCGCCCCATGATTCCCGTGCCATTCCCCCCTCCATCCGGAGATTTCACAATACTTGCTGGGGATTGGTTCAAGGCTAACCATACGGTAATTTCCGCCTGAAGTTTATCTTTGTGTTAGTGCTGTTTTTTTTGTTATATTATAATTCTTTCAGGTCCAACTTGTATATATGCCAACACTTAGTGAAATATCAAGATGTAATTTTAGTAACATTAATTGGTTAGAATATATTTGCTCCCATACTGCTTGCTGGTTGATTTGGTAATTTGGAAGGCAATAGTAACCGTGACAGTGTTTTCTCTTTCGTCTTGATTTGCCAATATTAATTGTACATTTTGGATGTAAATAATTGCAGGATTTACAAGCAATGTTGGACAGCGGAGCGGATCTTCCTTTTCCTGATGGACTGCTCATCAATGGCCAAGGTCAAAATGGAAACACTTTTACTGTTGATCAAGGTAAAATAAAAATCATCCCTCATGATTTTTTTGCTTCTTTTATTTAGAACTCCATATATATGTTATATTAATTGGAAGTTTCGTCCTTTATATCTTAAACAGCGAGCTTTAATTTGTTTGGAGTCAAATAATAAATTAAGACATGATATTGATATAATTATTTACCCCCTTTTCAGGGAAAACATACAGGTTCCGGATTTCAAATGTTGGTATCACCACCTCAGTAAACATAAGATTTCAAGGCCACTCAATGTTGCTAGTAGAGGTAGAGGGGTCCCACACAGTACAAAACATATACTCTTCTTTAGACGTACATTTGGGTCAATCATACTCGGTTCTAGTTACAGCTGATCAGCCAGCGCAAGATTATCAAATAGTTATCTCGACACGGTTCACCACTCCAGTGCTCATAACCAGTGCAATTCTCCATTACAGCAATTCTGCAGGGCCTGCTGCAATTCCTGCACCAGACGGGCCCACTGTTGAGGTTGACTGGTCGCTTAACCAGGCTAGATCAATCAGGTAAGGCTTACTGCATTGTACTGTCAAAAAATTACTTTCAGGATCTCTGTTGTGTTTTGAAAACTTTAAACTTTACTAATTCATGTCAATGAAAAACAGATGGAACTTGACTGCTAGCGGGCCAAGACCAAACCCGCAAGGCTCATACCACTATGGCCTGGTCAATACGACCCGTACCATCCGACTTGCAAACTCTCAGGCCACAATTAATGGCAAACTTAGATACGCTGTCAATAGCATTTCCTTCATACCAGCTGACACTCCTTTGAAATTAGCTGATTTCTACAACATACCGGGCGTATTCACACTTGGTAGCATGCCTGATAACCCGACTTTCGGTGATGCCTATCTCCAGACCTCTGTCATGGCAGCAAACATGAGGGAATATGTCGAGATTATTTTTGAGAATCGTGAGAATGCTGTGCAGTCATGGCATATCGATGGATATTCCTTTTTTGTCGTTGGGTAAGATTTTCATAAATTTTAATTTCTTTTGTTGGTAAAATGCAACTTTCTTAATTACTTAATTTAAAAATGTATCATAATAAATTGAACTCATGGACAGAATGGATGGTGGACAATGGACGGCAGCGAGCCGGCAAGGATATAATCTAAGAGATACAGTAGCCCGTTCTACTGTGCAGGTACAGATTTACGTACTGTCTAAAAAGCACTTAGAATTCAACCTTTTGCATTAGAATTCGCTGATCTGTTGTAGCAAAACTATAAAAAGAAGACATCTAACTATAGCCACTGGTAACTATTATATATATAGAGATAGCACCAATTTGCTAGCATATATAAAATTGATGTATATATACTCTACATTCCTTCCTTGGTCTCTTAATATGATCAGGTGTACCCGCAATCATGGACCGCGATATACATGGCATTAGACAATGTAGGCATGTGGAATATAAGATCTGAGAACTGGGCCCGGCAGTACTTGGGTCAACAATTCTATCTCAGAGTCTACTCCCCGGCTAATTCATGGCGAGACGAGAACCCCATCCCGCGGAATGCACTGCTCTGTGGCCGTGCATCGGGGCGCCGGACGAGGCCTCTTTGAATTTTGACCTTTACCGGCTTGAATTGAGGTTTTAATTAGTTTCACCAAAGGGTGACAATTCAATAGTTTTTGTTACATTTTTATTGTTTGATAAAAAATTTATACCATTTACATGTGCCAATTGTACCTTCAAACGAAACTTAGTTGAAATAGTCAGCTCATTTCTATTTGGTCATTTAAATTGAACCGTCTGATATTGTTTTGATAGTTTGATTAGATCGATGATAGTTAAATACCTGGAATAATATTCCATTTCCTCTCTTTCACCAAGAATACTGATTTTTTTTGGCCTATATATCCCAGTTGTTAAAATGTTTGATAATATTATTATTAATCTAAATATTTACTAATTCTATGTTTATTTTCTGAATGCATTTTTTCAGTTAGTTTTTATTGTCAAGTTAAACAATCATTAAAATAGAAAAAAAAAAAAATCTTCGGTCTGTCAATACTTATTAATAAATTTATTGTTGCTAATGCTAAAAGAAACATCAAATGTTGTGCAATATTTTGCTAAAATACATTCGCGTCACAATTTAGGGTTTAGAGTTGGATCGATACCATTTTTAACAATAAATTGCAAGTAGGTACCATCCGACATTATTTTATTTCTTTATAAATAGGTTGAGTAGGCCTACTTAGAGTAGGCATCTTCGTAATATTACTCTATATTTGTTCAAAATTAAAAATAACATTTTGAAGTGTAACCTTGCCTTAAATTTTTATTATACTTTTGTCAATTTAATTTTTAAAATCTCCATTTCATTATTAAGCACGTTGGGTGTCCGATTTGCCAACAACTATGATTGAAAGATGAAATTTTGGATTTAATTTCAACCCTCCAATTACATAATATGTCTTCTTTTGATTAAATACATCTCTTTTATGTGTAGAAGTTTAAATTTAGTTAAAATAAGACTCACCACATGTATAGCCACACTAAATGTTACAATTAAATTTAAGTTGACTCAATCTTTTAGAAAAAAATTTCTGCATGAAATATGTTTTCTTATTTCTCCTACACCAAATTGTGTAGACAATAAAGATATATTTTCTTATTCTCCTTATTCAGTTGAGCATAATGGAAATCGATAAATTTTTTCCTTAAATGGAGATATCTTCTTGTTTATTTTTATACAAATCCGTAGAATGGAAAAAAAAATTCACTTCCCAACAGTTGTTGGTTTGCTCTCTCTCTCTCTCTCTCTCTTCCCCTCCTCTCCTCATTGTTCCCGTGATCCTTCCCTCCTCTGTGAAATTGATGTATAATATCCAAAAGATATTTGTGAAATTTAGATGCAGTTACCTTTTGAACAGTGCATTTTCTGATTCATTTGGATTTGGGCTTCGAAGAAAATCTCTAAGGTTTGATAAATAAATTCCATCTTTTTCGATTGCTACCAATTTCCTTATTACGTTATAAGTTTTGATAAATAAAATCTCTAAGGTTTGATAAATAAATTTCATCTTTTAAATTTATTTTTAGGACTTTACATTATAAGTTAGCAGTAATTTTTTTGTTCTCTTATAATACGTCCCCGTTGCAACGCACGGGCACGATACTAGTAACTAAATAAAAAGTGAGGAGGGTTCAAATGCATCGTAATTTTGTGCTCCACATTTTTTATCTCCATTTTCAAAGTCCGAAATCGATCTGAACCGCTCAACATAATCTTCATAATAAAATATACTTGGAGACCAAATTTTATATTTTTTAGAATTTTTTTACTATTTTTTTTACATAGGTATAATATCACTTTTTCGGATGGTCCATAATCTTCTTAAAACAGTGATTTTGTACCTATCTAAAAAAATAGTAAAAAAATTCTAAAAAATACAAAATTTGGTCTCCAACTATATTTTATTATGAAGATCATGTGGAGCGGTTGAGATCGACTGTTCAGACTTTGAAAATAGAAATAAAGGATGTGGAGCACATTAGAGCACAAAATCATGATGCATTTGAACCCTCCTCATAAAAAAATAAATAAAGAAGTGGAATAATGAATGAAAAAATTAACTATTTTAAAAGTTTACATGGACACACCAGAAATTATCTAAAATTAATTCCTTAGGTCATACATTAAATATTAATAAATGGGGAATTTCACTTACACCCCTCAAAGACTTCAAAATTATGTATTTCTCATTCTAAAGTTTGAAATTACGTATTTTCTCTCTAAACTTCAAAAACTCACAAATTTACCCATTTTATTGTCTTTTATATTAAAACTCATTCTAAAATTTTAAAGCCCATCAGACTCAAATTTGAATTTGAAGGGTTCCTCTACCGTCCGATCCGCGCTTATCGCATAAAGATCTGTGTGCATCGCTTCAATATTCGTGCTGATCTAGAACGCACAGATCTTAAAGCAATTCTGATCTGCACGCATCGCATTAAGATTTGTGCATGTCGCTTCAATATGCGTGTGTGTTTGCATCAAGATTTGTGCCGATCTTGCGGGCACAGATCTAAAAGCAGTTCGGATGGTAGATGAACCGTTCATATTCAAATTTGAGTCTGATGGGATTTATATGTTTTTAATAAATGGTAAAATGGGTTTTTATAAATTTAGAATGAGTTTTAATATAAAAGACAATAAAATGGGTAAATTTGTGAGTATTTGAAGTTTAGATGGGGAAATACGTAATTTCAAACTTTAGAGGGAGAAATATGTAATTTTGAAGTTTTTGAGGGGTATACGTGAATTCCCCCTTAATAAACGGATAACACTTAACATTTAACACCCTACTATATACAGACAGCCGAAATTAGACTTCTTTGAAAATATCTTTGTTCACAAATTTCGGAAAATATCAGGGTGTATCCAAAATTTCTCTAAAAAGGTTATATATAGCTGTCATTCTCATCTAGGGTTATTACCTCAAGCCGCCAACAAGCTGGATTCAATAAATACTATCTCTTCTTTTCTCTCACAAATCGCAAGTTCTATCTATGTTTTCCCTTAGAAAAGGGATCTTTTATTTCATCTTTTCGAATCGTAAGCATGATTTCGCTTTCAACTTCTCAATTGATGGAGAAATCTATGTCAGTCTCCGAACGTTGTTCCTTATTTTGCATGAGCTTTTACAAATGTTCGTGACCAGTTTTGATTTTGAAAAACAATCCTCTTTTAGAATAAGCGGGCACTCCTTTACTAGGTTTGTCTGAAAAAGTAAGAGGGAGATCAATTTCTCAAGATATCGTTTCGGTTGCCATTTTTATTCAATTAAGTTGGTACTCGATTGTTGCTTGAGAACAATATGTAAATCAAAATATCTCTAGATTTGTCACCATAGGTGCTTTCATTTGTTCGATTGGTTGAATCATGTTTTTTTCTTTTTTGGTACTGTTGATCTGAGATTTAGAGATGAGCGATGATGATGAAATTTTTTTGGACTAGAGTTTCTGATAATTGGGTAATACCCAATATTTGAAGACTAACCCTTGGCTGTCTGAGCTCCTCTCTCCTCTTTTGTTTGATTGGTTGATTGGTTGAATCATGCTTTTTTGTACTTTTGATCTGACATTTAGAGATGAGTGATGAGGATGAAATGTTTGTGGACTAGAGTTTCTGATAATTGGGTAATAATACCCAATTGTTGAAGACTAACCCTTGGCTGTCTGAGCTCCTCTCCTCTTTCATTTCTCTGTTCTTTTCATAAATAAACTACGATGTAAACATACAGGCAGGCATTAAAAAGATAGGAGCAATTTACAGCAGTTAATCGTGGACTTAATTTATTTAAGGTTACTACGTAGAAATATGCTGCTGAAATGCATGGTACATCTGGTCTGAAAAATTAACACAGTAAATACATGGTAACTAAATAACCGAGATTTTAGAACTGACAGTAAGGTAGCAAAATTTTGTTGTGAGATTCGGATCGAGTTGTAAGTTATAGCCATTTTATTATATTTTTATTTTTAAACATCATCAGATACAATTTTTCTTTTTTGAGAATTAAACACTTGATTTAGATATTTCTCCATCTAAATTGAAAAATTTGTTATTTTCCCATCTTAATTTCACTATTTTATAAATATGCCCAGTTCTGAATTTTAATACTTAAAAATATGATTTAATGATACAAAAAAAATTAAACAGACTATTTTACCCTAAATCAAAATTTTGTATCGCTCTCTCCTTTTTACCTTCCTCCCCCTTCCTGCCATCCCCTCCTTCCTGGAATGTCATCCCCTCCTTCCAATTGTTCCTCTCCCTTCCGCCTAGTCCTTCTCGTGCTCCTTACACCTTGTTTGGATGGAGAGTAGACGAGGGGAGGGAATGAAATAGATAGAAAACTTTCTCTCGAATCGTGTTTGGTTGACAAAATTATGGTGGAGGTGAGGGGTATAGGAGGGGAAATGGTTAACCTTGCTTACTATAATTAATAGAATTGATTTCCCTTCTAATTTGGAGTGTAATGGATGGAAAGAAATTGTGTTATAAATATTTTCAGAAAAAATGACACAAATGTCCTGTGCTACATATCTTATTTCTATATAATTATTATTCTACTTTTTTTTATCAGAGACCTAGCAGCCACCGTAGTTGATTGAGCAGGTTAGGTTTTTATTTTAATAATTCTTCTTAGATGCTTTCATTTACTTTGTTTTCTATTTTCTTATTTCTTTACTGTTTTATTTTATTCCACTCAAATGTACTGAGTGTGTTTCAGTTTTTACCAGTAAGTTACTTTTTAAAAAAAAAAGAACTTTGTAGATGCTACCAAGACTATATTATTAAAATAAAAACCACTGCTACATTGTTTGACATTCTTTGAAATTTAGAAGCCCTCAGAAAATTATGAAAATTGCCTTTCAACCTCTACTGGCATCTAAATTCACTTTGCACATGTGTGTATCTCTCAGCAATATTTCAACCATGAGATAATCGTATTTAATTCTAGCACTTCATGAGTGGAATTCTTGAACTTATGCTGGTAAAATGGATTTCGTTTTTGTTTAAATTATCTAATTGTGTTTTAAGATTGTAAAGGGTATAATAGTCAAATACACTAAAACAATTTGATATAATTTTAATTAACCAAACAAGAAACAAGACGGGAAGGAAAGTTAAATTTATTTTTCCTCATTAATCATCCAAACACGAAGAGGTTAGATATGTTAATCTTCTTTTCTATTCCATTCCATTCTTCACCTCCCCTCCCATCCTCTACTCTCCATCCAAACAAAGTGTTAAACTAAACGAAACTAGTATGCTCCTTGGTCCTTCCCTGCGATTTCTTCTTTTCTACTCCCAATTAGAAGTTCAACCTTTTCAAATTTGTTGATGTAGATTATTCTATTAGGCTCTCAAGAAACAATTAATGTTTATATCCATATTATACAATATATTGACGTTTATTGTTTTGATTTTATATGATTTCTTCTATTCTGTGACACTCGTTGAGTTCGAACAAATTGATTGAACCCAATTTTTTATTTTTCGTGTTACAATGCCCGTAGGCTAGAACCCAAATTGCTTAGAATGTCTAGAATATATACTTTATCCAATGCTTTCGTGAAGATGTCCAAATATGCTTTGAACCCAAAGCAACTGCGGGCTCAATTCATGCAACTACCGAACCGCATGATCTACTAGGACTCAGAAATATTTTTCAGATAAGATTTTTTCCGGCTATAAACAAAATCAAATTATTTCTTGGTGGGTTACAAGAAAAAAATAAAAAATTCTCTGAATCTAAATTATTGATTCCGGTTCAAAAGTCACTTCTAGTAAATAAATAAATTATCAGGGTTCATCTAGTACATTCAAATTGTAAGATACTCCATCTATTTTTGATTTTTTTTTATAGATTAAGTATCTTACAATTTGAATGCACTTGAATGACCATGATAATTTCTTTATTTATTAGAAGTGACTTTTGAACCGGGATTAATAATTCAGATCCAAATAATTTTTATTTTTTCCTAGCAACACACTAAGAAATAGTTTATTTATTTTTACAGCCGGAAAAAATCTAGCCTGAAAAATGTTTCGGAATCCTTCTACTACACCTAAATTATAAGATGTTTTATCAAATTTTATTTGATGTTCTTTCTAACATATTCAAATTATTAATTGTTCTTTCTATTTTTGAAAATTATTAAACAAATATATTAAAACTCAATGTAACAATTGAATTTTTTGTTTTTGCGGGGCGCCATTTGTCGTTGCAATCTGGGTAAATGTTCAATTTTACAGATTCACTAGTCTTTTGATTTTTTTTTTTTAGTAGGAGTATATTTAAAAATTTCGGCTAGCTAGCAACACGGTTACATTTGTTTCTGCATAATAATTTTTTTATGTCATAAATTATCATAAGTAGGAGAGGAGCAAGATTTTCAAACTATGGAGGTCAAATGTAAATAAGAGTCAACCATATAAAATTTTCATGCTGCGTATGAAGATCAATTTTACAGCACTCGTAGCATTTTCCTCTTATATTGAAGATAAAATAGGAGTCAACTGATCCCATTCTCAACATTAATCAATCCCGGTAAAAACCTCATATTCTTATTAATATATTCAAATTTGAAGGAGGCTGAACATTTAATCTCATTCAATTGCATAAATTATATATTCATATATTCATATAAAGTTTTCTCATTTCTCATATTCAAGGTATATTTTAAATTATGAGCTGAATTTACCATAGGTTAATACCTCCCTCATCTTAAAATGTTGCTAACAATACTCTCACTTACAACCTTGAACTTTGGTTGAAGCAAGCCAACATTATCAAATGAAATACATTCATAGACATAGACATAGTAATTGGAATTCTAATCTTTGAAAGCAGCACACATAAAATTTACGTCCATACTCACACAGAAACATCCCGAAATCTAACAAAATGAAGATTTGTAACCGGTATTATAAAATGTTCAAAGCCAAAGTAATTGGTGTTAAGATGAAATGATGATTTATTTTTTTTATTTTATCAAACGAAGATTTACATTGCAACATTCTGTCAGGGGGGTAGATCCAAGATTTTTGTCAGGGGGCAAAAAAATATAGCGAATTGGGTTTAAATTTATTAACTAATTAAATACTCGATAAAAAATAATACTTTAATTTATACTTTCCAATACCTTGACTTATAATTTCTGATACTCTAACTTATAATTCTAATTACCAATCAAAATTCAACAAATTTATTTCAATTTTAATCTTAAATTTAACTCAAATTACAAACCAAATATCCAGAGGGGGCAAAAATATTTTCAGAGGAGGAACAAAGTCGGTCAGAACCGATATATCTCCACTAGGAGGCAACTCCCCCCTCTTGGAACCATGTGGGTCCGCCCCTGTATACGGTAGTGATCATTAAAGAAGAACGAGCAAAACGAGAGTCCGTTCTTCAAATTTTCCTTGGCATAGACCTGCGTGGTGGTCTATTGATCGGTATGCATGATTTAGAGTTCGGAATGACCTTTGGCCTTGATGACTTATCAAAACGCTTACTCAGCTTGTTTTCATTGTAGCGATTGTGTGCTTGTATCAAACTCGCTTGACTGGCATGAGGCAGTACTGGATCACATTAATTCTTCATGTAAACTTAAAACGCTCAGACGTTCAATAAGATTGTTGAGAACTTGAGAACTTGAGATTGGATAAATTCACTTGGGGTTCATGGTTGACTAGGCTTTCTGAAGGAGAAAATCGGCTTGGGGTGTACGTAGTGGAATGATTTAATGTACCGAAACCGCTCACGCCTTTAATTTGACAACCAATATGTCATACAATTCGTTGAGATGCTCATTTTCTCTTTTTATCCTGAATGTTGTAAGAATATGGTAACTGCAGGAAAGAAGGTAAAAAGAACATATAATTAATTGCAAGTAATAATAACAAGAGGAGAGGAGGGATCCACTTACAACATAAAGGCAGTACGTTATCTCAAAATTGTGAGATTGAGAGCATCAATCAGATTAGAATCTGTTTTGCCCTTTTATTTTTTTATTATTTATTTTTATTTTTTCTGGTTCT
Organism: Carex kokanica; assembly: GCA_025461125.1. NCBI lineage: Eukaryota > Viridiplantae > Streptophyta > Magnoliopsida > Poales > Cyperaceae > Carex > Carex kokanica. The sequence continues at coordinate 1,599,914 of JAJGRX010001371.1, read as the reverse complement.
GAATTTTTCTAAAATAGTGAATAAGGATCCAATCCTGTCAGAAATTTAGGTGAGCTCACTCTAGGGATTTCCTATATAGTTCACAAGTTCTCTCTGGTACTTGGACCTTCGAGATTCATCGAGATCAGTATGCACACAGATGAATGGGATCAGAATTAAATTGGTCATGCACTTCAAAGAGTTGTAAGAGAGTTCAGACTCGTTCTTCCTACGCCTTTCTGACATATTTGACAGAAAAAATTGAAACTAGAGACTTGATTTTCATTTTTCAAGCCATATCTGACCCAATCTCACAGCATAATATTGAATTTGTAAGAGTTTGTTATATATGCTTGCTTCACAAGTTTGACTATCTTACAAATTATAATGAACTTGCAATGAAAGAATAATAATAAAATAAAAAAACTTACCAATGCTTCCTCCTATAGAGGGCTTTTGAAGGAACTCGAAAAGAAAAAATGAAAAAATAGAGTGGCCCACAAGGCAGGGTCCTGCAGCTGATCAAAGTGCCTGTTTACAATTGTGAGGGAGCAGAGATCATCGTGGTCCAATCGTTCCTCTTGAATGCCGATTTGCAAGATTTTGTGCCAAACATCGTTTGGTAGTGACTCCATTGTTGCTCTTCCGAGTTGTTTCCTTCTAGAGAAAGATAAATAAATTTGGACGATTGATTTGTATTCATTTTCTATTATTACTTTTTCTTTAAAAAAAAAGTTTTTTGCGTCGACTTCAAACTTAGACTTTGAAACTATGGGCTGGGCCGAGATGTGGTAATTTTTATTCTCAATATTATTTGTTCCTCCTATTTAATCTATGTAGTATTATTTTTATCAAACATATAAGGAACTGTAGATATCCTGAAAAATAATATAAAAAATGGATAAAGCACAATAGTACTATATATAGCCCCCAAGGTGGGCTCCAGCTCTCCAGGGAGGATCAATCAGAACAACTAGGCTATGTTTGGATGACATAAGAATAGAAGCTATTTTAGAATAGTAGCTATTCGGAATAACAATGTGTATCCAAACAACATTTTTGCTATTCGGAATAGCTAGAATAGCTGCTATTCTCTATTCATTGTAAATGTTGGAATAGCTACTATTCATAAGTGTTAAGAGAGAAAAAAAATGTTTCTTTTTCGAATTTCTGCCAACACAGTCCCGAAATGACAAATTTGACACCACTTCCGCTATTTTCACGTTGTGAAAATTCGTTTGAGATCCCACTTGCCTATCTTTCCTCTTAATTAGCACATTGTTAACATTATTCTTTATTGGTTACAGCTATTCACTATTCCACATGTACAATCCAAACAACATTTTTACTAATCTGAATAGCACCATTTTCACACTAATTTGAAAATCACTATTTTTTCTCTATTCTCATTTACTATTATCAAATTTCACTATTCTAGTTATTCTAGCTCCCATCCAAACGTACCCCTATAGAACTACTCTTGACTTGAGGCATAGAAAACAGAGTTCCTTAATTTGTGGTCCAATCAAGTCCATTTGTTGAGTTAGTGTTCCAATGATACTTTACATTTTTATTTTTATTTTCAAAGTTTGAATAGTCAATCCGAACTGCTCAACATGATCTTCATATTATAATGTGCTTAGGAAAAAAAATTATGTTTTTTGAAATTTGTTTGCTATTTTTTGAGATAAGTACAAAATCGTTGTTTTCAGATGATTTTGGTTTATCCAAAATAGTGTTTTGTACATATCTAACAAAATAGTAAACAAATTTTAAAAGATATAAAATTTGATAACAAAACACATCTTAATATGAAGATCATGTTGAGCGGTTCGGATCGATTATTCTAAAAATAAGAATGTGGAGTATGATTGGAGTACAAAACTAATGTTACATTTTAACTCTATTCTAAAAATAAATAAATTAAAGAACACAAGTAACATATTTCCTTTTGCAATATTCTTTTTTTTAAGCATCAGCGCAATCCATAGTGTATTTGCTTGTTTAAAAATATTAATTATCAGGGTTCTAAATAGCGGCGCTATAGCACCGTTATAGTGTTTTTGGACTCCAAACGCTAAGCTATGACATCAAAATGCGTCATTTGCGCTACGGCCGCTATAGCAGTGATAGCGGTCCGCTATTTGCGCTACGGCCGCTATACAATATGGGTTTTTTTTTTTTTTTTTTTTATATATATTCGTTGACGGCTTGTTGTCAACCACAAAAAAAAATATGGGATTTTTTAAAGCAATTTATATGGGCTTTAAATAAAGACCCAAAAAAGCTCAAACCGAAATTGAATTTGTTGCTACTTGCTACAGATAAATCAATTTGAAATTGGGAATAAAAATAGAAATTTGAATAGAAAAAAAGTCCAAATCGAAATTGAAATTTGAATAGAAAAAAAAATAGATTATGTCATGAATCATGATGCTTAAGATATTTTTAATAGGAAAAATAGATAGTTTATGATATTACTATGAATAATTTGAACCGCAATTTGGACTTTGTACGGGTTCAATATGAATATTATAATTTCTTAATTACTTTGGTGTTATTTATTGTTCTATGAGACTTTAGATAATGTTGATATTTAGTACAAATATTGAATATACGGAATGTAAAAAAAAAACGCTATGTGGCATAGCTTCCACTATAGCGACGCTATTCGCTATAGTTTTTTTTGTAGCCTTCCCGCTATGACGCTATAAACGCTATTTAGAAACTTGTTAATTATAATAAGCAAGTTTTCAAAGTCCATTGGGCCAATGACTCTGTTTAAATTAAAAAATTATAGAGAAATTTAGATATATGCCCATCATAACTTTGTAATTTAGATACATCCTCATCAAAAGTTAGAAATTAGTTATTTCTCCATCTAAATACACAAATTTAATTAATTTCCCATTTCTTATTTATATAAGTCAATTAAAAACACAATTTAATATTAGTAAAAAATAAAATGACCATGCTTAATATCTGTCAGAGTAGAGCACTAATTGAATTTAAATAGCTAATCAAATTCAAACTCATTAACGTAAGGTCGCAAAGAGGCACCGAACAACGTAAACATTTTTTTGGCCATAAAATCTGTATGCTTTAACAATGAGGATATTGAGGGTATCAGGTTAATTGTTCAAAATCGAGCTGGAAAAAGAATTAATCACGGGACATTTATAAGGAGCAAAAAGTTTTAAGATTTGTGCAAATTTATAATGGTAATCTGAGCACTTAGTTACTTAATTGTGATATATGGTCTGAACTCACACACATTGATATCTGAGAGGATCGATCAAGTTTGTCTAAAAACGGGCCGGGTAAAGAATTTGAATTTAATCGGAATTTTCGGGGCGGATCTCAGACTCGCTAGAGATTAGCGAAGTCTCTCTAACGAAGCGGAGGCAGCGCAGCAGGATTTATTTCAGCAGAAACGGGAGCGGATGGGCCTTTTATTAATTGTTTTTAGGATCAGGATTGGGGAGTAGGCACACTTCGAAAATTATATTGGGTTAAACTTTTTTTAAAATTCAGAAATAGACACTTATTTACTCTTAAACCTTAACAGATCCGTTAATGTTCATAGCAATTCTCCAACAAAGCGCAAGCGAGGATCCATTAAAACGGTTTATCCCTGTTTCACCAATTTCAATAGATCATATCTCCTCTCTTGCTACTTTTTCTCTAGAGCGGAGATAGCCCTAATATATGTAAAGTGGAGTAGAACAAATTAAGGTGTCTTTTCTTTTTTCTCTTCAGAAAGTTAGTAAAACCTATATATTAACAATTTCATTGACACAAACAACTTCTTACAATGAACCAAATAATGATCTTTCTTTATAGATCTAATCTCATTTATCCTTGTAAAATTATCTAAACTACTATAATCAACTAATCATACTAACCTGTACTGTTAAACACTCTATTATCTTATTTCTCATCTCGGTCCACGACCGATTCCGCTTTCGTCCGATAGTACGTGCTCCGATAGAGATGGAAGTAGAGACTCTAGACTCCAAGTTCTGACGATACCGCGCTCTCAGCTCCAGTCGGCTCGGCTCAGCTCCCTCCCCTCTCCCTCATTCTCCTCTCCGCTCAAGGAGGAAGAGATGAGAAAGAGGGGAGGGTATCGCTATGTCGGAGGTGAGGCTTAAAAGAGACGTGGGAGAGACAAAATGGAGAGGTGTAGAGGAGGGATGGTGGAAGCGGCGGCTGGAGTACGTTTTGTTTCTCTTTTTTCTTTGCTTGGGCGAAAAGAGGCTTTGTGATAGCGAGACTGATAGATGCAAAGTTTCTTTACTGCAAGATTGAACTAGTGTGTTCTTAAGTTCACCAAGCCTCTAAAATATATCAGATTGGCTTTAAACGATGAATTCAAATCATTGAAATATATCTACCTTACGAGTTGTATCTACATGCAAAAATTTTAAACTTCCGAATTAATTTAGTATAAAGTCAAGCGATCAAAATTAGAAGGTTTATACATTCATTTGCATGCATTAATTTTCTGAACGTTTTTTGACCACTTTACTCTATACAAAATTTGTTCGAAAGTTTAAATTTTTTGCAAGTAGACACATCACTCGCAAGATATATGAATTTCTTCGATTTAAATTCATCGATCGTTTAAAGCCAATTTAATAGGTTTTAGAGTTGAGTATACAGAGAGACTTCGTGAACTTAAAGAACACCCTAGTTCTAAATGATAGAATCACAGGGATATTCATAATTAAGCAAGTAAAAGAATATAACAAATTTTGTACATAATATATCACAATATATACACACTCTAGTAGAACCAATTCGAACTTTTTTTCCCCACAATCAAGGAAAAGGAAAAAAAATAAATTACAAGGTTAAAAATCTTTCAGATATGCTTCCTTTTGATATATAGCGCTGTGTTACATACCATAAGATGATAGCATCCTTCCATGAAATTAAAAAGATGTCTATCCTTCCATAATCTTTCTCTCACCATTCCCAGCTGCGGCTAGCTAGCGTAGCCCCCGGTGTGAGCAGTGAAAGAAAATGCCGATCGACCTTGTTATTATAGAATCACTGAGATAGCAAACATAAGCATATATATCCTTTTCTTCCATTTTTTTTCTTCTGTTTTGGAAGAGATAGCAGATAGCACACACACATTGGATTAGTATACACACAAATTCTAGTACATCACATCATCTTCACCAATTTACAAATATATACGACACACATTTATATATAGCGCATGGTTAGAAGCTGGTGGGGTGTTTGTTGGTTCATGAAATTGCTTGTATACATGAGAGAACCAACACAGAAATTTTTCCTCAGTGAAAAAGTTCCTTGGATTATTTCTCACTTATTATTCCCAAGTGACGACAGCACCCTCCGGCGTCATAGGGGACAAAAAATGGTGGTGGATTCCCATTACATGATCGTCGTTAGTTATAACAGACCCACCTCCATGTCCTCCTGATGTCTCTCCTCCACTGCCACCTGATGTGTCGGGGTTGAGCAAAATCGAGAGCTCTTCCATTGTTTTCTCAATCACAGAGTCCTTCAGTTCTGATTTTAGCATCGAGTTGTTCAGACCTGAATTGAGGAAAATTTATTGTTTATGACTGTAGATAGTGAAATAAGAAAGTGTACGTACGTATATAAATTATGAAAGCTCAATGATAATGAAATAATACGCACCGTTAGTGCAATCCTGACCGACCCACTTGTGCACAAGTTCACCTTGTCGGTTCATGCCACCGCTGTTTCCTCCAATATTAGCAGGATTGCTATTTCCCCAATTTGTTGTCTCTGCAGGTATTAGTTGTGGCAAATTTGGTAAAGATGGAATCCTTTGCATATTTTGCAATCCAAGACCTGATTGTGCGTCAAAAACATTTGCACCCGTACCGTTTGAACTCGCCCTGTGGACTGCCCCTGTACCAACTTGAGTCTGCTCTAGGTACATCTGGGACGAAGGCATTTCACTCTTTATGGGCTGGTAAGGAGGCATCATAGCAGTCGAGGTTGCACCGAAATTTGTTAGTCCATAATTCATTTGTGACCTGAAAGCACTTGTATTCTGTCCACTGTTTGCAAAGGAGAGCATAGGCAAGTCGGTCTGAATTTGGTTTGCAAAATTAGGGTAACTTTGGAAGTTCTGATTTAAGAGTGGATTTGCACCAATGCCGTTTGTCTGTGCATTTGAGAAATTCAGCGGAGATGGTTGCAAAAGAAATTGTGAATTGGCACCGTTGAAACTTGTGTTTCGGTTATCAGAAAAGGTAGCGATCTGTTGGTTCATTTTGCGGCTTAGGCCAAGCTCTCGTTCAACTTCTACTGGATATGGAGGTAAACCGGCACGTTGTCGGCGCTTCAGACGGGTGTTCCAGTAATTCTTTATCTCATTATCTGTTCTTCCATCCAACTGCAACATAACAAAACGAAGTGCATTGCATGAAATTACAAACCATAACCTAACCTCTACATGTAATGGCTTGATTAAAATTGTAATTTCTTATCATATTTCTCTATATATATACTCACATGAGTGGCTATACGTGCCCACTTATTACCAATGCGTGCATGCAATCTCAAGATAAGCAATTCTTCTTCCGGCGAAAAGGGGCCTTTTTTAAGATTAGGCCTCAAGTGATTAGCCCACCTCAGACGACAACTCTTGCCGCATCGTGCCAGGCCGCTGCTTCTCTGCACCGCATTCCAATTGCCTTCGCCATATCGCCTGACGTGCTCTACCAAGATTGAATCCTCAGCTGCAGTCCATGGACCCTTTCTTAACCCCGTATTCACTCCATTTGCACCATTTGTAGCTTGGCCTCCATTCATGCCACCATTTTGTCTTTCTTCATTGGCTCCGGTTACGCCAGCTGTGCTGCTGCTATTGCTGTTGATGCTATTTTTCGTCATTTAATTATCGGCACGAATATGGACACCTCTTGTTGTGCTATCTCTATCCTTAAATTTCTTGATAAAAATAAAATGGTTGAGAAGAGAAGAATAGGACGATACGTACTTCCTCTTCTCTTCTCGCTTTCTCTCTCTTTTTGATATATTTTTTTTGTTTTTGATATTGGTGGTTTGGGTTTGTTACGATATAGGGGAAGAGAGGAGACAGATAGTTATAAATTTTTTCTAACCATGGTTATTATTGGTTAGATTTTCGGTCAAGCTCTTATCAAGAAGCTGGGAATGAAATCGACGATCGATCGAGTGAGAAAAAACAAGATAAATAAATAATATACGTACGTATATGCTCCGAAAAGGAATTGATGTACTTTGGTGTTTCGGAGCAATGCGGTGTGGAAGGCAAAAGAAGGTTAATGAAACCTAGAGAGGGAAAGCTTGAGAGCCAAGGGGGTGTGAAAGGCTAATTATAGGGGGTGGTGGAGCTTCAAATTCGCGCATTATTCGCCCTGATTCGAATGGAATGATTCATGCTCCATGCATCGAACATAAGAACTGATTTGGATACAACAATTATGTACGCGACATATTAATTGTGATTCTAAACATGGAAAGCGTGTAAGATGGGTTAGCTTAATTTCAGCTGTCTCTTAATTTTGCACCCATGCATGCATGTTAATTCAGTATATGTGAATTTGCATTTCGATTACTAAGTTTAAAAATAGAATTTTAATTTTTTCTTAGAATTACGTACAACTTGGCTATAAGCAGAAATTTTCTTAATAAATTAATATTGTCTTATACACATGCACGTAGCTACCGCGCATATATATAGACAAATCCATGCACATACATACACAGAGACATACACAAATATATCTCTATTCCATTATTAAGCACGTTGGGTGTCCGATCCGCCAACGGCTACGATTAAAAGATTAAATTTTGAATTTAATCTCAACTCTCCAATCACATAATCTATCTTCTTTTGATTAAATGCATATGTTTTATGTGTAGAAGTTTAAATTTAGCTACAAACATACTCGCCACACATACTGCCACACGATGCGTTACAATTAAAATTAAACACTCTAAAATTTAGCGATATAATTCTCCGTTTCCTTATTTATTTGTTTCCTTATTTCTCTCTCTTTAATTGAAATTTTCTATACGGCGGATCACAATGCAAATCAATTTTTTGTTCACTTCCTTATTTCTATACATATTACTGTGATAAATCTAGAATATATTTCTAATTTTGTTTTTTTATGAAAATTTATCATTTTGTACGATAATTTATTTTTGATGTCTTATCATATATTTCGTTGCAACGCACGGGCACGATACTAGTATATGTACATGTATTAATTACGTATTATTATTTTTTGAAGGTTAGCGGCTAATTGCATATTGATTACGTATTAATCGAAGTAGCTATATATATAACAAGTAAATATGCTTATTTTTTTTGGAAAGGAGGACACACTAGCTATATATATATACACTGGGAAGTCACTGGTACATGCCTATGAAATTATTATTAACAAGTCTCCTTTAAATTCTAATACTTGTATATATTTCCATTGTGGTTTTTAATTTATACTGCAAACTAATTATGCATCCTATATACTAAATTTGCTATAACTTTTTGGATTTTCCTTAAAAAATAAAGAAATCAATGTATCATATTTTGGTAAGTTTTCTTAGCTATAAAAGTTTACAAGTTTATGTAAAAAGACATTATTGGGACAATTTTTTAATTTAGAATATTAATTACTCCTACAACACCTCAAAATATCTTTTAGAAATAACGAAGAAAAATAATTGAATTATCCTAGCTAGTCCAAAATTAAGATGATTTTTATCATAAACTCATTTCCTTTTCTTAAAAAATATGATTATCAAATTCAAAGAGCCAAAAGATGTGTGTAATTAAATTAAGGAATATTTCTGTTCTCCGTTGTTATAAAGTTACAGTTGGGGGTCAAGCAAAAGACCCCACAATGTCGCATATTAAGGTTTTGGTTGTTATAATTTTAGTCAAATAAATAGCTTAATTTATGGCATGTAAGTAGGACTTATTTTTATTTGTGTCAGTTTACCGTTCAATTGGATTTAAAACGATATTTTTGACCTTGGTCAAAGAAGAGACTAGAGCACAAGGTTCAATTAAACTAAGCTTTCTGGTCGATCTATTGATAAACTGCTTCTGTTGGTAGTCAAGCAAGAAACACTAATCTTGGATTATGGTCTTAATAGTTAGTTTTTAGTCAAGTAACTATTTTTATTAAATATTATATGTTAATTTGCTTAACATTCGGGAGTTAGCTTCATTAAATGTAACTGAATTCATCAAGTCACTGTATATACTAGCTAGTTGTAATTAAATTGGAATTGCCATCAATTCAAGTTAAATTGTACTATTGCTGATTTGGTTAATACTTGCATTCCGCTTAGAGTGATGGCTTTAATTATAATACATATTAATGCATACAACAACAAAGTAGGCACTTTTCGCGAGGGAACTTCGTCGCTAAAAGTACCGTCGCAAAAGAAAAAGCACGTTTATGACGGTACTCCGTCGCAAAAAGTCACTTTTTATCCTCGCGAAAAGTGCCTGTCTTTTGTAGTAACTTCTACAGGTCAGCAGTAATTCCATTTAGGAATTTCTTTACAATGTACAAAATAAACAACTAATCATTATACGAATAATTTTGAATAATTATGCGTTCATGTACATTTTATATAAATATAAAAAAATAGTTGGATGAAAATCTAATAAAATTATTATTTGTTGATGTGGTATTCTAGTAAATCTATAAATATTACAATTTCAACATATGGAGGATTATAACAATAGTAACAACATACGGGGCTATGGTATTCGAGAAAGTCGCTGCTTTTAAATGGTAATTAAGAAATTTCAAATTAAGTGATTTTTCAAATTAAGTGATTTTCAAATCAAGTGATTTTTTATCTATTTAAAAAAATAGTAAACAAATTTTTAATAAAATATAAAATTTGATGTAGAAGTTCATTTTTCATAAGAAAATCATGTTAAATAGTTTAGATCGACAGTTTAAACTTTAAAAACATAAATATGAATTCATAGCGCGTGCGTCAATCTGTAATATACATATACCCTCACTCTATGAAAGTATAAATCATTCTATTTTAACTAAACAGTTTCATCTTAAACTGTTAATACATGAATATAATAAAAATATTTATTGTATATTAGAGATAGTTATATTCAAAATACACCCATAGATATATAGTATATATAGTTATATACTGTTGCTAGAATAATAAATAAAATTTCAGAAAAACTAACTTTTAAGTTTTCTAAAGGACAATATTATCACAAAAACATATTATACTTCCCGATCTTTTTTATTAATATCCTCAATTAAATTAAAAATTACAAAAATGCCCACTGTTTTTTTTTTTAAATGCTCAGACTGCCAGGATTCCTAGCGGTCCATTTCTTTTTAGGACCGTCATGAATCTGGGCGGTCCTGTGGGTTTTTTTTTTGGAAAATTCTCAAAATGAAAATACTAAACTAAATTCTCAAAGTAATCTAGTTTTCTACCGTGAGTGAGTTTACCAGCTCAATCGGGAATTAGGGAAGTATAAGTGGATTTTGAGTCACGAAATATATATTTTTTTTCCTTTTTCATAATTGTCACACCCCGAGATAACCCGTCACGTATTTATACGTAAGGCGTATACACATCACATACATTATCAATAACATCCATAAATGCCACATTAAATATAACAAACAATAGTCTTACAACAATAATCAAAGTAGTTCAACAGCGGTCACGACAGACATGGTTAGGAATACCGTAACAACCATGCATGTTCAAGTGTACCAATTCAGTGGAAATTAAACAAACAAAACAAAATTAAATATGGATCCTTCCACTTGCTTTTACTCACGACCTTGTTCTGGTGCCTCTTCCTCATTACTTGGAAGGCTGGAACCCACATAACAGTGGAACGGGTGAGATATTCGAACATTCTTTCGGTGCGGGATTCAGTTCCAGTCTCGGATTTTGTAAACTTAACTTAATTCAAATGAAAACATTTGAATATAAATGCTCATGCATTTCTAATGCCATGTAATCCTACAATCATAAATACTTTCATTTTCTTTCAAGTTTTCCACTAGTTCATTTATCTTGCTATTTCAATGAGAAGTCCAACCAATATTGGAAGACCGCCACCCATTGAGAAATCCAACCAACAATGGGAGGCCGCCAACTCACTAGGAAGTCCAACCAACAGTGAGAGGTTGTTTCACTAGACGGGAAGTCCACCCTACGCTAGGTCTTGACCCGTGACGGGAAGTTCAACCGATGCCACGTTAACGAGGGGTCCAGTCGAACACCGGACCCAATGTATACATCCTAATATGTGAACATATCGGCCCATGTTCACTTTAGTTATCCTTTCATATCACGTATATTTACTCAACACAACACATCATATAAGTCCATGATCAAACGAATAATCCTATCATAATATTATTTAACAAAATCAAATGGTCGTTCGAATTCAACATGCGTGATTCAACTATGCAAAAATAAATGCAAACAAAACGATAAATAATAATTTTACAAAGTCCAAGAAACCTGCACCTGATATCTGAGTGAATTCTTGATCATCCCTTACGTCACTTAAATCTTTAAAAGTCGAACCTAATAAATGAGCATACCTCTAATTAGAAATGTTTTAAATTCACTTGTTTTCATTTCCTCAAGTTCCTTAATACTACCTGTTTATATATTAACATGTTATTAATCCTAACTCTTAAACTGTAACTAGTTTATTTAAAAATTAAATATGAAATCCTAATATGGTAATATAAATTTATCATAAAATAAATTAATATAAATTGTTTGCTGGAATTTATTTGTCACTTAAATTTTTAAATCGATATAAGCTTTAGATATCGTTATGTACATATTGTACATAGATCAATATAATTTATCCGTTTTATTCAAGTAAACAAAGCAGATCTGAAAATAATATAATAATAATAACAATTAGTGAGTTTTGAGATTTGACAAATATCCAATTAGAGTTATCAAATACAAAATTAAACTATAATAATATACAACATAGTCAAATTTGAAATCTATGGAGAGTGATTTATATATTAATGTAACTTGTAAAGAAGAACACATAAGAAATAGTAGATTGGTAGCATTAGGGCTGTCAACAAGCTAGCTCGGGCCGAGCTGGGTCCTAGCTCAGCTCGTTAATTCTGGACCGAGATTTTACCGAGCGAGCTGGACCTAGGGCATCCGAGCTAAAACCTCAGCTCAAACTCGTGACGAGCTGGCTCGCTGGGTCTGGTTGGATCTTGTTTTAACCGAGCTGGACCGAGCCAGACTGAGCTGGACCGAGTTAGACCAAGCCAGACTGAGCTGGACAGTATAAAATGTACACAAATTCATACAAATTTACAAATTAATGCCTAGCCGAGCTAGCTCGTTCTGGACCGAGCTAGTGGCGAGCTGGCTCGTTAACAGCTCAGTCCAGTAACGAGCGAGCTGTTAGCGAGCGAGTCAGGTGTGAGTCACGATCGAGCCACGAGCTACGAGTTTTTTTGACACCCCTAGGTAGCATTAAGATAAAATACTTCATTTGTCAAGATGATTAAACGTAAAATACACAAATGACATAGAAGAAGAAAATAATAATTTAATTTTAATTGCAATCATGTGAATGTCAATAATATGACTCTCTCTCTCTCTCTCTCTCTGTCACTTTTCAGATTTTAATAATAGATCTAATGTTTCATGAATTCATACAACCTAGAACAAAATTTATTCTAACTAAATATATCAAATTAACAGATTCTAATCAATCAATTTATGCACAAAATAATGAAATCTTTTATACCTTAAGTGCCAAAAGTTTCCAACCAAAGAAAGGGGCTCTACTGCTTGGGTTTTCTTCTTGATCGGTTGTGAAGAAAGGGAGAGAGAGAGAGATACTGCAAAGGGGTTTGATATCAAATTAGAGATTGTGTATAATTAAACTCAAATATATTTATATATATGGGGTGCGGTTATGAGATACAAACAGAGAGGGACTCAGTTTTTCAAAAATGAAGGGGACGATTTAAAAACAGAGGGACGCAGGATTGAACCGGAGATCAAACGGTTTTGGGCAGAGGGTTGGTTATATGTTTTTAGTTATATTTTTGTTGTTGCTTATTTTGGAGAAGAGAAAATATGGGTTGCTATAATTTTATTGGTTGAATTGGGCCTGATTTCATACAGATCAAAATTATAAAGAAATTAAACAAAATATTTTTAATTAATTTTGTTGTGGTCTCTTAATTGATTATATTTTTAAAATAAAATTTCAATTATATCCCATCCCAAATTACCTAGTGCTACAATAATATACTGACAATTCATAAAGCACATTATTTCTCATTGTATTTTTTTATAACATACCCTATATCTGAATATTAAAAACGCTAAACTAAATTTCAAAATGAAAACATTTGAATTAAAAAATGAAAATATAACAAAAAACTCTAGATCTTAGATTTTATACATTTACATTATTAATTAATAATGTGTAGGAAAAATTATGATAAATGACAAGAAAGTAAAAAAATTAACCGAAAAAAACTTAATCGGAAACTTCAACTCAAATTTCGAGACTCTTCCTTTTGTCTTTAATTTTTGTAAATGTCTGTTTAATTGAGGATATTAATAAAAAGTTCAGTTATGCTTCGCATTTTTGATTTTTACATCGATTAACCAACCTGTGTACAAACGACTAAGAGCATCTCCAACGGCTTGCATATGGAATTGCAAATACCGACGTGGCTCCGACATGTCAATTTTATTTGAGTTCTGACCGATGGAGCGGTCCTTTAAATTTTGCAAGCTTTCATCCGGATTTCATTTCGCTCTCAATCTTCCTTGCTGGCAGACAATAGCCAATCAAATTATCAAACTCTTCTTCCTCTCCCCCTTTCCTCTCCCAAACGAAGCTATAGCGCTCCAGCTGTTACAGTACTCTGCCGACCAGGTGACGATGCCTCCGTCCATCTCTTCCCCTCAATCGCTGCACACCACTCGCCGCCTCCAAATCTCCCACTCATGTGTCGCCCCCAAATCCCCACTTTGCTTTACAATATCTCGTCCAATCGTGCGGCCTTTCCTCCGACGAGGCTCTCAAAGCATCCAAGAATATAGCACGCCTTAATTCCACTGATAACCCTGATGCGGTGCTCCGGTTCCTGAGAGAGACTGGCGTGAACGAGGCCGACATAAAAACCGCGGTGTTGTGGTATCCCCGCTTCCTTTGCACTCGTGTGGACAACTCATTGAGACCAAATATTGCAAAGCTGCAAGAGCTCGGCTTCTCCATGAAAGACATATCTGGAATCATTGCCCGAAAACCTTCTCTGCTTGCTATCAATATTGTGGAAAAGCTGGACTTCTGCTTACTTATGTGTATTAGTTCTTAACTTATTATCATGGCTGAACCTTGTTTACTAAAAATCAATTTTTGTTTCTTTTAAAAATCTGTTCTGGTGAATTTCTGATATTACCAACCACAGATTTGTAAAATTTTGGACATCTAAGTACTGTTCTGATATTTATGGTAAATAGAAAGTCTTCAACATAATTTCTGGTAAAATAATTAGCATTCTGGTTAATTTCTGGCATGTACAGGGTTAAAATTGTAAATTTTCAGCGTTTTGGTCCATTTCTGCTGAAATTCTTGTTTGTCCAGAGACTTTTATGCTAGATTCCAGTGTTTAATAATGTTCTGGGTGAATTCTGGTAAATTTCAACATCTGTTCTGCACTTTTCTGAGTTCTGACAGGGTCCATCGGCGTATTGGAGACGCAGAGAGACAGTGGTGGGAGAATAATGAAAGGTCCTTAATACTTTAAGATCCGTGTATCGAATACTTTTGCAATTAGTATTATTTCACCAATGGAACTGTTTTGCAATTAAGTGCTAACTTCAAATTGACAACTGTCTTGAAATTGCAAACCAATTTCAGCGTTGGAGATGCTCTAATTGAATTTGACAGCTAACTAATTAATCAAGTTTGACAGTCGACTAATCGAGTATGGTGGATTGGTGGCTGGTTAATCGGACTTGCCCGTAATTTACCTCTCGAACTACAAATTAAAATATCCCACCCGCATACATTTTTCATAAGTTTTCTGAAATACTGGTAGGAAGAATAATATATAATTGCAACGGAAGAGTGCTACTTGAAGTAATATGAATAAATTTTGATAATGAGATCAGGAGCGCAATCAAATTTTTTGGCTAAAGGTACGTACGTTTAAACGTGACTAAGATTAATCATATAAAATTTTCATATTACGAATATGGAGCAATTTTATAGTATCCGTAGTATTTTATTCTAAACAACATAAAATATCATATTTAAGTACATACATTTTGAAAAAAAAAATAAGAGTCACACTCTCTTACTAGCTCGGTCTCTGAGCGAGATTAAATAAAACTAAAAATAATATTAATTAATTACTCAAGTATTTCAACTTCACAACACACACTAAGGGTCTGTTCGGTAGCTCCTCATCCTATGGTTTTCTTAGGAAAAATGACTACATTTGTATTTTTTCCCTTCAACTGTTCGGACCATCTTTTTATTTCCTATTTTATTTCCCTAGAAGGGTGTAGTTCCCAGCAGCCTTCAACTTTTATGAAGGAAAAAAAAAAAGGGACCGACTAACAATACCCGGGTTGCTATCCCCCATTCATCCCCCGGATAAGGTTGTTAATTATTCTTTAACGGTAATTAAGAGGGGACCACGATTTCCGCACTAAAAGACAACCAAAAACGCTTGATTAACGGGGACCACTAATTAAAAATGCGTTTTCAACTGGGGGGACCGCTAATTATCTGTTATTTAGCATTTAACTGTCGGTGGGGACCGATAACCAACTTGGAATATTCGGCAACAGAAAAGGAAAAGAAAAACATACTACTTTTTCATATTCATTACTATTAAAAGAAGTATTCATAGTTGCAATCTAAAGTATTCATATATAATGCATGAAGTATTCATATCTAAGATATCAAGTATTTAAAAAAAAACTGGACACATTACTTATCCATCTTTTACACGTTTTTAGAGGTGGTTTTTTTTTTTCTCCGTTCACTCTAACCAATATTTTTGACAATCTGTGAGGAATTTTGCAAATCTAAAACCAGGAACGTCTTCTACGCAATTTTCTCTTTCAAATGAGATCCATGATGACATACTTTCGAGTTGTCCGTTGCACAAGTATTCATACCTTGTCATTCAAGTATTCATACCTCATCAAGCAAGTATTCATACCTCATCAGTATTTCACAAATAAAAAACTGGACACATCATTCACTCATTTTTACCGATTGAAATTTCATTACCACTCAATCATTTTTTACTTGATATCTTAGGTATGAATACTTGTTCGACAAGGTATGAATACTTGCTCGACGTGGTATGAATACTTGCACGACGAGATATAAATAATTTTACGAGGTATGAATACTTGCGTGACGGATAACTCAAAAGTACTTCATCATGGATCTCATTTGAAAGAGAAAATTGCATAGAAGACGTTTGTCATTTTAGATTCGCAAAATTCTTCATAGATTGTTAGAAATATTGGTTAGAATGAACGGAGAAAAAAAAACCACCTCTAAAAACGTGTAAAAAATGTGTGAGTGATATGTCCAGTTTTTTTTAAAATGCTTGATATCTTAGATATGAATACTTAATTTATTATATATGAATACTTGATGTATTATATATGAATACTTGTGCGCGTCAGTTGTAAATTTTTCAAATATAAGCTATCCCCCTAGTTAATTAGCGGTCCCCAATGTAATTAATGATTGATACACGTTTTCTTTTGTCTTTTTGTGCTTAAAGTTGTGGTCCCCTAGATAATTAATGATTGGGGGATGAATGGGGGATAGGAGATGGGAGAAAAAAATCTTTATCCAAAAAAAAATTGAGTCTTAGCTCCGTTTTTTTTTCCCAACTTGCGTAGCTCTCTCCAAGTTGACCATTCAAAATTGTTTAAAATTTAGATAACAACTTTTGTTCATTAATTAAAATATGTAGTTAATTGTTTAAAATTAATTAAAAGAGGAATTATACTAATCAATACTTGTTTAATTAATTAAATTGAAATTAACTTGTACAATATAGCACTCAATTAAACAAACACAATTTAATAATACAAAGGCTAAAATTAATTAAACAAACACAATATAATAATACAAGAAATTATTAAACAAGCATAATTAAACTAGCAACACTTAATTTTAATAGATTAAGCTAATTTTAAGTTAAGTTCCTATTCTGACGTCAATTCACTCATTTAATTTTTTTTAAAATCTGATATATATATATATATAATTATATTAATCATAATCAGTGATTAGTATTAATACACTTAATATAATTTAATTGTAGTATTACATCTTCTATAAAAAGAAAATTAAACTAACATTCTAACAAATTTCTCATACATTTGCCGAACACCTATATTCTAAAATTACCCATGGGTTAAATAACTTTGGTTTTGACAAATTGAAATTTCCATTCCCATATTAAAAATTCTCATTCCCACAAAATTCTCATGTTGCCGAACAGGCCCTAAAACTTATAAAGCCTCTTTGGATCTCCATGAAATCTAAAACTAAATTTTACTTTATTATTCACACAGACATATAGAAACTTTCTTCACGGTACATCTTTTTACACAGCCATATAGAAACTTCCTCCACAGTATATCTTTTCCACAACATATCTAATATGCCAATACATCACATATAAAATAAGTATACGAGGAGGGACCATTTTGATAATTTTCAAAATTAACTTTTAATTCAATTCAAATGAAGTTTAAACTTATAAGATATATTTATTGACAGGGTATAGAATATAAAATTAACAATCAAATTTTAAATAATTTTTATATCATTTGAAATTAGAAAAATTTCATCATTGTTCGTTATTGCAAATATGAAGACAAGCATGCACAACAATTCACGTCAGTAAATTAAAACAAGTTAAGAACCTGTTCGACAAGTTATTTTTACACGAGAATTGGTGGAATTTTGGACAAAATAAGAATTTTTTTTCACTTTTTCACACGAGAATTGCCGGTACGTTCACATAGATTTTTTTTTTTTTTTTTTCACTTTTTGACTTTTTGACTTTTTTACTTTTTCACACGAGAATTGGTGGAATTTTGGACAAAATAAGAATAATTTGCGAATAATACATTTTTTTGTGATGCCGAACTAAACACCGAATTATTTGGTTGACCGAATTTTGATCGAATTATTCCCGAATAATTCGCGAATTTTACGAATTTTTCCCAAAACTTTTTTTTTCTTTTTTGCTCCCTTGTAGGACTGAGATCTCTGATCCGGATAATTCCGAATTATTCCCGAATTATTCTCGAATCATGAATTTTTAACCTCACCGAATCAAATCCAAATAATTCATTTGTCACTATGTCTCTAGGGAATTTAGATCCAGTGAAGTAACCCAAAAATTATATTTTGGATCGGGACCGTCCGATTCGAATCCGTGACCATCCAACTAAAGTGGAGCACACGCCTCCCGAGAGAGGTTCAAATCCCGAGACGATCTCGAGTGACGGACTCGATTCGGACGGCCCCGATCCAAAACCCAAAACCCAAAACCCAAAAATTGAGTTACTTTAGGGGATCCGGACCGTCTCTAGGTGGGTATCTCACTTCACATCTCACACATATGAATTATGATATATACAAAGAGTAGAACTAGGGTGTTCCTAAGTGCACCAAGTCCTTTTGTGAACTCAACTCTAAAATCTATCGAATGGGCTTCAGACGATGAATCCAAACCGTTGAAATCCTTCTACCTCACGAGTGATGCGTCTACATATGAAAATTTTAAATTTTCAAATTAATTTAGTATAAAAGTCAAGTGGTCAAAATTAGAAGGTTTATAAATTAATTTTAATGCATTCATTTTTTGATGGCTTTTGACCACTTGACTCTATACAAAATTATTTTTAATTTTTAATTTTTTTTGCATGTAGACGCATCACTTGTGAGGTAGAAGGATTTCAACGGTTTGGATTCATCATTTGAAGCCAATTCGATAGATTTTAGAGTTGAGTTCACAAAGAGACTTGGTGCACTTAGGAACACCCTAGTTCTACTCATATACAAATACATCTTTCTTTCGCTAGAACTTGTGGAACTAAATTATAGTTTGGATCCGGAAATATATTTTTTTAATCAAAACTAATGTTGACATCTCACTTTTTTTACATCAAATTTTTTTACATCTCATTTTTTTATAAATTATTTAAGGTTAAATATATGAGAAAATTTACAATACATTAATGATTTAATTATTTACATAATTATTCTTATTTTAAATAGATTAGAAATTTAAATAGAAATATATATTTTTAAAATATATCAAAATATCTCACAACTAATTTTACATTACAATTCAATACTCATTTCAATATATAGATAAACATACATCATTTCAAACAAATTCTAACTACATGGATACAATAAATTAGCCTACATGGATGATCAATTTATATATAACTAATTAAGAAGTTTATATACCAATCCTAAATTAGCCTCGTAGATGATTATAGAGATTTGCACTTTAGGTCTTCAACAACAAAGAAGGCGAAAAAACAAAGAACGAAAATGGTGATATTTAGTATCGCATTCTATAGACATCAGAATCAGAATCGAGGGTTTACACCAGCATAACACCAGTTCTGATAAAGTAACCTTCATTTTACTTTTACCTCAAATGACTTGCCAGATCTCTCAACTTCAAGCATGCTGAGCGCAACCTCGCAACTCTGGTAGACGATTGGTTCAGGATCCTTTGTAAATAACTCCTGAAGTTCTATGCCTTCGTTATCTATAAAAGATCAAAGAACAAAAGTTTTGAGATACACATCCAGGTCATATTTGGTTGTGGCCTAAAGGGTGGAATAAGGAATTTAGGCCTCTTTATTCCATCAAACGCGACTTAATTGAGCCGGCCTAACATGGCATAAGTCAATCTTTAGGCCGGCCTAAACTAAACCACCTCGCATGGTGGTTTAATTTTAGTCCACGTCGTGGCCTAACTCGAATGATTATAATAATATCTTATTAGTATATAATTAGTATATTAGTATTAATAATTATTATTAGTATATAATTATATAATTAATATCTTATATTGTTAATATATTAAATAATTATTATAATAATATTATATAATTAGTATCTTTTTATAAATAATTATTATTAATATTTAATTATATAATTAATATGTTATATTGTTAATATATCAAATAATTATTATAATTATTATTATAGATATTATAGTTACTATTAATATATTAATATTATATAATTAGAGATAGGCTACCATGCTTTGCAAATTAAAGGGCCTCTTGTGCTTTGGGCTCCTTTTCGGATTTTCAAAATTCAAAATGTCGATCCGACCGTTCAAGTTGTTCTCCATATTGAAATGTGCTTGGAGACCAAATTTTACATTTTTTGAAATTTTTTTACTATTTATTAAGCTACTTTGAAAATCGCTGATCCATTGGTCCAGAATTTTTTACTGTTTTGCTACTGTGACCATTGGATCAGCGATTTTCAAAGTGACTTAATAAATAATAATAAAAATTTCAAAAAATGTAAAATTTGGTCTCCAAGCACATTTCAATATGGAGAACAACTTGAACGGTCGGATCAACATTTTGAATTTTGAAAATCCGAAAAGGAGCCCAAAGCACAAAAGGCCCCTTAATTTGCAAAGCATGGTAGCTTATCTCTATATAATTAGTAACTTATTACTAATAATAATTATATAATTAATATCTTATATTTTATTATATTAAATAATTATTATAATAATATTATAATATATTATAGTTATTATTAATATATTAATATATATAATTAGTATCTTTTAATCAATAATTATATAATTAATATGTTATATTTTTAATATATTAAATAAATATTATAATAATATTATAATATATTATATTTATTATTAATATATTAATATTATATAATTAGTATCTTTTTATCAATAATTATTATTAATATATAATTATATAATTAATATGTTATATTTTTAATATATTAAATAATTAATATAATATTATAGTTATTATTAATATATTAATATATTAATATATATAATTAGTATCTTATTATTAATATATAATTATATAATTATATAATTATTATCTTATATTGTTAATATAGTAAATAACTGTTATTAATATATAATTATATAATTAATATCTTATATTGTTAATATATTAAATAATTATTATAATAATATTTATAATACATTATAGTTATTATTAATATATTAATATTGTATAATTAGTATCCTATGATTAATAATTAACTAACTTAGGCTTCCAAAACTTTAGTCCTCCACCAACTCTAACCAAACAAGGAATAACTTAAGCCATGGTTTAACTTTAGACCTCAACCAAACACGAATAATTTAGGCCGGCCTAACATGAAATAACAACTTAGGCCACCTTAACTTTAGTCCACAACCAAACACCACCCCAGGAATAAATAACAAAAGAGCTTTCAGGCAAAGAAAATGAATATACAAAAGAAAGATTTTAGGGTGCCTCCAGTTATGACCAAAAGAAGGTTGTGAAAGGAGACGCATGAACCTAGAAACATGATTATATCAACTTACCCTGTATGATACACTCGCAACACACAATCAGGTGAAGCACCCACGCGTTGCGGTGGGAATTGACAACATTAATTTTGTAAAAGATTTAACTTGTGTTAGATTCATGAAAGTATTTCTTTAAGAAGTAATTTTTTTTTAACGCGTTTCTTTGAAGAGTGACAAAATTAATTTTAATGAACATATGATTGATTTTGAGAGTAGACTAATTGAAGGGGAAAAACAAGATATTTTTCGTCCTTTTAAATTCATGAAAATAATATACACAGACAATGAAAAGTACCAGTGGTTTTTATAAACTTTGTATAAAACCAATGAATAGTACCACATGCTGGAAGCCTCCGGTTCAGCCTGAGGTGCTGATATGAAATATGGGAAATTTTCTAGTTGAAAATGTGCCTTTCTTAAATAGAAATGTCCATTAAACATTGAAAATTAAATAAATTTAAGTTTGAAACTTCCAGATATTAAAATTGAGTGAGGCTATGATACTATGCATAGCACATATTGGTCTGCGCTATGGACTCAAATTTTTAGTTTAAAAATTTTAACAGTTGATTCAAACCGTTGATTTTCTACCCATCTAAAAAAATAGTAAAAAGTTTTTAAAAAATGTAAAATTTAGTTTAGAAATACATATTCGTATGGAGATCATGTCGAACGGTTCAGATTGACCGTTAGAATTTTGAAAACAAAAATATTAATATGTAGAATGGACCAATCCGCGCTATGCATAGTACCATAGCCTCACTCATTAAAATTATATGCTACTTCGCATTTTGGAATTATATGCTTAAACTCAACCAAACAAAATCTGGTAGCAGATAATGCACTACTGGAAGGTCTAAACTGAATGCAACGAAAATTATCACCAAAATTACAAAAGAGTTACAATTAATTCCAAAAAATATTTCTAAAACAACTATACATGACCAATATCTGCAAAAGACGCTTGTTCATATCAAGAATTATGTCTAGAGATATAGAAAGGATCCATACTGATGTGAGTAGCGAGGTGCCGAGCATGGCATAAAACTGCAAGGAACCATCTTCCTGTGGTGCTGTACTGTATGGTACAGACCAAATCTCGTTGTCTTCATTGGTGGCCTCTTGTTATTGGCTTATGGTCCAAGGCTTAATTTTACTTGATTGTTCTTTTGAATGATAACATACCAACTTTAACAATCCAAATTGTGTGTACAGTAATGATGGTACGGTACTGGGAGCATCTTTCCCTTCTTTTTAATGTTCTAAAGAAATCAATATTGAAGCTTTAATTGAGCATACCTTCATAAAGTTTCAAACAATTAAAAAAAGGACAACAATATTGAAAGAGAAAAGGTGGGATACTGATTAAGGCTGAAGCCAAAATGTGAAGAATTTAACTTTGGTAATAAATGTATGTATATTTAACATATCAACATCAATGAGAATAGTTAAGCTAGAAAATACCCTAGCTTTTGCCAGGTCATACAAATTAGAACAGAATAATGAACAAAAAATACTAAAATTCAGAGAGAAAATAGATAGATAACCTTTCGAGTTGTAGTATTGGTTCTCGATGTCAACATCCTGCTCTTCAGGTTCTTCGTCTGAGTACTCAAATCCATCATCCTCCATATACGGATCTTCAATCAAAAGATAAAACACGAAATTAACATCAGCGATGCCAACAGTTTTAAGAAAACATCAATGAAATAAAAAAAAGGATGAATTCGCGGAGAAAAAACATACTTATACAGCAAGTACACAATATAATTTGAAGTGATTAAGGATGTCAAAAGTGTCAAACTTACAACTGGACAAACCCAAATCCTCGGGGAGAGGGAGGAAGGGAAGGTGTCATTGGCCGCGTCACCTTTTTCATTTCTCTTTTTTTTTTTCCATCTGAGAGCCGGGGAGAGGGAGGAAGGGAAGGTGTGGTTTAGTGTAGGGTTTAACAGGTGGAATCGAGGAGCGAGGAGAAACGGGAGACGAGCGCTAGGGTTAACACTTTGGGGCGGCGGAGGGGAGAGAGGAAATCTGACTTAGGGTGCCAGAGAGGAGAGGCGGAGAGGCGGGGAGCTAGGGTTCTGATAAGCCGTAATAATATCTATTGAAACCGGGGGTTTGTTATGAAAATTAAGCCAAGTTTTGATTAGATTAGGTTTAATTAGGTTAGAAATGTCCAAAAGTTCAAGTTACTGCCCTAGTTATGTTTATTTTACAGGTAATCAAGTGTTTGGAGCTTAACGGAGCAAAACGGGCGATTTATGGCAAGCTAGGCGAATCTGTCACATTCATTGCGGACCGCAAGACACTTATTGCGGGCCGCAACATTATCAAACAGAGAGCAGATCAACAGCACAGCATTTCCCAGACCTCTTGCGGCCCGCAAGGCATTTTATTGCGGCCCGCAGAGAAGTAAACAGAAAGTCAGAATCTGCGCGAGAAGGAACCGCCTCCACTCATTGCGGCCCGTAAGGATGTTATTGCGGCCCGCAATAAGGCGGTTTCAGAGCCCGAAATTGCTATTTTTAGAGATTTAGTTTGAGTTTTTGCCAGAGTATAAATAGGAAATTTGTAGAACAGAACAGTTACGTTTTTTAGAGATAATTTCTGGTTTTAACAAGAGAGACAAAGGAAGAGAAAAGGAGAGAGAAGAAGGGAGAAAGAAACATCACGATTCGACCGGTTTTATTATTTTCTCTCTTTGGAACTCTTTTATTCTTTTTAATTTGATTTGTGCTTTAGCCATGACTGGCTAAAGGATTTTCTAGGGTTAATTAGGGCTGTACTTGAAACTTTTGTTATGATTTAGTTGGTTTAATTTGTATTTTCTTGTTCTTTGATATGATCTGTTCTTTATTTTAATTGATTGTGAAGACTTAATCGAAATCACATGAAACCTTAGGATTTAGTATTTGCAATTGAGAAATTGAATATTAAGTCCCGACCATAAAGAATAGGATATTTGATAGGCTAAGTACCGAGAGGTGACGCTTGTCTTATACGGGCTTTACCTAATAGTTTAGACAAACTGTACCAAGTACCGAGAGGTGAAAGATGGTTTTCTAGATTAATTAGGACAGTAAGATCTTAATGACTTTAGATTAGTATAGCCAAGTACCGAGAGGTGACGTTTATTCTAATTTGAAGATGGTATTAATATAGAAATATCCCTTTGTACCTACAACCCTAAACTGTGCCTTCATAATTAAAAGAACAAATTTAATAAACCAATTAGTCATAACATTAGTGGATAGGAACCCTAAGAAACCCTAATCTCTCATCTTTGTTAAAAATCAGATTTTTCCCTTAAGACTTTAGTTTAATTTAGTTTAATCAAAACCAAATCAACCATTCGAACAAACAAAAACCTTTTTATTTTCTTTTACTAAATTGAATTGCTTGGTTAGAAAAAATATTCCGACTTGTCCCTGTGGAGACGATCCCTAAATACTACTTGACTAGATTGTACACTTGCAACTGAATTGAGTACAAATTAGGATTTATTACTTGTACTGCAGAAATCACATCAGGTTCGGGTCGGGAGGCCGAGGCACAGAGGAAACCAAGAAAAGAGTTTGCGTGAGGAAGGAAAAAGAAAAGAAAAAATGCGTCTGAATGCGTCGGGAAGAAGCGACGATCGCATTCCGTGCACGGTAACAGAGAAAAAAAGATGGATAAAATGTGGCGAGTATCCAGTGAGAGAGAGTGATCAGAGAGGGAAATGGGTACATCTCTATCTCAATAAAAGACTTCTACAGATAATACTACAGGGAAAATGATGTATAAAATCAGAGACTGATCAATGGCTGAGATTTATTGACTGTGAGGCTCAGATCTCGTCTGGACAGATAGGTCCTTCAGTTCGCAAAATTTTAGCGTGGTTTTACAAGGAGTAAAGATAAAGATATATTTTCATAACTAATTGTGAGCGTTCCGGCAAACATGAATTCTCACTTTTTCAAAAGTGAATTCCTTAGTTCTGTGAAATTTTAGGATTTTTTTTAAAAATCATAATTAAAAAAAATTAAAATTAGCAAACCAACATGATTACTCCGTTATTTTCAAAAACCATAAGAACCGAAATGCCAATTCGGTCTCTATTTTTTTTTCCCCTGGGACTGAATTGGCATTTCGGTCCCCTCCCATTTCACAGTTTTTCCGCAGAGCTGCCACAGAAAATCAAAATGGGATGGAGACCGAATTGCCATTTCGGTCCCCCCCCCTTTTTTTTTTAAAGAGAAGATGAAATATAACACTAAAAAATAAAAATAAAAATTTCCCTTTGTCAAATTACTTTTTTGATAGCATATTTATACTAAAACACACTAAATTACTTGAAATTATGTTAATTTATGTTGAATTACACTAAATTACTTGAAATTACAATAATTATGTAGAATTATGCTAAAATACGGTAAATTTTGCTAAAATATGGTAAATTATGTAGAATTATGCTAAAATACGGTAAATTATGCCAATTTTGTACCATCTTTCATAAATAAATAAATAAAAGGGGCAATTTCATGTATCCCCCTCAAAAACTTCAATATTACTTATTTCCCCCTCTAAAATTTGAAATTACATATTTCCCCTTCTAAACTTTCCAAACTCACAAATTTACCCATTTAATCAATAAAATATATTAAATATATTTAAATATATTTAAATAATATTATTTCGGATTCTAAATTTTTTTCAGACCATTATACCCTTTCCTCCTTCCAATCTCGTTCTTTCTCTTCAATTCATGTGCGTCTCACACTGTCCCCACCTATGGATCGGAGCAATGCGGCGAGCTCCAGCTGCATCAGGCTGCCGCACCATCCATGTCGAATCGGCGAAAGATGTCACGCAGCTGCTTCAATCCATAGGTGGGGACGGTGTGAGACGCTCATGAATGAAGAGAAAAAACGAGATTGGAAGGAGGAAGGGGTATAATGGTCTGAAAAAAATTTAGAATCTGAAATAATATTATTTAAGTATTTTTAAATATATTAAATATATTTTATTGATTAAATGGGTAAATTTGTGAGTTTGGAAAGTTTAGAAGGGGAAATATGTAATTTCAAATTTTAGAGGGGGAAATACGTAATATTGAAGTTTTTGAGGGGGATATATGAAATTCCCCCTAAATAAAAATAGTAAAGAAATTCCAGAAATAATAAAAATTAGAATTCTACAAGTTTATTACATAACTAATTTACTGAGCTACGTAGATTGAACAATAGAAATGAAAATCTTAATCGAAAACTTCAACTGAAGTTTTGAGGCCCTTCTCTTTGTTTTTTGGCGATTCTGAATTTGAAAATCTGGCAAAGCAAGTTCGGACGCATGCGTATTTTCACAAGCTTTCCGAAAGTGGTCATTTGCTGAAATCGGACACTTGAGCGCCGTTTTATGGCCGTTTGAAGTTTCGTCGTCGTTTTTCGCCTTCTCAGTGAAGATATCATCCCTATTCGTACGTAATTTAGCGTAGTTTACCGTATTTTAGCATAATTCTACATAATTTGAAGTAATTTAGTGTAATTCAGCATAAATTAATATAATTTTAAGTAATTTAGCGTGTTTTAGTATAAATATGCTAATTATATATAAAAAATGTAATCTAGCAAATATTTAAAAAAACAATTCGATTTTTTAGTGTTAGATTTCAGCATTTTAGCTTATTTGTCTCTAAAAAAAAGTTAACATAATTTAAAGTAATCTACTGTCAATAAGCATAAATTAACATAATTTCAAGTAATTTAGCGTATTTTAGTATAAATATGCTATCAAAAAAGTAATTTGACAAAAGAAAAAAAATTAGATTTTTTTAGTGTTATATTTCATTATTTTAGTTATTTGTCTCTCTTAAAAAAAAATCCCAATTCGGTGCCCACTGAAAATACCCTGGACCGAATTGGGATCTCAGTTCCAGGGTGCTACACAGAAGGCAACACAGTTTTTTGATAAAAAAGTGTGAAAGGGGGGGGGGGGGGGGGGGGTGGACTGAAATGCCAATTCGGTCTCAGGAAAAAAAAAATGGAGACCGAATTGGCATCTCGGTTCTTATGGTTTTTGAAAAAAATCAAATAATCATGTTGGTTTGCTAATTTTTAATTTTTTTAATTATGGTTTTTAAAAAAAATCCCAAATTTTATCTCTGGGGTCCGGTGACAAACAAACCGGCTCTAAGATATGATATCTAAAAGGTGCTTTGGCCATGCCATCTGTCACACCGTTCATGTATTTCTTTTTTTTATTTTTGCTTCATTCGTTCATGTATTTCCGCTTTGGTCGAGAGAAGGCAAAATTTTGGCGCCTCTGGAAAAAATTCAGGGAAACATTGCAAAGACACAGTAATTTATTTCAATATAATTTTTTCCGACCCAAAGTAAGCTCCCGGCACACAAACAATGGAAGTGGGACCCTTTGTCATACACTTAAGGTTCTGGACTAAGAGCAACCAAAAGAAGTGTCCGCAAGAGGCTGTTGAAAAAGTCAACGATCAAATGGTGACCTTTTTTTTCTTTTGTTTTTTAAATATTTTTTCTGAAACTTGGCAGCGGAAGTAGAGAAGAGTCTTAGACTCTAGTAGAGACTCTAAGTTGGTTGGGTGGGCCAGTGCTAACACGAGGCCTACAATTATGTCATATGTGTACTGGGCCTTGGGTTGATCATGTAGCGGATCATTCTATCGTACATCTCTTCACGTTCCACCAAGACTGAATTGACACCTCAACCACTGACAACTATCCACCAACTTGCACAAAGAGAACCTTTCAAAGATCTCCTGAGGCCATAAGAAACGTACCATTATATGAGTTATGCGTAGCATAGTGACAGATGATTGATTCGGGTTCGGTTTGGCGGGATCAAGAGTTCGTGATTTGATAATAATTCGGATATAATTCGAGAATGATTCGGTACCACAATAAAGCAAAAAAAAAAAAAACCCCAAAAAAATCCAAAAAAAAATTATTGAAATTTTTTCTCATTTTATTCGCAAATAAAACGTATAATGTTTTCTGCATTTTATTCGGTATTCTGTTCCGAAACATCAAAAAACCAAATTACACGTGCATTATACGCGAGTTATGTTACTATTTCTATATGTTCCTGCATTGTGGTTTTGAGCCCAATTGAGGTGAACTTGGCACAGAAGATCTGAAATTAGTGGACTGCAAAAAAGAATCCTTTGCTTTGTACTAATTTCTAGTACGAGTGTAAATCCGGAGCTCCACGACAAAACTAAACCACCTCACGCCTCCCAACTTATACAGTTATTAATTCATCTTATTTTTGAATTTTTAATACAAATTTAATGCATCTCCCTTCTCTCTACGTGCTTTGTGTCGGCTACTTCCTTCCCTCCCTTTCTCTCTCCCTCTCTTTCTCCACCATTTCTCCACTGCCGCATTCTTCTCATATACTTTGACAAAACACCGTGAACCGTGGAAAAAATTGATGAGCTGTGGCTTTCTAATCTGTAGCCTTTAGTGTGGACTTTGGAGATGAACTGGAGAAAGAGAAGAGGGGAAGACGGTGGTGTTACTACTAGATGGACTCTTCTCCTTTGCATTGGGAGCTTCTGTGTTGGTCTCCTCTTTACTAATATGTAATTCTCTCTTTCAATTTTGCGATTTTGTATATTTTTAACCAATTTAGTTCTTGATTCATCCAATTTGTGTGGGTTGGGTATCATTGCTCTAGTTGGAAGGAGTGATACTGATAACAGTAGATCTAGTCGGATTTTAGGAAATCAGTCAGACTATTTCTCTGTTGATTGGTACTGAATTGTATAAATAATAAATTTATCAAAAAAATTGGTTTATACAACTGAATCCACCAAGTTTATGAGCATCTCAGATTTCTCAATTTTGCATAAGCTTAATATGGCTGAGCTTCATATCTTGAATTGTTCCTCAATATGCCAATGCAGTGATATGTGTCTATGTAAGAGTTGAAATTTGGTTGTGTTGCATATTTT
Source organism: Carex kokanica (assembly GCA_025461125.1). Lineage (NCBI taxonomy): Eukaryota > Viridiplantae > Streptophyta > Magnoliopsida > Poales > Cyperaceae > Carex > Carex kokanica. The sequence goes on along the minus strand of JAJGRX010001371.1, from coordinate 1,570,292 downwards.
AAGGAGGCAATGTTTTCTGTTCGCAGTATTTGGGAAATGCCAGAGCCTGACGAGTTAATCAGAAGAAATGAAACTATGATAGATGAGATAAAGCTCCTTTCTGGAAGCTGTGATTCCATTAAAGTCAGTATTACTATAAATAATTTATTTTATTTTATTTTATTATATATAGTTTGTTTTTGCGAACGTAAACTTTACTTTAGACCTGATAGAAAAAAGAAAGTTGCAAACTGGGGAAAAAAATCTCATTTAGTAATGTCCATAAACAAAACTAGGTTAACCAGGTGCAGTTATTGTGGTTGAATTGTTTAATTTTGCATAAAGTCCTCTGGCTCTAACTTGGATTTTGGGTGCACTTTTGTCAATTATGAAGAAAACATTGGTTTTGTCTGAAGTGCGCAAACTTATATTTTTGCTTTGTTGTTCTGTACATTCAGAGACGAGAAAAGCAACCAAGGAAGGAAATTATCCAACTCCCAGGCACACAAGACGTACAGTAAGTTTCTCAAGTCAAATTAAAGTGTATTTAGGTACCAGCACAATACCGACCATATCTTAGTTAATTTTGACTTTACATTCTCATCTGTTTTTCTTTTTTCTTTTTGATGTTTTGATTTTTACTAGAGACCTAGATAAAACAATATCACACTTAGAGATGGAACTAGCTGCAGCAAGATCTGCGCAAGAGTCACTTCTCAATGGGGCTCCCTTGTCAGAAGATTTAAATTTCAAGGTTGCCGAGTCTAGGGGACGGTCAAAATATTTCATGGTGATTGGTATAAATACAGCCTTTAGTAGTCGCAAGAGACGTGATTCAATTCGTAATACTTGGATGCCTCGAGGTATTATTAATATTTTCTTTGTTATTATTTTATATGACACATTTTGTTCTGAATGAACAAATTGGAAAGGAAGATTGTCTATTAAGTACCAAAAGCAGGCCCCTGTCATTTGCCAAACTTCTTTTTTTATTTTCATTTTCAATTGGTTTTATTATTTTTCAAGTTGATAATTGTGATTAAGCAAGATCTAATAATTAGGTGAGACAAGGAAGAAACTCGAAGAAGAGAAGGGTATAATCGTTCGTTTTGTTATTGGTCATAGGTTGGTAAATCCTGCCTTTCCATTTCTTATTTTTGACATTCTCTTATTTAGAAATAACAACTTTTGCCAACTTCATCCAAATAATATCTAACAAGACACAATCTGTTTCCAGTGCAATTTCGGGTGGTATAGTAGATAGAGCAATTGAGGCTGAAGATAAGAAGCACGGTGATTTCATGAGACTTGTAAGCTAAAATATTCTTTTAATCAATCACCAGCTTAATGTTGTAAGATGCACCTCTAATTAAACCTATTTGTTCATCATATAATTTTCATGAAGGATCATGTAGAGGGATACTTAGAATTATCTGGGAAAACAAAAACATACTTTGCCACTGCTCTCTCCCAGTGGGATGCCGATTTCTACATAAAGGTCGATGATGACGTGCATGTAAATATAGGTAGGTATTTCTATTGTATTTTATGTAACTTGTTCTTTCTGATGACATTATACTTGATGAAATTCTGAATTTCAACGTTTTGCTATACTTTCAGCATCTCTTGGGCATGTATTATCAAAACTAATTATGAAGCCTCGAATTTATATTGGGTGCATGAAATCTGGTCCGGTCCTCGCTAAAAAGTAAGTTTTTGAATTGTGAAAAAATATTACCAGATAAGTTACCTGACAATTGTAGCAATTTGGTTTGTTGTACAGGGGTGTAAGATACCATGAGCCAGAGTATTGGAAGTTTGGAGATTCTGGAAATAAGTATTTCAGGCATGCTACTGGCCAGTTATATGCTATTTCGAAGGATCTTGCAACATACATATCTATTAACCAGTAAGATATTATTTTTACTTGAGTTAAAATATAAATAATATCTATATTGAAAAATTGTATTGAAAGGAAGTGCCAAAATGTAAAAGTGAAGTATGAGTGGCCCATGCTATTAAAGAAAAGAGCATAATATGTTCATATTTTTCTTAATTGTGTACTGTATTGTAGGCATGTTTTGCACAAGTACATAAATGAGGATGTATCACTAGGATCATGGTTGATAGGATTAGATGTTGAACATATTGATGATAAGCGCCTTTGTTGTGGCACTCCACCTGGTAAATTTTTTTGTTTTCAGATCTCTCTCTCTCTCTCTGTGTCTGCACACATAACAATTCCCAAAAATCTCAAATAATATGTAATATGGATATGTTCATGACAATGAAACATGTTGATGCCCCACAGCTTCCAGTCTCCATTCTGCCAAACTAGTGCCTAAATCACCCCTTCTCGCTCTCTTTCTATATCTATGTGTATAAATGAATGAGACAGATGGATTGCTTTACGTATATCTGTTAAAACAATGATAGCATATGGAGGGCATTTCACATGCATTTATCCCGTCTTAAAGGGCAGAATTTAAGAAATTTCACTTGTTGTTTTTCATGTTTGGTTGATCACATTTCATTTGTCTGAGTTCCTCATGAACTTTTTGTGAAATAATAGATTGCGAGTGGAAGACTCAAGCAGGGAATATATGTGCTGCATCTTTCGATTGGGCTTGCAGCGGCATATGTAATTCGGTGGATAGAATGAAAGAAGTTCATCAGAGATGTGGAGAAAGTGAAAATGCTCCTTTCGAAGCTGTTTTCTAAATCTAGAAACTGTATATTGCTAAACATAACTATTTTTGTATTTTGTTGTTTGGTAGTATTTACTACTGGTAAATCATAGTGGAGCAGCTGAACGGACCTCTGTTTTACCATATGGTCTGCTCATAGCTCAGAAAAAAAAAAATTAAAATGTAGGTTGGGCTGGATAGGTTTCGTGGGTTCATTTGTTAACAAATTATTTTTTGTCTTGTGGACATAATTTCACAAGTTATTGTAATAAAAGTCGAGTTCGACTATCATCTCGTGGTTCATGTTTCGGGATACGGTGGTGAAACATCTAGTAAAGAGGTTACCTTATTTATATTCTTGAGTTTAGATAATCCACAACCCTACGGTCCCTACCTATTCTTACCTACGACCCAATCTTCAAATGCAGCATCAAATATCAAAACGAAGCACAAAACATTAATACCAACATTACCAACCCATGGATTCATCCCCTAAATAAATGTGCATGGAATTAACTCTTACCAGGCAACTAGATAGATGTCACACATCCCATAAGAAACATTAATTGTTTTCTTCTCCAAAATAGTAACCACAAAATATAAAGCAAAAAAAAGAAAAGATACAAGCATAAATTTGTAATATTCTTACTACAAGCCTTTGACACCTCAAATGCTGAATGAAGTACCGACCACTCCCTCTTTCCCCTTACCATTGTCACAAAAGCAACCGGGCTTCTTGGAGATTACTTCGGACAACTCGCTTAGCACTCTGCACATCCTGGTTGTGAATCAATGCACCTCCTGCTGAAGACCCACTACCCTCTGCACGGTAGATAGGACCGTGACTGTAAGGAAACACAAAATTAGCACCCAGCATAACTACAGGAAAATACTTGCCTCCTACTCCAAGAAAGAATGGATATCCATGGATTGGCCCCCCTGCATTCAATATAAAAAAAATATGAAAAATAGTGAGGTTGACATGAAGATTGGAGCTTAAAATAGTGCAGGACACTTCACCATTAAGGTTTTGCATATTTGGCTGACTCTGAAGTGGAGCTTCGTTTGGTGGCTGCTTCTTAGGATTGAGTTTGGAGGCAATGTATTCCTGCAATTTGGTATGTTTGAAGTTCCTCTTTGCCAGGTTCTTCCGCTTGTTGGCATTCCAGTGATTTTTTATTGCATTTGCGGTTCGACCAGGTAACCACTTACAGATCTTGGCCCACTGGGGTCCTAGTTTCGAGTAGGCATTCATCAAATTTTCGTCTTCCTCTTCCGTCCAATCACCGCGCTTGATTTGTACATGCAAATTGTGTAAAACATAGTATTTCACCTGCAAAACCTTGTAATCATATTTAAATTGAAAATAGTAACTATTTTATTTGCAAAACCTTGACACTGGTTTTTTCCTTGTATGGCAAAAACATTCTTTAATTATCGAGGTATTAACAACCAAGAGAAGAGTGTAACATACAACTGGAGTTGGCCTACTTCCAAGAATTTAATTTTTACTAATTACTTCAGGGTGGAAAACATGCACAAACTATAGATATTCACCTTAACATCAGGACTTAAAATATTTTGCCACCTTTCTCTACACTGTTTGCTGTTTCTTGATCGGATAGCCTTTGCAACCCTTGCCCAGTTTCTTTCTCCACACTTTGCCACTAGCATTTCTAGCAATCTACCAATACAAGGATGAAAATACTATTGGATTCCATGCAAGTAGGATATTGTAAAAACTTTTAGAAGTTAAAACTATCAAAAGATCAAACTAAAACTAACCTATCTTCTTCTGGAGTCCAATACCCAACGACATAACATGGTTTTGTGATAGAATTTGAATTTTCAACTACCCTGGCCTCTACCAGATCTGCTTGATTGCAACCTGTACCTTGAGCAGAATGTTCCAAACTGTGCATCACAGAAGACTGGCTGTTGATTGAGACCGGAATTTGCTGTTGTTGTAGAACGCTACCAGAATTAAGATAATTATAAAAATGCTCATGATCCACCAAAGTTCTATTACTTTGCTCAAGACTTTGATGAATACTAACATCCGAGGAGTTATTTGTTATCACCTGAAATAAATTTTCAATGAGTTACCAAAAGTTCGAAAAAATTAACGCAAAATTGCATATAGGGGGATCTCTTGCTACTGAAGCTTATATTAAATGTAGCACAACATGATATTAATTGTAAAGAAGGTTCCAACATCACAAGTTGTCATAACCTCTTCTTTGCATAAGTATTCGAAATTCAATATGTAAACAACAAATTCTAAACTGTTGACATCATCCTTTTTCATGAGTGGCATCCATGCAAATTTGATAATATTTTAGTTTGTTTCGATTAAGATTAAAGAATCCATAATATTAACGGATCAATTTAACTGTGATAGGTCAAAGAGATCAAGAATCCGTGTAAATCTTAGTCCGTCTATTTCTTGGCCTCTTGATCTCGTACAAAACAAACAAAAAAGATCACAAAATTTATGTGACCGCATCGCTCTTATAAGAAAAATTAATGGTAAATATTTGGATTAGTCATTTAAAATATAAAAATATTAATAAAGGGAGGTTGTAGCACTAGCAACTCATAATATCCATAAAAATTAGCATCGGACTCCTCCCCAATTGTAAAAGCAGACAATAATTTATTTAGTTGAAAAGGAGCAAGAACGACAAAGTTTTTTGCTTTTGCTCACCGATATGGCCTTTCTCAGAGAAGTCATCACGCTAGACATTGCTAATTAAGATCCAACTATGCAGATTTTGGAGACCAACTTGGTAAAGGAGATGAAATGTCGGTCCGGTGAAAGGATATGGGTTGGAGTGCCTTCGTGAGGTTACTAGTTTCGGTTTCCCTTTTGACACCAAAGCCTCAAGATAACTATCCCCCCAATTGTCGTTTAGTAACAGGAGTTTCAAACTTTTTCTTATCATTATCTAACACTGGCTTATGAATGTAGACATACTTAATTAATTGTTAGGAAATCCATTTAAGTGTTAGCACAGATTCATGCACTTATTTTTTTGTTACATTGAACTTCAGATTGATATATCGAACGCATATTAATCAAATAGATAAAGAACATGAACCAAATTATTAGATCAAATTCTAATGAGAAGTTAGCAAAAATGCTGCATATTAAGTGCAGCCTCTGCATTGTCAATAATGCATAAATACCATATAGAGTTGGATAGTTAATAAAGAGTCTGTACAATCGTTATTGTAGACACGGTCAATGCATAAATGAATTTAGTTATTCTTGGTTGGTTATGTAAATACTGATTTTATTGTTAAATTTAGTACTTTGATTTGGTTATGCATTCATAGGTAAATATATATGCAATTGGTATCCTATTTGTAGATTATATGTTTCCTGCTTTTAGATAGTACATGCAAATTAATGTTGACAATTTGAATTCTCTTTCCTTTTCCTGTGAAGGAAGCCTTGGGTCTTTACATCCAAAATATAAAAATATGGGTGTAGTAAGTTAAATTAAATTTAAGAGATTATTTAAGCGCCATGCCTGGTCAAGTGTTCTTCTCTCTCGTATATTTGGAGAAATAGATTCTTCCAAAATAATGAAGTGTGTGAATACTAGTTTAATTATCAGACAGTGTATCAAATTGTTCTGTAAATATACGTTTGATCATTCCTTTAATGTGTATAGGATATTTGGTATTTAAGGTTAACTTAAGGAAAAAACTTTTCCTTTAATCTGTTAATTCTGAGCAGTCATGCATATCCATATTGGAAATTTTCATTGAAATTAGTAAAATATATTTACTGGTCAATGTAAGAATTCTTGCATGACCTGATCTTGTTAAGGAAATGGATTACAAACCCTTTGCTCTTGAAGATGCCAAGGGAGCTGAGACCTTTGGCTGTATGTACCTATTAGGAACCCGATATACAAACCAAAAAATCACTCTGGCATTTCATCAAACAACTTTTGTGCGTCAAATGAATGCATCAATATGCACATAAAAGAATGGGCACAGATACTGAATTTGTTTTATGAGGAATGTTAACTCTAAAATGTGCTCAAAGCAAAGGTTTTCTATACACCACCCGTGTAAAATATTTAATAAATCATCTCCAGTAACCATATGGAGGTTTTACCATGGGGCTTGCGCCACACACACAGTATAATCTATACACCTGAAAAGGATCACACCAAGCATGGAGATATAAATTCCTTAGAGGATTACCAGAGATGCGTCATCATCATAGTACATTAGTACTGATAAATCCCCAGATAAGCATGAGATGCATTGAGAAGAGAATAATACCTTCGGCTATACCGGGCCATACCACTCCGCACTAGCGACGAAACACCCTCATTGTTGTCTCTCTTCCTTTTCTCTTCTTCTTCTTCATCTCTCTCTCGGAGGTTCTACTGAAGAGACGAATGGGAAGAAACCAAACCTAATTACTTGGATACTTCAAATATTGTGTTCAATCAGAATTCAAAGGTACCACTACCAGAGTCCGAATCCGGTCATATATATTGGCACGAACCTCAAAGAGATCGTGCATTACAGGCTTGAACTGATTGATCCAGATTTTGAACGGACGGTCGGGATTTATCTCAAACGGTGAGGTAATGCAGAGCATCCGGACTCATTCAATCACCTACCAAAAAAAATATATTAATTAACGACTGTGTTCTGTTCATCTTGGCCTCGTTTTATTTCGCGAGAATTTCGTATATACCACTCAAAAACGTATTTATCATCCAAATTTATGTAAGTATTTATCATATGAAAATCTAATAACTCACATATTTATTCAATCAATTAAAAAAATAAAATTAATTAAGTTTAATATCACATAAAATATAATTAATAAGTTATTTAGTTTTTTCTCATTTTTTGCCTCTTCCTCTTCTGCACACAGATTTCCCTCTCGTCTTTTTTGTCATAACTTTCCCCTTCTTACTGAAATTCTCTCCTTATCTCGTCTCTCCCACTAAAACTCGAAGAGAAGGAGGTAGCAGACTCGGAGATTATGATTTCAACTCTAGCTTGATTGTCTAAAACAAGGTAACCACTCCACATTTTTCAACATAACAACTCGTACTTTTTTTTTTAGAATCAAGAAGGGTCCAGCCCTCATTTTCATTAACCATGATCGGTTACATAAGTTGGGTTTCTGATTAGAAACCCACAAAAAAAGAAAGCAACGAAAAAAAAAAACAGTGAAACCGTAATTATCTATGAAGGGGTCTTCCTCTACTGACAGTATCCGCTGATGCCCTCCACTGAAGCCATATATCTTGTACCAATTCTTGTATTTGTTTGGTTTGATCCCTAAATATGCGACAGCACCTCTCTCTCCATACTATAAACTGTGAGATTAGAACGAGTTCTCTGACCCGTGCCTCCGTGTTCTGCTGCAACAGCATTCCCATGTAATTGCGATTCTGCAGTGGAGCTCCTGTTACTTGCAGTACCGCATGGTACACCCCCAGTGCGCAGTGACATTCATTAAACAGATGCTGAACCGTTTCATCAGCCCCCCTACACATGTAGCACATTCCAGGCATGTTATAGCCCTTGGCTTTAAGGTTATCAGTAGTTAGAATCCTGTTACGAAGCATGAGCCAAGCGAATACTTTGAACCGAGGCGGTACCGTTAACTTCCAAATTTTGTGGATGTTGGAGTGTATCATAGGGCCATCTTGCATTGCTTGGTACGCTGATTTGACCGAGAAGTTGCCTGCAGCTGTCAGTTTCCAGTGCGCATCATCAGGAACCGTTTGTGAGGATTGGTGCTGCTGCCTTTGCATGATGTACCGGTCCCTTTCCAGCTGCAGACGTTGCAGCTGTTCCTCAGCAGTAAGTGACAGAACCGGGTTAAACAATACTGGTAAGGTCTGTTGCTGAAGGAATTCCTCCAAGTTGATGCCAGTGTCCGTGGCGAACGTGTACAAAGTCTCAAACTCGTATTTGGGTATACCTATACCCCAGTTGTGGTCCCACATCGGTATCATGTTTCCCCTTCCTTGCACTCTACTCATGAAATTTGCACAAAAGGTTGTGATGTGCTTGAGATGCATTCTGAAAAAATACGACCTGAACACCCCTTCCTGTGAATGAGCACAATACAAAGTCTGAAACAGCCCTTTCCATAGCCTTTGATGTGCACTACACCATTGCCAGAACCACTTAGCCATAAGAGCTTTGTTGAAATTTAAGATATCTAATATCCCCAATCCCCCCAGATTTTTGGGTCTGCATATAAGTGACCAACATGCCAGGTGAATTTTTTGTTGCCCCTGTGTTTGCCCCTGCCATAGGAAGTCTCTTCGTAATTTATCAATCTTCTCCAAAACCCATTTTGGCATGCTGAAAACCGACATGTAATATATTGGTACTGCTGTGACGACCGCATTGATAAGTACAATTCTTCCCGCTATGGTGAGTAGCTTGGCCGACCATCCTGATAGCCGGCTGGTAATCTTCTGAATAAGTGGCATGAATACATCCCGCTGTAGTCTTGTGTCCGATAACGGTAACCCCAAGTACTTGAAAGGGAAGGATCCTTTCTTGCATCCGATTTGAGCTGCTAATTGTGCCAGATGTGTTTGCGATGTAGCTGCTGCCATCAATTCTGATTTTTCCAAGTTGACCTTGAGCCCTGATAACTCCGCAAAGGCAGCAAGAACTATTTTGAGAATTTGGATTTGTTGGAAGTCCGGTTTAACAAAAAAGAGGGCATCATCCGCATAAAAGAGAGCTGGTTGCATCCCCCGTATAGGTAGCAGCAGTGCACCGATGTGCGTTAGCCTTTGCAACCATCGTGGTATGAAGTCCATGGCGAGAATAAAAAGGAAGGGTGAGAGGGGGTCTCCCTGTCTGACCCCTCTCTTGAGGATGATTTTTTTCCCAAGCAATCCATTTATCGAACATAACAACTCGTACTTAATACGATGCTAATATCACAACCCATTATCAAAGTAGTAACTGAGTTTGAGAATCTGCATTTTGTTATTGACTTAGTTTCAAATATATATTTTTAATCTCTTACATTGGGTATAAAGAACAACGGATCTAAGAAAAGAAAGAGAGTGTGCTAAGTTAATCTGAATTTTGGGTATATTTGATATATATTAAAGTTATATTGGATAAATATGTGAGTTATTAGATTTTTTAGATGGTAAATACGTAATTACAAAAATTTGGATGGTAAATATGTAATTTCACAACTTTTGAGTGGTATATATGAAATTCTCCCTTTTATTTCAAACACATAAAATATAAATAATTCTCGCATAAACTTAATTTTTATGATATATTTGTTTGATTTTTTAAAACTATTATTTAAATATAAAGGTTAAACTTGTATATGTACTTTTCACCATTTAAATAAGTGTTATAAGATTTTAGTGGACTTATAAATTGATTGATAATGAATGGAAAAGCTGTCTAAACTCAACTGAAATTTTTTATATTGTTTGATAGAATGCCAAATAACTTCTAAATTTGTTTAAATTTAATCTTAAACACACTAAATATTACTATGAAAATATATATATAATTTTTTTTGTAATTTGATCATTATTTTTAAGATATTAAATGAAGTCCTTGTAATAATCTCCGAGTGCTATCCAATGCTCTCAAATCCATTCCCCTTGTTTCAGGATATAAATAGTTCCATTCATAAGAAGTTACATTTATTTTATACCAAAATTTTCTATTTAATAAAATAAAATTCAATAAATTTGCAAATTAATTTCGAGAAAAAAATAAACTTTTTTGTCCATAATAAGTTTTTACATTTACAAAGTAGCAAAAAAAGTTGGAATGAGAAAGTCTATCATCATCATCTCTTGCACCAACCATTATCAATCTCTTGAATTCGCATCCACTGAGATATCTTATATTTTGCGTGACTTTTTGGAAAATCTCAACCGTTCAAATACGTTTTGCACGAATCACAAAGCTCAAATAACACTAGCCCCTGCGCTATCCCCGAATAGGCACCTAACACATCGGTCAAGGAAAATATGAGATATCTCAGAGGATACGCACTCCAATCTCTTGCACATATTTTTTTTTTAAAAAAAAAGTTTAGAATGAAACGAGAAAATACTATTGCGTAAAAGAAGAATCATTAGTGATGCAAAATGAACATAAATTACGATGGGAGTAAGAAATTGTATCTGTCCTTATTATTTGTGTAAAAAAAACATCAATAGTGAAAAAAAAATAAGGGCTATCCTTTTTTTTTTTTTTTTTTTTGATATCTTGGCAGAAGCTGCCAGTTTTCAATAAGCTGCAAAAAAATATATTTAAAAAAAGGTCCAAATTTAATATTAAGTATATAAGAAAATAACAAATAGATTTTGAGGTCCATCCTTTCAAATCCTCAAAATCTATTTGTTATTTTCTTAGATACTTAATATTAAATTTGGACTTTTTTTAATAAAAAATTTCAGCATTGTAATGAGAAAAAAAAACAATTTAAATATTTTAAGAACTTGAACCATGACATTTAATATGGGTGTTAAAGTTACTTGACCATTCTTTATAATTTTATTTTAAATTAATATTATTTTTGTTATATAATGATAGATTACTGCAGGTTGATTGACATCAAATGCGTTTAGTATTATATTGCATAATGTTTTAACGCAGCTTGTGACCCAAACAATTTTTGTTAGACTTTAATGGTCCTTGAAAACGAAAAATAATTGGGACTTAAATTCTCTACAAATTCAGGAAGTTAAGTATTATACACAAATTATCAATTTAATAACAAGAAATAAATTTCAAAATTTTAATGGTTCATGAGACCGACATAAGTACTACACCTCCTGAGTTAGTGAGGAAAATAAGTACTACACCTCTTGAATTATGTCACATCATGTGTTGATGATCACGTGACGTGATTATTCGCGTGACATGACTGTTCTCTACTATTTTAATCACGTCACGTAAAAATAAAGATGATATACTGATTAAAATGGTGCATTTATCCAATTTTTCCATTCTCTTCAATGATGTAGTTATAACAAGGATACGAGTGTTAAAATCTCCATCTCCGTCTGCGAGAACATATATTCACCTTAGCGGTAGACAAGGAAGCGAAATGGAAGCAGCGCTCCGGCTATACATGGCTCAAGTTGGGGGACAAAAATACAAAGTTTTTCCACGCGGTGGCCAATGGTAGAAAAAATATGAATTCTATCATCTCCCTTTCTCGAGATGATCCTCCTTCTACGGATAACCACTCCGTTCTGACTCAGGATCTACCACGGACTCTTAGAAACCATTTCAAAGGAATTTTGGGTACCCTGCCGCCGCAACCTCCCCCTTTTGATCTCTCTGGTAAGTTAGGCCCACAATTCACGGACGGCCTCCGCAATTTGGATGACCCAATCACGCAAACCGAGATTCATGGTGCGATAAATGAGATGCCTAAAGGGAAAGCTTGTGGGCCGGATGGCTTGCGGATAGAATTCTATCAGTTCTTTTGGGAAACGGTCAAAACGGATATAACTGACCTTGTCAGCCACTGTTACAGTGTCAATGCGACTTCCATGAAAGTGTTAAACAAAGCGGCTATTACCCTTATCCCAAAAAAACAGAATCCGGAACGAATAGCAGACTACAGACCTATCAACGTTATAAACACTATTGCCAAAATCATACCAAAAATCTTGGCAAATAGACTACAGCCACATGCAGTCCTTGATCTTGCCGAATCAGACAGCATTTGTGAGAGGTCGATCCCTTATGGAATCTTTTTTGGCAGCAAGAGAATTTGTGGGGTTTTGCTCTAAAGCCAAACTCCCCTCGGTTCTGTATAAGGTTGATTTTGAAAAAGCTTTCGACACGGTCAGTTGGTGCTTCTTAGTCAACCTCCTTATAGAGCGGGGGTTTCCACCAAGATGGATAGCTGCGACGTTGGCTATACTGCACTCATCCTCATCGACGATTAAGGTTAATGGGGTGCACACCCGTTACTTTACACACAGGAGAGGGCTACGTCAGGGTGATCCACTTTCCCCTCTGCTTTTCATCCTGGTCTCTGACTCATTAGCCAGATTCATCCGGAATGCGGATAGCACCATGCCGCAGCATGCATGTCTACCAACAGAAATAATCCAATACGCTGATGACACACTGATCATCACTGAGGCACACCCCATGGCACTCAAAATCATCTCTGGAATTTTGAGGATCTACACTGATTTTTCTGGTCTCAGACTTAACCCTCGTAAGTCATCTTTCGTTCTGATATCCATACCCGCACGATACATTTTGACAATTCAACGAATTCTATCGGCAACTCCGACACAATTACCAATCACATATCTAGGCCTCCCACTAACCATTAAAAGCCCAAGGAAAGTTCATTTCCAGCCAATGTTGTATGCGGTTCAAAACAAACTACAGGGCTGGACTTCGAATTTCTTATCATATGGAGGTAGGATTACTCTCGTCAAAGCGGTACTATCAGCCATGCCATTGCATTACATGCAAGCATTGAAGTTACCGGCTGGAGTGATTAAACACCTGGACAAATTGAGACGGAATTTTCTTTGGAAAGGTAACGAAGCATGCAAGGGAATCAACTGCCTGGTCAACTAGGAAAGGGTTTGTGCTTTAAAAGAGAATGGGGGCCTGGGGATCATTGACCTGGTACACCAGAATGATGCGCTATTGACAAAATGGTTGTGGGAAATCGAGAAGAAACCGACATGCCTTTGGGCTTCCACACTGAGAAGGCTTCATGGAATCACTTCAATCGAGGATCGAATTGCCAGGCCGCACGACTCCTTTCTCAAATCACTGTCGTTGCTTATTCCACTATATACGTGCTCAGTGGATAGGACTAATGGCATCACATGGAAATGGACCGAGTCTGGTCTATTCACATGCTCGTCCACGTACAGGTTGCTTCATCACAGGGGTGTTATCTCCCTTAATTACAAGCTTCTCTGGAATATCAAGGTTCCGATGAAAATTCGAATCTTCATATGGCTAATGATGGACAATAAAATCCTATCGCAAGAGGTCCTACTCAATCGGGGGTGTATGGTACAATCGGGGTGCAGACTGTGCAACTCAACTGCGACGGAAACAACGAACCATATTATGTGGACATGCCATTATGCAAGGAACTTTTGGAGAGGGGTGTGGTTGCACTACAATCTCCCTCAAAGGATGGGCAGGAGTCTCGAACGCAGTTGGGACATGTCGCAACAAAGGACATCAAGGCACGAGCGTATACACCGAAACAGAATTTGGGCAGCAGGTCTTTGGGCACTTTGGAAAGAGAGGAATAGAAGGGTGTTCAGTGAAAACTGCAAACCAGTATGTTTATTGATAAATGATACCACAACAGATGTTTTATTTTGGGCTCAGGATAGCTGAGGGGGGGACAATGCGGATGGGCAACTATGCGAGCCTTTATTGTGTCCTCTTGATGGCAATATTTGCTAGTTGAACTTGTTTTACTTTTGAGCTAAACGGGAGATTCGCCATCATTTGATGGGAATATCCTTGTAAATAAAATATTTTCTTTATATCAATATATCTGTTGACGGCACCTTGACGCCAGCCTTCAAAAAAAAAAATCTCCATCTCTTTATTTGGAAAGGGAACGTTTGTTGGGCAAAATTCGAATATATATATATCTGGTCAGAGTCGTTCTATTCGTATCAAAATTCATACACCCATTAAATTTCATGACACGAATTTTAAAGTAAATCATATGTACAATCTTAAAGCGGATCGAACACCCGATTCCCTTATCTTTTTCCAAGAAGCCCAATTCCTCTTATTATGAACATCTTCAATTCCTAACTCTTATTACGTAATTCTGAAACTTATTTGCAACGTCCTTGATCGGATGAAGCTCAGAGATGCAGTAATTGCTCAAACAATTAAATAATTTGATTCAATTTCAAAGAAATCAAATCTGGCATACAAAGACAGTAAAAGGAAAATGATAGGTAGAAGAGATTCTTATTTTTTATTTTTTCTGAAAACTCAGCTACAAGAAATTCTTATTCAATTGCATAATCTGTCCGGTTACAATGGTTTGCCTTATATAAGCAAAATGAATGCAAAAATAAATTTCTAAAATGATCGATTGGATTGCTCGAATGCACGCGGAGCTGCCACACCAACGCTTAGTCACGCGATCCATGCTGATTTGGTTAATGACCTCTTCAGTCTTCAGCAACCTCGCTTCCTTCATCTCCAGTCTTGGTGTCGCGCTGTTCCTCCAATCCTGACGATGTGGGTCCCCGATGCAGCTATTCTTCTCCTCAGCGCTCCTGGTCAGCATTTTAAACGAGGGACCCAGTAGCAGTACGCCAGTACCGAGGATTTAAATGGGTGGCTGCCCATCTTTCTGACCCGTCTGACCGCCCCTCCTTTCCTTTTCATCCCAAGTTCCCAACTGTTGATTTTTCAAAATCGGAAATAAATCTGCTGTTATTCCAATATTCATGCACGAATTTCAACGAAGATAAACAGTTGGGATCGGAATAGCAGGTTCCTGACAGAAGATTTATTTCCTTCAAAATCGATCTCAATTTTCCCAAAATCACGCTGGGATCGTGACACAATTCAAAGATTAATCCTTTACATGAGCTAAAAAAATATAAAGTTTAGTGGAACAAAAACACAACGTAATATATTTGACAGTTAAACTGGCCAGTTTAGCACCACGCACATCATTTTTATATATAGAAAAGCTTCAGCATTTAATGATTTTAATGGTGCTTATAGTTATAGTTGCTATGTTGGACTATGCAATAATCTACTTAGTCTATATAATTAGATTTGTAAAACATATATTAGTTGAATTTTACAATTTTTTTGTCTTGAAATATTATGCAGGTTCATGATATCAAATACGGTTAAGAAAGCATTGCAACAGAACTATTCATATCCGAAATTCACAGAAGGAATCGATTTATTTCGTTACAACGGTTAATCAAACATTGTAACGAAACAATTCATTTCGGACCCCAAAATCTCCAAATAGTTCCGTTGTGACCACCGTTGTAACGCTTATTGAGTGTTAGGGTTTCCAGCGCAGCCAAACCTACTAACTGGGACTAACCGTTATAACGGTTGATGCCAGTTATCTTATTTTGTTTCTCTCTCTATAAATAGAAACAAAATCTAGGTTTGTAAAAAAATCTAGCCGCCTCATTGCAATATTACGTTTTAAAAAATTCTTCATTGTTGTTTGTGCATCAAACTTCAATATCCTTACAACAATCTCAAACATACTCCACCATATTTAATATTGTGTAAGAATTAGAGTGATTTGTTTGAGATCTCTTGTTTGTTAAAACACTAGAGCTTTTATTGCTTAAGAGCCAATTTCGTGCTCGGGCTATGTGACTTCTCAAGGTTTGTAAGGGCTCACCGGTTTTCATCTTGTACTTCTTTCTCATTGAGTAAAGAAAGGCGTGCCATCGCGAAGGTCGCAGAGCCCCGGAGACGTAGACAATTTGACAAATTTGATATATACACTTACTTCAAATGACACTAATTATTTCATTTGCTTAATGTATAAACTGTTTGGTAGCTTAAAGAATAATCGGATCTTTCGTTATTCAACAAATTGTCAAATTTTTATAATTTTGACTTTTTTTTATTATTAGTGTCATTTGATATTTGATATATACACTTCAACAAATTGCTGAACTCTGTAAACATATCTCGTGTCAAGTATCTCTTTACTCTTCTATTTACTTTATATACACTTAGTTTAAGTTTTCTTGTTTCTGCCAAAAACAACTTACGTACACATTAGATATATATTTGTAGTAAATATCAAACCATCTAGAATTAAATTTAAAATGCCTCATATTCACCTCCTCTAAGTGCCGTTAGGAACAACATACTACAACTTGACAAATTCTGATATGCCTCTCTTTGGCAATAGTTGACTAAAATTTGACGATTTTAAAACAATATCAAATGACACTAATAATAATAAAAAGTCAAAATTATAAAAATTTGACAATTTGTTGAATAACGAATTAACGATCCGATTATTCTTTAAGCTACCAAACAGTTTATACATTAAGCAAATGAAATAATGAATTAGCCAACGATTTTATAAACCGTTTCAACAGTTTCTACCCATTGGAATCCATTGTTAGAAATAATGAACTTGCCAATGATTTTATTAAACCGTTGAAGTCCTTTTTAAATCATTGAGTGTCAAAATGAACTAATCGTTGTAACGGTTTTTTGAAAATTTCAGACTAAATTGAATCCTTGGTTTGCCCTATAAATCGGAGGTTTTTTTTGGGACTTTTTAGTTAATTGAAATTCTTGCTACATTACTTCTTTTAGAGGGCATAGCTATTCCATAGATGTAAGGGACAATCGATTCTTAATTAATGTGAGGCAATAATTTGTGTATGTAATTCTTTATGCCAAAAAAAAGAGTGTTTAAGACTCTTATTCTTTCTATTCTTATAATTCTTAATGTGGGGTAATAATATTTTTCCTATTATTTATGTATGTAAATAATTTGTGGATCTAGAGTTGAACAAACTTTACAAGAGAGAAACGCTTAATGTGATAAATATCTGTACCTTAATGTGGGGGTCTACAATGGTTCTTTCATTTCACTCAATTGTTTTCCATTCCTTATTGGGAAACACTTTGCCAGAAATGGCCATTTTCCTTCTCCATGTTTCCTCACGAGCGCTTTCAACAATCTGTGGGGAAAAAAAAGTGGAATATAATTGACATTTTTGAAAGTTCCTTAAACACGCAGGCATCAAAATATGTTCTATATATCTCAGAAATATAGAAATTATGTGAATCAAAAGTACTCACTCATCTTCTCCAGGAGTCTAAACTTATTCTTAGTGTAACTAGTGTTTTTATTCGGAGTGGAGTGTCCTGAAAAGTTCAACATTAGAAGTGCATTGTCGGTGGAACCGTCTAAACTGTTCGATGTTGGAAGCATGTTGCTGGTTTGAGCTGAATCTGGAAATTAAATAAGCAACTTGCTCCACTGAATCATCATGTTGCTGGCTCGAGCTAAAACTTGATGCATATTAGTTCCTTGATCAGCATATGAAAATTTCCCAAAATTCTCACGATGATCCAGTGGAGCAATTGCTTATTTCCCTCCAACATAGTCATGTACGTAAGGAATTATCTCCTCCTACAAGACTCAACCACTTTGGAAATTAGAACTACCACTTCCAAAATGCTCATGATCCACCAGATGTCTATTCCTTTGCTCAAGACTGAGACGTATACTAAACTCCAAAGAGTTATTTGTTATCACCTGAAATAAATATTCAATGAGTTACCATAAAGTTTGAAAAAATTAATCCAAAATTGAATATAGGGTGATATGTTGCTACTGAAGCTTATATTAAATGTAGCACAACATGATATTAATTTAATTGTAAAGAAGTTGTCATAACCTCTACTTTGCACAACTATTCGAAATTTAATATGTAAACAACAAAGAATCCATGTAAATCTTAGTCCGTCTATTTCTTGGCCTCTTGATCTCGTACAAAACAAACAATTAATTAAAAAAGATCACAAAATTTATGTGAAAACATCGCTCATATAAGAAAAATGATAAATATTTGGATTCATTGTTTAAAATATTCAAATATTAATAGAAAAGAGAGGTTGTAACACTAGCAACTCATCATATCCAAAAGAAAAAAAATTAGCATTAGAATCCATTTTAACACCAAACCCTCAAGATAGCTCTAAACCCCCAATTGTCTTTTAGTAACAGGAGTTAAATTTTTTTTTTTTTTTTTTTCTTATCGTTATCTAACACTGGCTTATGAATGTAGACATACTTAACAAAGTGTTACGGAATCCATTTAGGTATTAACACAGATTAATACACTTAATTATTTGTTACATTGAACTTCAGATTGATATATCAACAAGTGCATATCAATCAATATAGAATTATAGATACAGAACATGACCCATATCATTAGATCAAATTTTAATGAAATTTAGCAAATATGCAACAATTTGAATTTTCTTTCCTTTTACTGTGAAGGATACCTTGGATACTAAGTACATTCAAAATAAAAAATAGGGGGAATTTCATGTATATCCCTCAATAACTTTGAAATTACGTATCAATATCATATTTACCCTTCTAATTTAAAAAACTCACAAATTTATCCATTTTATTGTCTTTACTATTAAAATACATTTTAAATTTATAAAGTACCCATTCTATCATTTATTAAGAAAAATGAAAAAATAATATGAAGAATGTTTCAGGAAAATATCGGTCTTCTAATTGGTCGGTTTCCGAGGACAGCTGGTGAAGTGTTCTTCTCTCTCGTAATTAGAAGAAATTAATAGATTGCTCCATACTATGGATCCATACTAGGGGGCTATGCATAACGCACAATGGTCCGTACTATAGAACCATATATTCATTTCCGAAAGCCTAAATAGCTGATCCGAACCGCTCAACTGATCTCTATATGAAAATGTACTTGGAGGCCAATTTTTACATTTTTTAAGAATTTATTTACTATTTGTTTTAGATCAAGTGATTTTCTACCTATGTAAAAAAATTGTAAAAGAAATCCAAAAGAATGTAAAAATTGGCCTCCAAGTATATATTCATATGGATATTATATTGAGCGGTTCGGATCGATTGTTTGAACTTTCAAAATTGAGATATGGATCTATTGTACGAAGCACGAACTGATGTGCGCTATGCATAATACTGTTGCCTCACTCTAAACAAATTGTTTTGTAAATCTTGAGTCATATCCCTTAATCTGTTAATCTGTTAATCTTGAGTCATATCCCTTAATTCATATTGGCAATTTTCTTTAAACATTTACTTTAATCTGTTAATCTTGAGTCATATCCCTTAATTCATATTGGCAATTTTCATTAAAATACTAAAATATGTCTATTGATTAATGTAAGAATTCTTGCATGACCTGATTATGTTAAGAAAATGAATCACGAACCCTTTGCTCTTCAAGATACTAAGGGAGCTGAGACCTTTGGCTGTACCTATTAGGAACCCGATATACAAACCATAAAATCACTCTGACATTCCTCGAACAACTTTCGTGCATCAAATGATTGCCTGTGTGTAGAAGAATGGGTACAGATACTCATTTTGTTTAACTAGGACACTAACTCTAAAATGTGTTCGAAGCACATATTTTCTCTACACTACCCGTGTGAAAGATTTAATAAATGATCTTGACGCAATCTCGGTCCCGAATCTCGACTTCGCTAGTGACGGGTCTCGAAAACAGTTTAGTAGAATTAGAAACAAAGAGTGCCAAGTAGCACTAAATCTCTCTCAGAAAATATATTGAATCCAAAATTTCTTCTTCTTTTACAAAAGTTCTCCGGAGTAATTAATTTGCAACATAGAAATAGGCAAGCATAAATAACTACTTAGAAAATGTAAACATAGAAAGAAGCAAACATAAAGAACTATCTATGAAATGTAAACAACTATTAATATTCTCTAGAAAATATAGTCAATATTGAAAGTAGGCCCTTCTTTAATATTCTCTAGAAAATGTAAATGGTCAATCTTGAAAGTAGGTCCTTCTTTAATAGCAGTTGCACGTTTCTCAAAGCAAGTCTGAACCCAAATTCGAGTCTGACTCGGGTTGGTTCTCGTCATGCTCCCTCGGTTGAGGAAAGCTTGACCTCAAGCTTGAATTCTCGCCATAATACTTATGGAGGTGCTGCACATTGAACACGTTCGAGATATGCATGTCGTCGGGCAGCTCGACACGGTATGCATTCTCGCCAAATTTCTTTAGTATTATGTAGGGTCCAAATTTGTGACGTGTGAACTTGTTGTAGTCGCCTTTCAAGCAACGGTCCCTACTCAAATAAACTTCTAGTTGTCTTTCCTCTCCTACTAGTTGTTTGTCATCTTCTACTATTTGTTCTTCATTTTTTTCTGGTTGTCTTTCACATTTTACTTGTTATTTTTCATTTTTTCTTTGTTGTTTTTCATCTTGTACTAGTTATTTTTCACGTTCTACTGGTTGTCTTATATCTATTTCTGGTTGTCTTTCATCTTGTATTGGATGTCTTAAATGTTGTACTTGCTGTCTTTCATCTTGTACTGGACATACAAGACCTGATATATCATTTGTTGTAAATTTGTTAGCAAGATATAGTTCTTCTCCCACGCGAAAATATTGGAATGGAATTAAACATATACTTCGCTACCTCCGAGGTATAATGGTATATGAGTTTGTTTTTTTTTCAAATGTATCCAAATCAGATTTAATTGGTTATGCAAATGTTGGATATTTGTCTGATCCACATAATGGCCGATCTCAAACAGGCTATTTGTTTACATGTGGTGGAACAGCTATTTCGTGGCGATCTGTGAAACAAACTATAACAGCCACATCCTCTAATCATGCAGAAATTTTAGCAATACACGAAGCAAGCCGGGAATGTGTTTGGTTAAGATCTGTGATTCAACACATTCGTTAGACATGAGGCTTGTCTTCTGGAGAAATGATCCCGATGATCATTAAAGGAAAGATACATTAAAGGAAATAGAACAAAACATATTTCACCAAAGTTCTTTTTCACACATGATCTCCAAAAGGATAATGTTATTAATGTTCAAGTGATAATCTAGCAGATTTATTAACTTAGGCGCTCCCTACTGCAATATTCGAAAAGTTAGTTCGTAATATTGGAGTTCATCGACATAAAGATCTTGATTGATGTTGTCATGAGGGGAGTTAAATATGCACTATATTTTTCTTAACCATAGTTTTTCCCACTGGATTTTCCTATTAAGGTTGTAGTTGCATATTTAGAAGAATAATGTATTTTTTTTTCTTCACTGGGTTTTTATCTCATAGGGTTTTTCCTAGTAAGGTTTTAATGAGACGTATTCTTATGTAATGGACATTCAAGGGAGAGTGTAATGAATAAATTATTAATATGGATGTCCATGACTCCCATATGCATTTCTCCACTACTCCCACTACTATTGAAATTCATATCCCACTACTATTGGAATTGGTTTTCCCATTTATTATTGTAATTAATTTAGATGGCTTTTCATTTACAATTTGTGGCCTATAAATAGAGCCCTTGTAATCTTGTATTGTACTAATGAGAAATATATGAATAAAGAGATTGTCATTTTTCATGTGTTCTCTCTATCTTGGTTACTATTCTTTGTCTTTATTTTATAACAGTTATGACAAATATTTATCCTCTAAGTCTCCTATAGGACAACTATATAAACCATCAAAACCTCCGTACGAATATATATATTCTCTATTTAATGTTATCACTACACGTTTATAAAATTTTTGTACTAAATAAAAATAATACATCAAATTGTATGTACAAAAATCTGTTATAAAGGCATTTATATGTTTCTATTCATGAGTATTATTAATGGAGACTTTATGTCAAGTCATATTATCATTATAAACAGAGAAATAACTTCTTAATTAAAATTATCATCTATATTCTTGTAAATTCTTTCATTCTAAATACTAAAAGTATATCAAATATATTAAAATCTGTTGGAATGCTTAGAGTTTATTCGTATTTCGAATCATGAAAGGCCACATTTATAAGTTATATAATTAACAAAACTAATAGAAATCTAAGAGTTAGGCTGGTAATATGCAAACAGTCAATATGAATCATTAAACGTGATCTCCATTTGAAAATGTACTTGGAGATCAAATTTATTATTCTTTAGAATTTATTTACTATTTTTAGATAAGTAGAAAATCACTGTTTTTAGATGGTGCAGAATTTTTAAATCAAGTAATTTTCTACCTATCTAAAAGAAATAGTAAAAAATTATAAAAATTATAAAATTCGGTTTACAAGTATATTTTTCATACAGAGATGCATATTACAAGTATAAAATTCGGTTTACAAGTATAAAATTCAGTTTAAAATATAGACATGGATCCATAGCACGGTTGATGCATATTACCCAAGTCTAAATAGCGTTTATAGCGTCATAGCGGGAAGGCTACAAAAAAAGCTATAACGAATAGCGTCGCTATAGCGGAAGCTATTCCAAATAGCATATTTTTTTACATTCCGTATATTCAATATTTGTACTAAATATCAACATTATCTAAAGTCTCATAGAACAATAAATAACACCAAAGTAATTAAGAAATTATAATATTCATATTGAACCCGTACAAAGTCCAAATTGCGGTTCAAAATATCCATAGTAATATCATAAATTATCGATTTTTCCTATTAAAAATATCTTAAGCATCATGATTCATGACATAATCTATTTTTTTTTCTATTCAAATTTTAATTTCGGTTTGGACTTTTTTTCTATTCAAATTTCTATTTCTATTCCCAATTTCAAATTGATTTATCTGTAGCAAGTAGCAACAAATACAATTTTGGTTTGAGCTATTTTGGGTCTTTATTTAAAACCCATAAATTGCTTAAAAAAAAAAAACTCATATTGTATAGCGCAAATAGCGGACCGCTATAGCGGCCGTAGCGCATTTTGATGTCATAGAGTAGCGTTTGAGGTCCAAAAACGCTATAGCGGCGCTATAGCACGCTATTTAGAACACTGATATTACCATAACCTTGCTCCTTTTCTTGCATCAACCATAAGTCCATAACCTTACTCCTTTATTTCTTTCTTCGTTCTAATTCCTCTCCGTCACCATTCTCCCTTTTCTCTCTCTTGCGTTTTGGAAATGCTTAGCAGTATCCTACACAGATTTTTGGGCGTTTTTTGCTATAGTATATCAAACAACTGGACAGAAAAGTTGAAAAAACAGGTAAAATGCTTAGCAGTACTATCCGTTCGCGTTATATAAATTGTTTGAGATAGTGCTATAACAATGTCTATTCTTTTTTGTTAACGTTAACATTGACAATTGTTATGGTCTTATGGACATCGAAGTTAGTTGGCCAACTATATAACATTTTAAAGCACTACATTAATCAATTATTAATATTTAAAGTACAAATCCATGCATGCCTTGTCGATTCTAACTTTGTATAATTATGTTACTATTGATATTTATATCTGTTTTCATATATACTTAAAACCGTATCCGTAATTAATTCATTTTATATACTAATATACTTATATCTTTAAATATTGGAATTTGAACATTGGTATCCAACTATCCATATCAAATATCAATAGTTGTATAGTTGTATACTAAATAGGTTGAATATTGGAATTTAAAATACTGATTACACTAGAGTATATATACCAAAATTATTCTAAAATAATTCTCTAGATTATTGTATAGTATAGTTGTATGAATATTCTAGATGCATTTGAATTTTCTAGGTGTGTGTATATAGCATGTATAGGAGATGCATGCAAATTTTTAAAGTATTTTATGATAGGTATAAATAGAACTCAAAGGTCATGGTTGTAAGATGCATATGAGAACAGATAATTAAAGAGAAAAAACGCAAAGCCTTGTAACCTATTCTCTTGGACTCCTTCCTATAGTAAAAGAGAGTTTATCATATTCATATATAACTCATCTCTTCAATATCCACAATCTAGCTAGTTAAACTTCCAACAAAAAAATTTGCATTCAAATCCGGAAAACAGTTGGATTATATCCGATCCACTAATAGCAGTCCTAATTTTGTCGAACAATAATTCTTTGATCTGGTTTGAACTTGGTACGTAGTCAGGAAAATGCCAATATATTTGTTGCAGAGATGCCACCTTATATATATATCTCATGATTCCAAAAGCTCTCCTTGAATAATAGGGGCGCAGTACAATAAACTATATATTACTCACCGTTTATTTAGATTGTGCTCCGCAAACAGTTGTGCGACGGAAAGGAAAGGGAGGAAAGACGCAAGAGAGTTCACCTCCTCTACTCTGAATCATAGGTGAACAAAATCGCTAATTAGTTTATAGACGCAGCCCATCTCCTCTCCCCCTCAAAATTTTCGATTATGGAGCAAGTACCCAGTGTTGGTCAATTGTTGTCACGCTCTCGCTTCCCTTCCCTCTCCTTCCTTTTATTTAATGAAAACGTTGTGAAGCACAGTCTCCCTTCCCTCTCCTCTTTCAACCTATTCTTTCTTACCTCTCACAATAGAATATCCCAAATAAATCACTTCTACATGACAAATTTTGATTATCAAGAAAACTAACTAAAATATATATTAAAGCACACATTAAAGTGTCATGACATTAGAATTTTCATGTTCCTCCAACCACATAACAAAGGATTTGAAAAACAAATGAAAAGAAAGTCACAACTCACAACAATATATCTTAATTCAATATTATACAACAATCCATTGACATTAATTGCAATTAGCTAGTCTCGTTACACACTATTAGCATCATAAAAAAATGCATAATTGGGATTTGGAAAAAGTTCTGGCAAAGCACTGGAGCCAGAAAAATCAAAACCATTGAATTGCGCTGCTTCATTGACCCCAGCTGTGCTGTAATAATTAGGAAATGAATGAAGATTTACCGGGTTATAATTTCCCATACTGTAGCTTGGCATTTCTGGGTTTGCTTCATTTGCGGTTGAGGTGGTTGCTATATCATCCTGAAGCAGGCTGCCAATGTACTGCTGCAACGCGCCTATTGGTTTTGAATGCCTGTTGTTTATAAAGCTCTTTGCAAAGTTCTTTCGCTTGTTTGTATTCCAATGGTTCTTCACCCCATTTTCAGTTCTACCCGGCAGAACTTGTGCTATCTTTGCCCATTGATTTCCAAATTGCGAGTGTGCTCTTATAAGCATCACATCTTCCTCTTCCGTCCATTTCTCGTCCTTAGATGTCAAAGAGGCCCAAGAAAGAAAGAAAGAAAATAAGTGGAGTTAGTCAACAGCTGGTATATGTAAATTAGATATTTATGCGATAAAGATTATTCAATTGAGTCCATAGGGTACTAATTAGGATAGTCTTTATTCCTGGAAAGATTGAATTATTTACCTCTTAAAGATTAGCACCTGTCTTACTGATTTTGTGCTAAAATATTTCACATTACAAAACGGGAACTATTTCTGGTCCATAAGATGCTGATGTTTTTGATATTTATACAAATACCTTGGACATGGTTCATAGAAATCCATTGTTATGAAAATATTGCTTTTTCTATCTTCAATGCAATTTTTTTAATTTAGGATTAACTAAAAGGTATAACCATGATTGTATTCATTGAGCAAGACACATTATTAGGAAAGATAAGTTAATCAGCAGGGGAGCTAGCTACAAATATATTCGGAGAGAAGCACAATGAAAGATATATACTTATAATCATCATCTCTATTGTAACTTAAATAGAAAATAATATTTTATTAGGCGTATAATTTAAAAAAAATACTTTCTATTTATAATGAGCCTTCATAGTGAAAACAAAAAATTATATCTATTTTTCTTGAACCAGCGAAGGTCAAGTGCCTTATTCTTGCTTTGTTATAGCTGCGTGCACCGTGGTTTATCAGAAAAAGCAGCTCCGATTAACTCTGTTAGAGGCAATTCTTGATATTTTATAGATAGGTGCAATAGACAATGCCATAGTGTGTTTCAGATGTGCACTTGTTAAAGTGAACAATGGCCAACTTATATGAATAAATTACTGGCAGGTTACATATATAACAAGCTCATTTATATGATAGGAAGTACTCTCAGATAAGTTCACCCCAGTTGATGTCATTCTAACCTGTTTAAATTAACTGCTAGTAATAAAGATTGTCCATTTTCTCTTCACAATTTTTTATTACAAGGCTCAAAATCTCACAAATGTAACAACCAGTGAAAGTCTCATGCACTGCTTCTTATTTATATAGCATACTACTTAAGACAACCAATAATTGCTATTTTTTATTTTGAAGAGAACAACATTTATTTTATACATGAGAGTTCAGACATCATAGATTCTAATTTCTTTTCTTAGAAAAGCAAAGATTCCAATTATACAGATGAGTTTTGAGCACTTGATAATTAATTAATTTTAACTTTTTAACAAAAGCTTCTTGTTGATTAGTCATAACTAAAACCAAATCCAACTATTCTTGATTTTGAGAACTATCCTTAATTAATGATCCACATAATTTGTTCTATACTCTTGTGTGATATTTTATGACTATGTTTTTCTTTTCAAGAAGTTGATCTGTTCACAAATTGATCACTATATCATTAATGTGGGTTATACTTACATTGAATTTAACATTTATATAAACATGAAGCATTGAGTAAACTTATAATCCTAATACTCACGAGAGTCCCAAAATTTCCTATTATTTATTTATGTAATAATTTGTGGATCTAGAGTTGCAAAAACTTGAGAATATACTGATGATTTATCTTTATTATAAGCTCCCCTTATGATTATACAATATCTCCAGTACCTCTAACAATTGAAAATATTTAGAAAGAACATGGTACTTAGGAACAAAATTGGATATATGTACCTTAATGTAGGGTCTGCAATGGTTCTTCCATCTCTCTCTCAATTGTTTTCCGTTCCTTGTTGGGAAATGCTTTGCCAGCAATGCCCATTTTCCTTCTCCGTGTTGGTTCACGAGCTCTTTCAACAATCTGTGGAAAAAAAATAGTAGAATATAATCGACATTATTTTAAAGTTCCTTAAATATAAAAATTATGTGCATCAAAAGTACTCACTCATCTTCTTCTGGAGTCCAATGTATTCTTGTGTATGCAGGTAAATATTGGGTGTCGTTGCCAGAATTATTATTCAATTCAGCGGATGTCTGCTCGCCAAGCTGAATATTGTCTTTATTTGGAGAGGTGTGTCCCGAAAAGTGCAACATTAAGTTGTCGGCGGAACCGTCCAAAGTGTTCCACGTCGGACATGCGTTACTGGCTGAATCCTTGGAAACATTAAACGGTTGAGGTACATCACTACCGTAATACCCGTAAAAGTTGGATGTTGGAAGCATGTTGCCGGTTTGAGCTTGAACTTGTTCCACATTAATTCCTTCATATGAAAAATTAGGAAAAATTTCATGATGTTCCACTGGAGCAAGTTGTGTATTTACCTCCATCAAGTTAGGATGGACAAAGTCATGGGAGGAATTATCTCCTCCTGCATGACTAAACCACGTACTTTGGAACTCAGAACTACCACTTCCATCGACATCGGGAAAATAAATTTCACTCTGATTTGGAAATAATTCCAAATCATAGCTGGTTGAATTTTGAAAGGAAACATCCTCAAACGGAGCTGTACCAAAACCATCAATGGAAGCCAAGTTGCCTGTTGCTTCTTGGCTAGGATAGTCATTTTGAGGGAGGAAGAAGTTCATTTTAGGTTGCCTATAGCTGTTAGTGAATTTGGGGTTGAGCAGGAGGAGGAGGACGCCGACAAGGAAGACGAGGAAGACGAGGAGGGATGGTCTGTCAATTTGGTAAAGTGGCCTTTATGTAATGATGAGTTAAAAGGTAAATTGTAAATAAAATATTTGACCAACACGGTTACAACACATTATTTATGCCCTTCAATTAGATGTTCTTATCTTTATAAATAAAAATATTCAAAAAAACAGGGTCATAATAGGAAACTAAGGTTTAGATATATTGTCACCCCAAATAATGAGTACAATAAATCAGGGTTTGCAACTTCACATAATTAATGCCAGTTCTAGAGCTGGCCGGAGTGTGATAAATAGTAAATACTCATTATTTGTACTTGCAATTTAAACCTGTCGTAAAAGGCAATTAATTAATTCCAGTGAACTATTCAGAATTAGTCATTCTAGCAAAAGACAGGTGGAATTCGAGAAGCACAAAAGGATGTGCTCTGACCGTACAATTAACAACAATCAAACAACAAAGTTTACTGCTGCTGAAATTGAAGGCAGTAAACAAAATTAAACTAGCGTGATCCAGCTTGTACTTGAAGTGTTACCACGTAAACAAAAGGAACTATAATTGATTGGCCAACATTTTCACTCAAGAGTGGTCTATTTTTTTTGAAGTTGATATGAAATTCATTTGCTATACTTGCAATGGAAATAACAGAGAAGCTGCTGACAGCTTTGGATCATTTTCAAATAATTTATACACCCTATGTCAACCAAATTTATTTGTGTAGTCGGAAGATTAACGGTAACACTGTTAATACTTGACAAGCCTCTTAGTAATTTCTGGAAAAATCTATGTTTAGTGAATCATCACCATCTGTAACATAAAACTGATACAACCCTACGTGGGCGTAGCACTTGATTATTGGCCTTGTTACTCTTTGATACATGCTTGGTGGGGTCATTGATGCATTGCCTGTATGAATATATAGGGTTCAGAAAGCTCCGTGGAGATCATCTCTACCGAGTCATCTATGTTACCACAAACATTGAATTATGCATCCTTAACCCTTGTGCCAAGGAGCCACTTACATTTAAACTGGCACGTAGGCAAGGTGTACAAGATTGACATTTCACGATGATACAAACGCAGGACCCTGCATAAATTCTGAAATATTTGAGCTTCTGATTGAAATGGAACATTTTCTGTTGTTTTACATCTTACCAGCTACAAAATTACCAGAATGCTTACAATGTGAGAAGTCTTTTTTTTTTTTTGGCTTGCTCCATCAGAGTAATTCTCCAGAAACCAAATTTCAAAGTTTTTGAGGGGTATACATGAAATTTCCCCTTTTAAATTTGTTTAGATTTTACCAGTGTTCTAAATAGCGCGCTATAGCGCCGCTATAGCGTTTTTGGACTCCAAACGCTACGCTATGACATCAAAATGCGCTATTTGCGCTACGGCCGCTATAGCGGCCGCTATTTGCGCTATACAATATGGGTTTTTTTTTATTTTATTTTTTTAAGAAATTTATATGGGTTTTAAATAAAGATAAAAAAAATCTCAAACCGAAATTGAATTTGTTGCTACTTGCTACAGATAAATCAATTTGAAATTGGAAATATAAATTGAAATTTGAATAGAAAAAAAGTCCAAATCGAAATTAAAATTTGAATAGAAAAAAAATAGATTATGTCATGAATCATGATGCATAATATATTTTTAATAGGAAAAATCGATAGTTTATGATATTACTATGGATATTTTGAACCGCAATTTGGACTTTGTACGGGTTCAATATGAATATTATAATTTCTTAATTACTTTGGTGTTATTTATTGTTCTATGAGACTTTAGATAATGTTGATATTTAGTACAAATATTGAATATACGAAATGTAAAAAAAAAAAACGCTATTTGGAATAGCTTCCGCTATAGCGACGCTATTCGCTATAGCTTTTTTTTTAACCTTCCCGCTACGACGCTATAAACGCTATTTAGAACCTTGGATTTTACCATTGTCTTCAATAGTAACAAAAACGTATCATTAGACGATCTGAATTTTTTTAAAAATCAATGTGTTTTATTTCTATCAAATTCTTATAGGAAAACAAGTTTTATATTTATTTAGTTTTTCCTAATTATTTTTTTGAGCTTCTTGACCATCCAATAGTATTGATTTTCTTTGTATAAAAAAAAAAAGAAAAAAGAAAAGAAAATAAACTTAAAAAATATAA
Source organism: Carex kokanica (assembly GCA_025461125.1). Classification (NCBI taxonomy): domain Eukaryota; kingdom Viridiplantae; phylum Streptophyta; class Magnoliopsida; order Poales; family Cyperaceae; genus Carex; species Carex kokanica. The sequence continues at coordinate 1,540,087 of JAJGRX010001371.1, read as the reverse complement.
ATTTTGATTTTTTTTAACAATATTTCAATATTCAAATCTCATTGAGGTGTTTGAACACCAATTGTTCAAATTTAAAATATAAAAAATTGAAGTCAAAAGCCCCAGCCGTCAATACTTTGCCATAGTGCTGGATGAGTATATGATCTGTAAGTGCAAGTGTGTGTCCAATAAATAATGCAAGTATATTTTCATGTTGATGAAAGATCTTAATTTCTTAAGCTTACATCAATGGAAGAATTAAATAAAAACAGAACAGAAACATGTAAAACTGTTACACTAATTCCTTGCCATAGTGCTAGCTCGATGTTGATAAGAAGATTGATTTTGGAATCTTTTTAGTCACATGCACAGCTGTTAATTAGGTGAAAGTGAAACTGCATTTGCTTTAACTTGTAAGAGATTAGAGCAAGCCGTTGCTAACTTTTTTATTTTTAGTGATAAATCCGGTGTGCCAGAAGTTTTCTACTGTTGGGATTCTGAATGTTATTTATTTTATTTATTTTTCTTGAGTAAATGGTTGGAATTCTAGAGTAGTATTTGCTACTTGATCTTTAGTGACGACTGTACCAACCTTTGATAAGAGAGGTCTAATGTTAAATGGTTATTGGTGTATAAATTAACAAATTAATTTAATTAAATCATTTTATTACATGCATAAAAAATTATGGGATTTCGACCTCATTTGGATAGCCATAAAAAAGGGGTTAAATCGCTAAAATTTAATTTATTGATTTTGTTATCTCTTAATGCATAATAAAAAAATGTCGATATAATTTAAATTTTGTACGCATGTAGTGTATTGTATGTACGATGTATCCATCAATTAGTTTAGTTATTTACAATAAAATAATTGATTTCAAATTTAATTTTAATGATGCCGATTTAACAACACCACCTTTAACATTAAATCCCACCCGTACAATAATCATAGAATGCGGCATTATATTCTAATCCTAATTAACCACAAAATTTATATGCCGACGGGGTAATTAATCAGGTGCCTGATGAGAGTTTGTAATATTCGCAATTAGTTCATGAATATTCTATATTATTTATTTGTTTCAATTTCGAATTCTTAAGCAAATTAATTTTCCTGTTTAATTCTTATGAATAAATTAAAAGTTCTAGTTCATGATTTTTTTTTTTCAATAAGATAATTTTACCGTACATCAAATCAAATGGTTATGCTACATTAATTCATCCAATATCTTAAAATTTTGTCAAACTAAAAAATAATAATATGCGATCACCGTTATTTAGACAGAGAATATATTAAATTCAAATCAATTTGAAATTTGATTGGTCAACTATAAGAAAAGTCTTTAAAATTCCGTAATTAATTAAATATTTTAAATTATCTGATGAAAAGCTAAATGCTATTTTTCAACTTAACATAAATTTGATAATATTCATACTTCATTGATTAAGAACATATCTATAATTTTATTTTGCTCACTTTAAAAAAAAAAATTTGAAGTTACTGATGAAGAATATAATAGTTGGATGTAGACTGGAATTACTCTTCAAATAAAATAAAATAAATTTAAACATTGATCAGATACAGCTATGCATTTTGTATGTTTGTAATGCTTTAACAAACTAAATGTTTGTAATGCTTTTCACAAACATTTGATAAGACTGGTTTCACGTGTAATCTCATTCTCTTTTCTAATGTATTACTCAAAGGGGCACCAAATGCCAAAAGATTATTTAGGTCACTTGTGGGAAAAAAAAAATTATGAGCTTAAATGGTGGTTTATTTTTATTAAAAATAAATGGGTTTCATAATAAGTGACAGATGGGACTAGATTTAAAAATAAAAAAATAAAAACTTGGGTCAGATGAATCTGATTTTCACCCGATAAATTTTAAAAATTTGAATTTCTTTGATGCTTTACCAATTTGAAAGGCTTGCTTCCCATGTTCTACTGTGCTACTTTAATGCTCCAAAATTATTAGCGTTTACTAGAAGGCAGCACTACATGCCAAGAAATCCTTGAGGATCACTTGTGCTAATGAGCCGACATTTTTATTAATATCCAAAATTAATTACAAAATATTAATTATACCCAGCTTAGTTGGGTATTTTTAGAAATGTCCAAACTGGCCATTTTTTGGCCGGTTAGATTAAAAATTCGGACCGGCCATTTTTTGGCCAGTCAGGAGGTTTTTTTTTTAAATATTTGTTAGATTACTTCTTTTGATGTATAATTAGCATAATTATACTACAATACGCTAAATTACTTGAAATTATGTTAAATTACTCTAAATTAAGCTAATTTACGCTAAATTACACTAAATTACGCTAAATTACAGTAAATTACGCTAATTACGCTAATTATACTGAATACGCTGAATTACGCTGAATTACGCTAAATTAGGCCAATTTTGTGCCATCTTTCATAAATCATAAAAAAAAATTCCAAAAATAGTAAATATTGGTATTCTACAAGTTCATTATATAACCAATATACTGAGAGACTTAGATCGAAAAATGGAAATGAAAATCTTAACCAGAAACTTCAACTCAAGTTTTGAGGCTCTTCCCTTTGTTTATTGGCAATTCGAATTTTGAAAAACAACAAAGCTATCACCGACGCATGCATATTTTCACAAACTTTTCAAAAAGTGGTAATTTGCTGAAATCGGACACTCGATCGCCATTTTATGGCCGTTTAAAGTTTTGTCATCGTTTTTGGCCTTCTCAGTGAAAATATCGTCTTTCTTAGCGTAATTTAACATAATTTCAAGTAATTTAGCGTATTTTAGTATAATTATGCTAATTATACATCAAAAGAAGTAATCTAACAAGTATTTAAAAAAAAAAAAAACTCCTGACCGGCCAAAAATGGCCGGTTTGGACATTTTTAAAAATACCCAGCTAAGCTAGGTATAATTAATATTTTGTAATTAATATTGGATATTAATAAAAAATGTCCGGGCTAACGAATATATTAGTTTAAATGTTGAAAGGAAACGATAAGCATCCCCAGGATAGGTATCCATATATCGTTATCCAAATATATGCGCCAAAAATAAGGCGCATTTCTCATGCCTATTTATCATGTTTGCTAGATAAAAGTAAAAAAAAAAGGAGCAAAAAGACAATACTCACCTACTAGAGGTTGCCTTTTTTTTCAGTCAAAATTTATCTGATGTGGTTGACAGCTCATATTTAATAACTATCTGTATTCCGTATCCCAAATATTCTTAGTTTCAATTTAAAATTATTAATTTCAGTTTTTAATTAATGCTACCTTGCAGAGCGTTACAAAAGAATCACACAGTAAATCTAAAAGAGGAATTTACTCATACAGACTCAATATGCAATTATGAATCTTGCAATAGTTATATAAAATGAGGATTTCGATGTCAATAGATGTACGAACTTCTCTTTTACATTTATAATTCTTAAGATCCAGATATTAAATTAAAATATGATTAACTTTTCAATAGACTGGATTTTCTAAATCCCTTAAGTGTCATATATTTTTCTTTACAAAATATTCAATACTCGCTAACATATTAAATATGTCATTATATTCAATATTTATCAATTAATTAAGTCAATTAAAAACTCAGTTTAAAAATTCGTTTAACTTAAAACAAATAGTCCAAAAACTCAGTTATAGTCATAAGAATTGTTTGACATCACTAGCGTCACAGAATTAAAAATCCAATCAAATTATCTATCATCCTAAAAAAAATTAATAATTTTCATTTTTCTTTTTCTCAATTTCTTTTTTCAGAAATTTTTCTTTTTTTTCCAACGTAAAATGAGGAGAAAGCCGCAGAGACAACGGGGGAGGGCCGGAGGGGCGTCAAGGGCCAGTTGGCTAATGGGCCGTCATGCAAGTTTTTTTTTTTTGTTTTTTAAAAAGTGATAAGATGTTACAAGTGTCAAAAATAAATCATCAAATGATTATTAAAATATAAAAAATGTTACAAGTATTGTAACAAATATTTTCGTAATGGTATCGCAACGCACTACTTTATCAAGAGCTACAGTAAAAACGTTTAAATGCCTGTACCGTTCGTCTCCAAAATGTTTGAAGGGTGTCAACAATTTCAGTGCCCCAGGTATGAGGAAATTCAAAAAAAAAAAAAAGCACATGGAGAGTCCCAGGTACTGGAGATGATGTTAATCCGAGTTCATAATAACACCTTGTACATATATTTCTAAATTAAAACACAAGCAAAGCTCGTGAACAGAAATTACAATTAACCATCAAACCATTCTTTACTCGTTAAGACAAAAAATAAAATGGATGTAGCCCTATTTGATCACTCCAATACTCTAGGGGACTTAGCTCGAATGAGTATCCCCTACGGTACTTGAACTCAGTCAGGCCAAAATTAAAATGGTATTTATTTGAAATATAAGGGATCTGCTTCGAGATTGGTGCCAGATTAAAACGGACGACTCATATCTCATTCTACACGGTCAGCTATTGCACCGGATCTGAATTGGCTTAGCTCTGCTAAGAAGGCCTAAAAGATGTCAGCCTCCCAGTCTCCCCATAAATTATCCTGTTCCTAGCTCAGGTATAATACAGACAGCGAGTGAGATAAGGAAAAGAGAGAAATTATAGAGAAAATAAACAAATCGATTGTCAAACATGTTCTATAGAATTACTAATTACAAATTAGTAATAAAACAACTTCTCTGGTTTTCTTAAAGAGAAACTTCACTGATGGTGCATGTTCCATACAGGTACTATAAAATTGAGAGCAAGACCACACATTTTCTAAGAATGCTTAAGAGATGCACACAAATGTTTATACCACCGAGATACTTAGTAAAAACTCCTTGCTTTTCTGAGTTTACTAATTTCCATGATACAAATTCTCTCAGAACAGAAGAAACAGAAGATTATTTAACAAAACTCTACTTCTCAAACAAGGCCACCTGAGAAGACAAATTGCATAAGTCTGCTTATCGTGCTATATATCATGTTTTTGACATAAACCAAAGATAAAAGGAGTTTTAATGGTATTGAAGTAACTAAGATGTGAATCAAACGTGTCTCCATTCTCTTGGGCTAGCAACTAAATCCTTGAAGTCAGATATAAAATATTCATCTTTTCCTATAATGAAGTTAAATCATTCTAAAACAGCCATACCTGAACTACTAGCAAAGGTTTCCTCCGTGTCTGAACCATCACCAATTCACCTTTCGCCCTCTTACTAGCACTTCAGGACTAATTCTGGCCCCTCAACCTGGTAAAGCTGGAGTAATAACACCACTTGTGTGTCTTCAAATTACGGCATCTGGTCTCAGTTGCATAGGGAAAAAAAATTACATTTTCAGAAACAAAGCCTGAGATGCCGATCTAAAAAGTAATATTTAAAATCTTAGAAAAGAGTTCAGACATGGCTCTGGTGGCTGTGCCTCAGCGGGACTAGGATAGGCCAGCCTCGGGACCAGCAAAATTTGCAGGACATATCAGATCCAGCACATCTACCAGCAAAGTGACCACTGCCAGTTTTTATGGCCTGAACCCTAGTTTCGACCTTGAGTTGCACATCTACTGCTGCACAAAATTGTGACATCCCACCTAGGATTGGGCCTTTGGCACCTATTGAGTCATTCGCAAGAAACTTCTGCTCAGCGAGTTGTTTTGCATGGATTGCTTCTCGATTGTACTCCATGTCAATGAACAGTTTGAAATGGATTCTTAAATTTTGGTGAGATATGGATAGTAATTGTTTCCTAGAATTAGCTTCAAAATGATCTGTAGCCTCCTGAAAAGCCTGTATGTTAAAATAATAATAATTTAATTAATTTAAAAAAAATAAACTTTAAGACAGCTTTTTTCTTTTGTTTTCCAAGCTTAATGGAGTCTCCTTTAACTAAAGAATTTTTAGTAAGTAATCATTGCAATCTTGTTAAATAAATCGATACAAGGACAATGTTCACAAAAGAATATATTTTGGTTTGCAAAAATTCAGTGTCAATTGTTAATAAATGCTCCCATAGTAGTCTATAGTCCTGGATTTCACATAATAGCTTGCTAGATTTTTTACCCAAAGATTTGTGTATTAAAATCTTTAAAAGAGAATCTGATGGCCACTAAATGCAACATCAAATCTCTTTGTGAAAAATTAGAAACTTAGATCTGTTTTCAACCATTTACATTATAAATAAATAATTTAATAATCAAATAATCAATGGAAGAACTAGAAATATTAACTGCTAATTTAAATTGTTTATTTTGTAGGTACACTCAACTATAATCTTATAGTATTCATATAGCAGCACAACACAGCCGCAATTTTAACATTTGTGCAATGGAATTCTTTCCCAAAACAATAAACCTATCTCACAAGGGACCCAGAATATCATCTTTTTGGTGCCATAGCATGTCCATGTCTTCTTGCTTTAATAATTTCAAATTTATATTCCAAACAAGAAATATGTATTACTGATCTTGTTATTATATCAAAAATTGTAAGAGTTCTATTTGTACAATATAAAGCCAAAAAAAAAAAATCAATGCAACAAATTACTCGCAACGAACCATTTATTTGGCAGCTTCTTGATCTTACACAGAACGACAAATTTTACAATATTTGACACAATGCATGGCGCTTGAGGTAGAATAAGCTCAACATTTTGCATCTATTGTTCGAAACTCAAAATTTGAATTTCTATAGCCAAGGAAAACATGGGCATGATGGGCACCAAAAGCAACAGGCCTAATACAAAAATTGAGTTACAATTTCTTTTTCAAAGAATGTTCACACTATCTAATTAACAGTTACTTGCCAAGTTTGAGAGTCAATGTTCATCAGCTATGAAGATAAAAAATTGTACACTGAACTTAGTAGATGTATTATTAAATATAGGATTTAGTGCAAGTGATAAATGATACAGATAATGCCGAAATTTGATCTATAATATCCGGCCCAAACTCAATTTAAGTCGTACACTCATTTTTGCAAGAATTCCAAATATACCCGGCCTGCTAAATAATCCAGCAGACCCAGCTCCGCTGGATAATCCACTGGGCCAGTTTGCACTTTGCAGGCTATTTTGTGGGAGAATTGAGTATGTAAATGGCCCGCTGGATTATTTAGCGGACCCGGTATATTTAAAATTCTTGAAAAGATGGGTGTATGATTGGAATTGAGTTTGGGCCGGATGTTAAAGATCAAATTTTCGGCAGATAATGGGATGCTAATGACAGCGCATTACTACAATTATTTTCTGTCTTCATTTCCAAATATCATTGCACAAGCCAACTAACTATTACTTGAAAGATTTGAATTGCATGTATCAAATAATTATATTAAATTTTGGATATTACTTTCCACGGTAAGAGATAACAAATACATAAGGATTACAATCACATTCTTTGCTTATTTTCCAAATATCATTTCTTACTTGCATAATTTAATCGCGTGGATATTGATGATGAACATAATTAAATGGTACATTGAATTTGATTGAAAATCTCAGAACTACGAAATTCAGTGCAGGCAATAATTTGTAATATTGATACGTCAGAAGCAGATAGCTCCTGTGCAGGGGAAGGTTGTTTCCTACTGTTTCTAATTGTACATTGAACTTGATTTATAATTTTAAAATACATAATTTAGCACTTATAAAAAAAATTAAAATTGATCAGATACAGTAAGGAGCTGATAACACAGCAAAGACAAGTTTGCAGAACTAATAAAGTGATGCAAACCAGAGGGTACCTAACAATACCAGACCTGACAAGAAACAAGAAAACGGAGAACAGGCTTGTACACTCATATATGAAGTCAAATAATGAATACCCATAAAACAAATGCTAACCTGGTTTTGGATGGTACGGATCCTGTACAATACTAATACTACTAGTAATTAAAATGTAGCCTATTAAGAACCTGCAAATCAATTTAGTAAACCCAAAAGAAAGAGGCGAAAGGACAAAACACAAATAGATTGAGTAATGGACAGTATCTCAGTTGATCCAGTACCTACCAGCACTTAAGATACAGTGTGCTGAAATTCATAACAGTTCTCAAAGCAATGTAAAGCTGATTGGTACTGTATCCATCATAGTTGATTCCTTAATGTGAATTTGGGAATGTAAAAATAGATGAGTCAAAAAAACAAACACAAGAAATTTCCCAAAGCCCCCCTGAAATTATCCATAAAATACAAAAGAGATCCACTATACCCAACAATGCAACCAGGGCCTCTTAACAATTTATGAGAATATAGAAACATGCAAAATACAATCTCATTGCAAGTCATCAACAATAAATTATATAACATACCTTGCTTCATATCTGGTGCTGCGGTGCTTCAGAAGTTCAGATCTCTATCTTCTCGGTTGTGTGCCTAACATCCCCGCCCCCCCCCCCCCCCCCCCCCCCCCCTCCAAAAAAATGCAGCAACCATCAGGATACAGTCATCATATTAAAATACAAAAAGCAGAAAGATAGAGTATGCTGCAATAGACAAAAAAATTCACACCATATAGCACAATTCACATGCTAAATTATATTTTGGAAATGATAACTGGAAAAAGTTTTCCTGAAAGCTTTATCCACCAATAATATTTGCATTAGGTCATAAGCAGATCACCCCTTTTCATTGATCAGTACATCTTGATTGGTCAGTCCAATTTAGTCCAGATCAAAGGAAAAACAAATAAGAGAAGTGATGGAAACAGCAGTCAGGTTCAGGTCAGATGAGTAATATTTCAGTTTTAATTTGTATATCAGGTTATAGTTTGGACTGAGGTCATATGAGATTTTAAGATGGTCAGATTTCAGGATTAAAAAATTCGGGCTTCAGGTTGGTGTGGGTCCAGGTCAATTTGAGCTGGGGTAAGGTCCATTTCATGTTTTTTTTCGGGCTTGGGCTCAGGTTGATGTTCATTGTACTATTTTACCCAGTTTGTGTAGCTTTTGGGTCAGTCTACATCAGGTTGAATTGCATTGTACAAATCTATTTTGTTATGATAGGTCGACTTTTTTTTTTTTTTTGAATCAGGTCGCATTTGGTTTCAGCAAGTCAGTCAGATTATGATAGTAAAAGTGCAATTACCAGCACTTCACACTCTCTCAAAGTGCATTTGCTTTAAGAATAATATGTGAAGTGACCAGGGCTTTGCACTATGCTGCAGTATGGCCAGGAATTTTTCTCACCTTCTCAGCCTGTTATGAAATTTAAAAGCTAATTCCATGCCCTGAATCTGTAGACAACGTTTGACTGACTGAACGGCAACCATAGAGCAGCACTGAAATTACGAAAACCGAGGATAAACCTAACTGTTGGACCAAGATTTAGGTGGAAATAGTATACCCAACACAACACCCACAAAAAGTAACAAAAGAAGCAAAGAAGATGATGATATAAAGTGGGCAAAACTCGTCAAACTGACACTAGAGTTGCATAATTTTAGTACTGCATGCATGAGCCAGTACAATTTCGCTCCGAATAATTCACAAAAGAATGCGATTCACAATTTCACACATGAAGATATCCAACTGATAATGGAAGAAAGATGCTTTTCTTTGCATTATAGTTATGATTGCAGATAAAGCTCATTGTAAGTACCAAAACTAAACAAAAATCTACTTGTTCTATGAAGCCATATTCATAACCTTACAAAGAGAAGACCATTCTAGTATGCTACAACAAACCAGCCTTCCTTCAAAATTAATAAAGAACAAAACTCTTTTTAACTCTGGAAACCCTGCATTATACAAGATAAAACGCAATGGAAAAGACAAATTAGTGTAAAATAAAAGTTGACATGTTGGAATTGTGCTGCAAGAGTACTAAACAAATTAATACCAAGATTTTCAGTTTTTTTTCTAAACAAAAGGTAATTCCTTGATGGTGGTTATTCATACAAAATTCCTGGTATTTGTAGAAACATGCAGCGAAGTTCATAGTCTTGAACATATCAATTTCTCAACGTATTAACAGGCACATACATGCACAGAACTAAATTGCAAGGGTTCTTATCTGACAAAGTTTGGTAACAACCCATGATAAAAACTCAAGAGTTTAAAGGTAAACAGCTCCTAATAAAAACAAAGCTTTAGATTACTAGTTGACAACAGCACAAGACACAATTTCCTCTTAATTTATTTTATTTGTCAACCATGCAAATATCTGATCTTTAACATGGATCAAGAACACAAACTGGTCTGCTGCTATCTGATCTTTGACATGCAACTTGATATTTTGTAAATCAATTTGAGCCTTAACTTTATTTAAGTAAAAAACACTAGGTAGCAATAAAAAAACAAAATTTAAAGAATATTCACTACAAAGATTTAACTTGGACCTGATCGTTCACAAAATCATAGCATTCCTTTTTTAATTTGAAAAGTTGAAACCAAAAGGTAAGACGAACAGTACAAAATTGGGATTTCCTAGTACTAGGATTTTGCAATTATTGTGTGTGAACTCCTTTTTTGGTTCGCAAACAATTCCTGGGAACTTAGGTTCACAGACACTGTATACCAGTTGCGCAATCAATGAGTGCAAACATTCTACTTTTATAATTTTCATGTTTCCTGCTATCTTCCTCTTCACTTTTGCATTTCATACAAATATTTAGGTTCGCAGTAGGCATTGTCTACGATAAAAAACGAGTTCGCAATCAATGAACGCGGGCTTCCAATTTCTAAAATGTGCATGTTTCCAGCTATCGAAAAAGAGTTCGCAGCCATTGTCTATGAACCAAAATAGAGCTCACAATCAATGAATGCGAACATCCAATTTCTAAAATTTGCATGCTTCCAGCTATCTTCCTCTCACGCTTGCATTTCACTTTATCAAAGGGAAAAGGGGGGTACCTAGGGATGTAGAAGAACTTATTTGAAGTATATGCATAAGGCAACTGTGTCACTTCAGTCTATCATTTAACAGGCTAAACTAGAGATAGGAGGGCAAAAAAGGATCTCGAAAACAAATCAAAAAATATTTCAGAGAGCTTTCAAACAAAAATGAGAGCATTTATGACCTAACAGCAGTATTTTGGGCCAAATGAGGATACAGAGGCAATATAAAGAAGGAAACTGAAAAGCAGAGAAAATTCAGGACTCAGCTTCTACTAAAAAAATCAAATATTATACGAAACAACCCAGAAAAGAACTAGTTGTACCATCGCATGCATAAATTTGAAGAAATTGTTAGGACTAGAAAATTGAAAAAGATAACTTCATCAAATCCTGCCTATTTCTCCATTGCATAGTCTAAAGTGCACAGAAATCTTGCAATATGATTACATTGAAACAACTTCCATACAGTAACTAATTGGCAGTTCACACAAACCACTGAGGTTTCCTTCCATTTATGCTTTTTCATTCTTGCAGCTTTCAACATTTTTATAGCCTTTCTAGATATCTTACTTTGAAAACACCTCAAATGCACTTATGCATTGAAAAACTCCAACATAATAATGGATGGTTAAGGCAATATGACTAATGAAGAACTATGCTCACTAATTGTTTTGGTTTTAAGTTGACAAAGAATCAGACGAATCATATGAGTAATGATCTTCTATGGTTAGACCGGATTTCCTTTGCAGTGCCCAAGTGTTTAAGAAAACTACATTAAAAGGTCAGATTCCCACATCAATCCTATTTTATTTTGTTTCCTTTTCAGGTTTAAGACCACTGGAAGGAGTGTGTGATATGATCACTTTATGCCTATGTTTTTATCTCAGACAATTTCTGAATCTAATGTTGGCAATTGCTTGTATTCAAAGCAATTCTATCTGACCCGCACAAGATATTCAAACCCCCAAAACTGGAACAACTAAAACACATCCACTCTGAAGCGTCGAAAGACATTTAATATGATGTAGACCAACTAAGACATATTAAAAATGAACCAATAGCCAATTGAGCTAGGAGAAATTTTCTATTTATCCTATCGGATCAAATAAAAATCATCCGAAAACAAAAATACCTCTGATCCCACCCTCTGCGTCTTTTCATAAGAACCTCCATTCATATTGCTCCTTCCATCTCCCCTCATTCTCTTATAGGGCCGTTTCAACCCAGAACTCACATTCTCCGAGGAACCTTGGTTAGAGGTGGTGCTACAATTTAACCTTTCTGCGAAACCCGAGTTATCCCTCTTCCAATCTTCCATCAACGCAAAATTGTATTTACTTACAGGCTGCTGTCCAGTATCAGCTGCACAATATGATGTTGTACAGCTTGGGCAAAGCAGTAAGCAGTTCTGATAAATCAATGGATGCTCAAACCACATATTGCAGCTGGTGCACCGGGTCCAGAAGGTCCTTGCCTCCGAAGGCTGTGGTGCTCGCTGTTCACACCTTTGTGTGGCACCAGGCATGTGATGCTCAGCGGTGCATGGTTTGGACGGCCGTGGTCCCATCCATGCAGTATTCTGTGGCACTGGCCGTGCAGCTGTTTGCCGGGCGCCATTCACACCCCGGCTAGCAGTGCTCCGTTTTGGCTGCTGTGGCATTGGTCGAGCAGCCGTTTGTGTGGTACCTTGTGCACTGCAGCAAGCACTACCCACGTTATGCTCATTCGCAGTATGAGTTCTCCTCTTCTGATCAAAAATATGCCTTTTGTGCTTGTCCTTCAGTACATCAAATGCCTCTTGGACTAGCTTAAAGGCGCCTTCTGCACCTGGCGAGTGGTTTTTGTCTGGGTGTAGTTGCAGCACGAGCTGCCTGTAGTGCCTTTTCACAGTTGATTCATCAGCAGAGGGGCTAAGGGACATTATCGCGTACCAGTCTTTCTCACCAGAAACCCTCGATTCAGCCATGAGATGCACCTCTAGAGCAATGAGAAACTGTGATACACCATCCAGTTGAGGGTACAATGTTTGAGCCTTCTGAGCAAACTTCTTTGCGCCTTTTAGGTCCTTCTGGAAAAACTTTCTCTCAGCAATTTCCTTGGCTCTTTGAGCCTCATCTTTGTTGCACTCCATTTGAAGAAAGTATTGTATTCCGTTTTGGAGGACTTGAAGTACCCGTCAGATAACTGTGTATGGAAATAAGAATTAATTTGATAAGTGATGAAGATGTACTTACAACAGAATAAAGCATATCATTAGAACAATTTTATTAAATAAACATATAGAAGAAATCTGTTTCAAGACCACAACTGCTTTGGATTTACCTTGCAACCTATTACTACTAGATTTTTTTTCCATAAATCAAGCTGATTAGAGCTTTCCTAATTTTGATATCTCAGAACCAATAGTTTGTGAAATGGTAATTCGGTATGTGCCCACATTTCCAAAATTAAAATTGACAACACTTATCTCAAACAAGATTTATTTAAAATAGCCATCGACCAAGCAAGGAACCACGTCACTCAATTCCAAAATCCATCACTACCAGCTAAAAAAGAGAGAAACCATTTTCAAGACATGGGTTACAAAAATAAAGAAAGAATAAGGAAAATATTTGTTTCCTACAAAATATAAGATAAAGAGTTGAAATCATTTCCGCTACATCATCTTCAGACAACCCAATCAAACCCTTGTTAACCCTAATATTCCACAAATTGGGATTTTCTTCAATCTGAGGTCACCGCACATTCGTACAATTTAAACCATACCTCGTATTGTCCGGACAAGTATATAGAAATTATGATTTTTAAAATTCATTCATAAACCCCTCAAATCAAATTTCAGACAAAAATCAGCATTATTCCACCAACAAATAAAAATATACAGAGAGAGATAACAATCTCTTGAACAGGGAGGAAAAAAAAGAAACAATACTCAATTCCTCAAATTAACGAAAAATATTTAAGAAACACACGCACACGCAAACACAAGAATTTAGCCTAGAAGACGAAGAAAACTAAACGAGGGGATGTTATATGCCAAAAAAAAATAATAATAATAATAAGCACCTCTCTGGAGAAAAAATCGGCGAAAGCGGAGGCAATAGGTGAGGAAACAACTCCGCAAAGACTCTCAACTCTCTGAGTCCCAAAATTGCAATGCGAGAAAGGGGATGCAGTTGGCGGAGGAGAGAACTATCCAAAGGCTCTAAGATCTCTGAAGTCTGGAGTTACAATCGGCGAAAGGGGAGAGGAGACAAACGGCCAAGGAAAGAACTCTGTAAGGCATAGGCTCCTCAATTTTACCGGACCATCGGAAATTACAAGGGGCTATAGAGAAAAAGTAATTGTGATGTGACGGATGTCACTCCGTTTAGGGAGTCGTGCTTGGTGCTGCAATGGGCATTGGACCAAATTCGGTCCGACACAAGATCATTGTCGTCCAACTTACATTACTAGTCTCGCTAACAACTTCAAATTTCGTGTGGATCAAGTGCACACGCATGTTATGCGGATCGGACGACTAAAAGTGGGCCTGGATCGAATTTGGTATTATACTATACCCATTGGATCGGCCCCGTTCGTTTAGGTTGGGATTTTACAGTGAGCAGGGGAGTTTAAGTGTTTAACCCAGATTCAGTTGGCTGAGAGGGGAATCGCTGTACCAGCATCGCTGACAGATGGGAACCATATCTTCTCATGGGGTCTACTACTTAGTTCTTGATGAGCCCCACATGTCACTGATATCGGCCCTATGAGCTTCTGTGTTCTGTGTAACAGAGAGTCCGTATTGCAGTTGCACCCAACCCCTGTCGTAACTCAATATGAGTTAATTAACCCGAGGCCGAATCCTCTGCCGTACGCTTGTACTGCAGCAGTAGCACCATTCTTTCCGATCTGGACCGTTCATCTTCTAGCCGTGATAAAATAAATCATCACTGTCGTGTCGAGTATGGAACAACGGCTTAGACATTTAGCACAGCACCATGCCGTACTCGTACTGTAGAGTGTTGTCAACTTTTGATACTTGAATGAGACGGTCCGAATTCTCATTATAGCATGTCTTTTTTTATCTGGATACTTTGGGACTTGGGAGTCCGACGGTCAGTTTGCAGCATCGTGCTCTTTCGGAGGGGAGCAGTCCGAATGTCCGATCGATAAGTCTGTCCGATTCATCTTAAAATTCGTTTCGTACATATTTGATTCATATGTCCGCACGATTTTTAATATAAATTGGATGGATTTAACCGAACATTAAACCGAATTTAATTCGATTTTCATGGCACCGCTGAGAAGGATACTCTTTCCAGCCGAAATTTTTAAATATAGCACAGGAAAAAAAACAAAACGGCACCGAATCCTGAAAATTTCATATTTAGCACGGCCGCAGATCGGCTGAGCGGCTCCATTTTTTTTTTTATTAAAAACGAAATTTGTTTTTTTTGTTATAAAAATAGTTGTATTTATTTAAGTTTTAGTTTGTAATGTTGTTTGAATTGATATATTTTGTCGTACGTATTTTAGAAATATCATTCGTTTGAAATATTTTTACCCAAATTAAAAGTCAAAGCCAAACAAACTCGTGCAAATTTAATAAACTAAAAATTAACAAACTAAAAGTCAAAGCGTACAAATCTAATAAACTGAAAATAAACAATGTTTTTACGAATATAATTAAAACTAAATAAACATCCAGTCCATTGATACGGCTCTCAACCTGCAAATTTTGAAATAGTAGGCTGCTAAATCTGATTGTTTAAATATTTTTCTTAAAAGTTGAAATTGATTAGTAAAAAAAATTAACTACCTCGTGCATCTCGAGCAGCTCTGTTCTGTCTTTCAATTATATCTCGGCCGGCTTGGTGTCCTCTTCTCCTCTTATTTAGTAGGTCTAGCCACATCGGAATCCTATTGTGTTTTCTTCTGCCCAAAACAATATTTTTATCCTCTGGAACAAGTACATGGCCCTCATTTGCAGGCCATTCCGACTGATTTTCATACACATGTCATTCGCACTCCATGTGTTGATCAGTGTCCGGATGTGGTAGTAGTGACTGACAAAGCAACCAAGGTCGATGCCTCGGAGACGGCACACAGACAAAACATGAGAACACGGTATTATGTCCAATTGAGGCTTTTGGCATGTGCATTCCACCGTGTGATCATCCCTGATGACAACCGTGTATTTGAAATTAGCCTTGGTAAACCAGTCAGAATCGTCAGGTATGTAAGCGTGAACTCTCTCTTGTGTAGAGGTTACCTCGAACTCGTTGTTGTGGCCAAACCCCCCCAAGCGTATTCCTTATCTCTTTGTTGCAAACTATGTGAAACCTGGCAATTACGCTCTTCATGGCCTCTTTTGAGTCATATATTTGACCCTCAGACAATTCATTCTCATACTCTGCCCTCTTTCCAAACAAACTCGAATTTGCGGGCTGAAACCCTAATGTGTCATTGAAAGCCAAACATGGGTGCTAAAACCCGCGATCCATTATCCGAAACCGCAATCCATTACGAAAGTCCTCGCCGTCCAAGCACAGGCCCGATATCTTCCTCGTCACTATGATCGCTCATACCCTCAGGATTTTCATCACCCCAATTTTCCTCTGCCTCTTGTAATTCCGGATCCTCTGATTCATCACTTTCATCCGGATCACAAGATTGACCCCAATGAGCGCTCCGACTAGATGAAGGCTGGTCAATCCGGGTGGGGGCCCGACGGGAGGGCCAACTGCTGGACGGTAGATCCCTCTGAACTAGGGCTCAGCTGCTGGACGGTTGGTCAATTTGGATAGGGGACGGACTAGAGCCGGATGAGTTACCCCGACTACGATCCTGAATTAACCTCATAGCTGGGTTGGTACGCCGGACTCTAGTAACCTCCACATATAGGTTAATTATCTTGTATGTACCCCCAGAAAAACTCATAGTTTTGTTGTACAATACCTGCCAGACTCCTTTATTCTGAATTGGAAAGAGTTGGAACCAGGTTTGTGCTGAACTAGTCGGCATACTAATCTTGGCCTCAATTTTAAGGTCATACTGGCCCTGATCCAATCCCAAGTTCTGACATATACTCGATTTAAGCCCCACATAATCAGTACCCGGCAATACCGGAATCACAGTAACAGGTCCGATACTATAATAAACACCATTAGGACCTGTTAAAACATCCCCACCAGTATAAATTGATACCATAAGAGCTATTTTGAATCCAATACACAAGAAATCTAAAATTAAAAATTAACTAAATTAATTATTAATCTACTGAAAATTTAAAAAAAAAATTTGAAAAGAAGAGAGAGAAAAACTTACAGAAGATCTTGTCCAGGAGAGAGAAGGGATCAGAGTGTGAAATGAATTTCTCTCTCCTGGACGGGTATATGAAGGCAGGGGGCCGCTCAGCCGATCTGCGGTCCCTAGTAAATGAGGCCGCTCAGCCGATCTGCGGCCGTGCTAAATATGAAATTTTCAGAATTCGGTGCCGTTTGATTTTTTTTTTTTGTGCTATATTTAAAATTTTTGGTCTTTCCATTCGACAATCCAAGTTGTTCCACTTAAATCATACACACAAAAAAGAATTATATAATATAATTTTAAATAAAGAGAATTCAAATATTTTTATTTTATTTTTAAAATTTTATAATAACAAAATTATATGTTACGATAGAATTACTAAACGTGATCTATATTGTTTTCGGAGTCTGTCTGATTCATTCTAAAATTATCATCATGCTCTTTCGGAGTGGGAGCAGTCTGATAGATACCGGTTGGAGTCTGTCCAATTTAATCTTAAAATTTGTGCATAATTAAAGTTATCCGCACAAATCTCAATGTAAATTGAACGGATTTAATCAGACTTTAGACCGAATTAATTTAATTTGATTTTTTTTTTGGTTAAAAGGCCGAGGCCCAGTTTCATTTAATGAAAAACGAAACAGAGTTAGGTAGTTACAAAATCTTTGGAGACAGATGCTATCTCCAGCACTAACCTCATCAGGAGTATATGAACTATAAAAGCACTGCTAATAAAAGATCACCCATAATATATTAATTTAATTTGATATCTATCGCACTGCTAAGAAAGGGTGCTCTTTTTTATTGACAATATGAATTGTTCCATTCAAATCATACACAGAAAAAAAAAAGAATTATATCATACAATTTTAAATAAGAAGAATTCAAATATTTGTATTTTATTTTTAAATTTTATAATAACAAAAATTTATATCTTATATGTGAAAATAGAATTGCTACACGCGATCTATATTATTTTTGGAGTTTGTCCGATTAATCTTAAATTAATATCGCACTCTTTCGGAGTGAGAGCGGTTAAATAGATATCGGTCGGAGTATGTCTAATCTATCTTAAAATTTGTGCATAATTAATCCACATAATTTTAAAGTTATCCGCATGAATCTCAATGTAAATTGGATGGATTTAATCAAACATCAGACATAATTTAATTCGATATCTATTGCTGAGAAAGGATGTTCTTTCCGATCAACAATCTGGCAGGTTCCATTTAAATCATACACAGGAAAAATAATTATATCATACAATTTTAAATAAGAAGAATTCAAATATTTTTATTTTATTTTTGAATTTTAAACAAAACTTATAACTTATATGTCAAAATAGGATCGCTAAACGTAATTTATATTGTTTCTTTATATGCATGTAGTAAGTTATTATTATTTTTTTATATGAATCAATAAATTCAAAAATTAACGTTTACAAATTATCAGTATCAGTGTATTTTTGCAAAATCTTGATATCAATTAAAATAAAATCGAAATATCATAAACTTTACACAGGCATAGAAAAAATTATATAAATCGGTTTGTTTTTAACATTTAAATTTTAAATTATAAATTGAGTTTTAAAAATAGAATCATAATAAAGTGCAGGCACTAAACTGTCCTCGTTTAAAATTATAGAATAATATATTTCAGTATTTTTTTTAACGAAAAATGTACGTTTTAAATTATTTTGTATGTGAAATAGAATATATTTTAAGGAAGGCATTTTTCAAATCGGAGAAATTCATTATCAAAACTTCCTTTGATTGACAATAATGTTAATTGAGTTGGCTAGCACAAAAGGTTTATACATGTTTGAAAATGGCTAGATATTTTGATCGTATATCTCCATTTTTATATTAAGCACGTAGATGTTATGATTGGCCAACAGTTTTGATTAAAAGATGAAATTTCGGATTGAATATCAGCCTTCCAATCAAATATTCTCATTCTATACATCTTTTTATGTTTTTTTACGTGTAGAAGTCTAAATTTATTTAGGCACATATCTTTCATATGCAAATTGTATCATTTTTTTCATTGGTCATGATTTCTTTATATTTTTTAAATGTTATTTAAGAATTTTTTGAATTGATTGATAATTAATTGGTTATGTTTTCATTTCTTTCTATTTTATTATATCATTTAAGGAATATTATTTGTTATGACATTTTATTGAGAATTTTTTTTAGAAAATATATTAAAAAGATAAAAAAAAATATGTCATTTAGTATATCATTTAAGAAAATATTATTTATACGTAGATGTCATTTAAGAAATGTTATTTGTCATTTAGTCTGATTTTTTAATAAAAAAATATATCATTTTGTATGTGATTTTGTTGTTCTCTTATAATATATTACCGTTGCAACCCATAGGCACAATACTAGTTAAAAATATAAAACTTTATTTTTTGTAACTTAAAAATGGATTCCTATAATAAAAAAACTAAATTATATACCTCTTCATTATAAGATAGATTGTCAGTTAATTTTGGAAACGTTTTTTTTTTTTTTTTGAAAAAAAATATGGGTCAAGCTCACATTTAATTCCATTGATAATGGTAAAAATTACAAAAGTTTTGTAATAAGAATAAAACACAATAAAGGTAAAAGCTCAAACAGCTGAGCCAGAACAGGAAAGTACAGAAAGAAAAACACAAAGAAAAGGAAAATTAAAAGCTGTAAATTTCACAAAAGAGGCCCCTGGTTCTTCTCTTCATTGTACCAGTCAGTATTCGTACCAGTCCAGTCATCCAGTGTCCTTTGGAAACGTTAAATTTGAGCTTTAATTTGAAGTCGCTGATTTGATAATTAAATTATTATGGCCCTCAAACTTAATTTGATAGGAAAAAAAACATGCCATTTATACTTAAGAAATTTGTTAACCGTTAATACATAATCCATAAGCAATTCATTAGATGCTAGAAAAAGCACTTAATTGTAATTATTTTGTACGCAGCTAAAAGAATCTTTTAATACTATATCTTATTGCATTTACTTTTAGATATTGTTTCCACAAAAGAGTGCACTATATCTTATCGCATTTACTAGATATTGTATTGCATTTCTTTTGTATACCATATCTTATTGCCCGGTACAGGTGTGTTTTTCTATTTTCTAATAATGTGTTACAAACTTATAATTTTTATTTATATATATATATATATAGAGGTTGGCTACTCTACTTATATAAGCATATGAGGGCATATGTTTATAAGTCATTTTTACGTTTTTAAAGTCCAAATAGTCAATTTGAAGCGCTCAATATGTTCTTCATATTAGAATGTGCTTGGAGACCAAATTTTACATTTTTTGGAAATTTTTTACTATTTTTTTAGAATTTTTCAAAACAATGTTTTTTTTATTTTTTTTGTTATATTAAAATACTGTTTTGAAAAATTCTAAAATAATAGTAAATTTTTTTTTCAAAATGTAAAATTTGGTCTCCAAGCACATTCTAATATGGAGAACATGTTGAGTGCTTCAGATCGACTATTTGGACTTCGAAAACACAAAAACGACTTATAAGCATATGTCCTCATATGCTTATGTAAGTAGAGTAGCCACTCACTATATATATATATGAGGGATGCTTCGGTGGACATAAGGATCTATTTGTAAAATGAGTCCTATTTTCATTTTCAAAGTTCAAACAGTCGATCCGACCGTTCAACATTATCTCCATATTAAAATGTACTTGGAGGTCAATTTTACATTTTTTTTGAATTTTTTTACTATTTATTAGGTATTTTACAAATTCAATGGTCTGAATTTGACTAGTTTTTGTAAAATACTTAATAAATAGTAAAAAATATTCAAAAAAAATGTAAAATTTGACTTCCAAGTACATTTTAATATAGAGATAATGTTGAACGGTCGGATCGACTGTTTGAACTTTGAAAATGAAAATATGACTCATTTCACAAATGAGTCCTTATGTCCACTGAAGCAAATGCCTATATATATATATATATATATATATATGTATGTATGTAGAGTAGAACTAGGGTGTGATGTGCTCACCAAACTCTTTGGTGAGCACAACTCTACATAAACTATCGGATTCACTCAAAGGAGATGAATCCAACCGTTGAAACCGATGTATTTTACGAGTGATGAGCGTACATGCAAAATTTTGAATTTTTTGAATTCATTTAGTCTCAAGTCAAGTGGTCAAAATTGAGAATTTTTTGAATGCATTAAAACAACTTCATTTTGGATCATTCATTTTTCATCAATTTTGACCACTTGACTTGAGACTAAATGAATTCAAAAAATTCAAAATTTTGCATGTACGCACATCACTCGTAAAGTACATCGGTTTCAACGGTTGGATTCATCTCGTTTGAAGTGAATCCGATAGTTTATGTAGAGTTGTGCTCACCAAAGAGTTTGGTGAGCACATCACACCCTAGTTTTACTCATGTATGTATGTATGTATGAGTAGAACTAGGGTGTGATGTGCTAACAAAACTCTTTGGTGAGCATAACTCCATAATCTATCGAATTCATTTCAAACGAGATGAATCCAAACCGCTAAAACCGATCTACTTCACGAGTAATTATTTTATTGAATTTGAACATATTTTTTTTAATTTTAAAATAAGAAATCAGAGAAAATTAATAAATATATTATATTAATGAGTACAAATCACAACTCAATTATTTTCTTTTTCCATGGGCTATCAAAAAATTAGACATAAGTATCAAAGTCTATTGAGACACATTACTTATTACATTACTAATGGACGGGCCCCCTATTCAAACTCAGTCCAGTTCGGAATTGAAATGAACAGGACCTGTTCATGATCAGCCCGAGATGAAGATTTTTATGTTTATGTTTATGTTCATGTTCATTGTTCAGCCCAATGGTCATACCATATATATGAAAACTAAACAGGCAAATTAGACTATTATAACTAACTGCCAGAATAATATATAAAACACAATCATTCAAAGTATCTAATTTGGATTACAGTAAATGATATTCTAATGATTTATCTACATTTCGTATCTTTGTTAAATCCAACTTGATGTAAATCGTAATTAATGAGATTATATGATTGGTAGATGCAATCAAGTCTTAGTAGTTGAATTATAAAAATAACTACTATTATTAAGTCGTAAATCTAGCTAGGAGATGAAAGATTAATTATAGCATCTATGGAAATAATTCAAACAAAATGCAATTTATAATTATTGGGAGATCTTAATTGCGGAAGAGTTGGAAAAATTAATTGCCATTATGAGAGCTTACATGCCAATTTTGGCAATAATTCGGTTGATTTAAAAAATACCGGAAAGAATTGTGAGATCCCATTTATTGCTTCCTTTTGTAATATATTTGGTTGTTTTGTGCAAGATTGATTTTCCTTTTTAGGATTGTAATATATTTGGTTGTTTTGTGCAAGATTGTGAGATACCATTAAGAATATGTGTTTTCGATTTTGTATTTTGCTCCTTTTTAGGAAAGAAATACTATCCATCTACGAAACGTGACAGCATCTCTCATTATTTATTTTATTGTTTATTTTTGAAAAAAAAAAAAAAAAACTTCGTGAAAAGAAAGAAAAATACGTCTTTTTTATATTCCAAAATCCATTTGTTACATTGAGCAATCAACTGGTACAAGAAATGGTAGACACAAAAATTCAAAGGAAAGTAAGCTTAATTAATTAAAAACCTCAACAGCTTACAAGATGGAGTTAGATTCAAAACTATCTCCTATTTAATTAATCAGACATTAATTCAAACAACCAGATATGTAATTGAGTTACTAGATTGTAAGTTATAACGACATGTTTTCTGAAAATGAAATCTAATAGATAATGGTATAATAACTATATATAATAACATCTTAATTAAAAACCTCACTGAGGTAAGAAAAATAAACCAAGATCAGGGTATGACGACAGATCTGGCATAGAAGGAAGCAGCGCTTCAGGCGGCATGGCCATGTTTATTGGAGCGGCTGTTAGCATCATGGGATTAAGATTAACCTTCTGATCAACCAACCCATACCCGAAACCATCTCTGTACCCGTAACCATTAGAGAACATACCAGCCTCCAGCATTAGCCTCTCTTTGTTCACCTCTAACTCAGCCCACACCCGCTCCAACCCGTCCTTCACCGTCTCTAACTCGACCAACCCCAGCTCTGACACATCACCACTCCATATGCTGCCTTTCTTTGATGCCAGCACGGATTCGAGCATCTCCTTGCGCTTGCGGCTGGCCTCTAACTGGGCTGTCAGGTCTCCCAGCTCCCGGTTCAGCTCTGAGGTGGCGTCGTGAGATGGCGCCATGTGGTGATGAGTATGCACGGGCATGTGCGGGGTTACAGAGGAGGATGGATCAGAGGCGAGGTAACGGTCTATGACATGGTGCACAGACGGGTGGCCGAAGGAGAAAGGCTTCTTGGCTGGAGAGAATACTATCACTGCCAAGTGGGCCCCGCAGAGAACCGATAGCTCGTGTGCCTTCTTGAATAAGCCGGCACGTCTCTTTGAAAAGCACACCTGAGAAATCGGAAAAATAGTAATTTTGATTATTTGTGCGTAAATTGAAATTAATTAAAAAAAAATAGCTCTCTTCAATTTTGTGCGCTAGTGGTTTTGTATTGTATTGGTGCTTTAAAACACAAATGAATGAACAAGTTTCAGTGAAATCTCTGTTTCTCTTAACCTGACAAGAGATGAGATATCGAAGCATCTAAATATCCGGAAAAAAAAAACAAAGAAAAAGAAAATCTAAGGATAATATAAACAAATTTCTTGATCGACAATAAAATTCGGGTTTTATCTTAATGAAATATACAAAGTACGCGTAAATTTTTTTTGCGAAATTGAGATAAAGAAAAAAAGGAAATGAAATAAAAACAAACATGGAAAGTAATTGTGTTTGATTTCAAAAATACTTTTGTAATAAAGTAACTAACTCAGGAACAGAGCAAGATTAAATCCGAAGTAAATCTTTGAATTATGACTATACATTAAAATGCGCCATTTTCACGTCCGTAATAAACAAAACAATTACAAAAGTATATTGAAATCTATGATCTGTGATTACATTAATGTCAAACTACAGAAACATTGATTTCACAAATGAACCTCTGACATCAAGCGGATCAAACTCTATATATATTCTTTAAACATAATTCAAAAGTAAAGCAAGTTGACAATTTTACCATAGCATCAGGTTTTCGCACAAAAGATCACAATTCACATTTTCTTAAAAAAAAAAAAAGAAGAAGTTGTACAGCAAAAGAAAACGAAGACTTAATTGAACAAGAATTCATGATAAACAATTAATGAATGCAAAGAATTACATAAACAAAAGAACTGAAAGTATAAAGAAATGATCAACGATCAAAAATCAAAACCTGACGAGCTTCTTCATTTTGGATTCGCCTGATGGGGATTTTCTGACGACCCATGCTCTGTCTTTTCTGACCATTGGATGTCGCTCCTCGCTTCATCACACCGCTACTGCTTGCCATTGCTAGCTTCGCTTCTCTTGCCATCGTCTTCTCTTCCATCTTTGCCTCTCGCTCTCTTATAAGGGGTGCTAATGGACGGGCCGGGCCCCCTGTTCAAACTCAGTCCAGTTTCCGAAATGAAGATTTTTATTAGAGGCTACCAAGTTGAAGTTGTTAACTTACTGTATTTATATTAGTAATGTATCCTGCAGCAGGATTCAAATCCAATAAGATTGTGAAGGAACCAGCACATGCCATGTCAGAATCCAATAAATGGAAAAATATATCCGATGTGAATCCAAACTCCGGACAGATACATTTAAAATATATTGTCTCAAATCTTATAAATATGACCAAATATAAATAACGAATACAAAAGAATATTGATTTATTTTATAAATCTAACTTTTAATAAAAAATAAGAAGCTTTTGAAAAAAAATTATTATGTAAACAGAACTTTAAGGAAAGAAAATCTATAATAATTTATAAGAAAAAAATGACTTTTAAAAAAAATAATGATGAAAGATAAAATTGTCCATAATTTAAAATATTTCGATAATGTTGCATTCTCGTATAGGTAGTCAATAAATGCCATCAAAATTAAATTTTGGCATTTGTTCAAAACCATAAATATTTTAAGGCTTTAATTTATAGAATAATTATTTCAGTACCCACGCTACAGTACCCGCACTGTACCCGCACAGTGCGCGCACTGTACGCGCTACAGTACCTGCACTGTTATTTTAGGAAAATTCATATATCATATGTAGTTCATTGTATAGGTATAAATACTTGCCGTGTTTGAGCTATATACTTCACAGTATCAAAATTTTTAAAACAAAATTACAGTTTTGGAACAGTTGCGGTCCCCACATGCCGTTTAAGTGGTCTCCTAATGCGGGTACAACATGAAAAAATTTCAAAAAAAGACGCGGGTACAGTTATTTTAAGAAAATTCATATATCATATGTAGTTGATTGTATAGGTATAAATACTTGCCCTGTTTAAGCTATATACTTCACAGTATCAAAAATTTTAAAACAAAATTGCAGTTTTGGAACAGTTGCGGTCCCCACATGCCGTTTGAGTGGTCCCCTAATGCGGGTACAACATGAAATATTTTCAAAAAAGGTGCGGGTACAGTTATTTTAAGAAAATTCATATATCAGAAGTAGTTGATTGTATAGGTATAAATACTTGACCTGTTCGAGATATATACTTCACAGTATCAAAAATTTTAAAACAAAATTACAGTTTTGGAACAGTTGCGTTGGTTGTATAGGTATAAATACTTGACGGGTAGCGCTATATTACGGGCTGGCTTTCAAATATTCAGCGCACAATGAATTCTTTTACTTTTATACCACCTTTGCCCCTAATTAATACCTTCCTTTTTTATATTCTAAACTTAATTAATTGATTCTTTACAAAGATAACTATCTAATAGGATATCATACCTGCCAGTGGTTTTTATGGAAGTAAATTCTAATGGACAAATTTGATTTTCTATGGCTTACATTCATATGGTGTTGACTATAATCTATAATGAAAAATAATTTAGCTGCTACGGAGGATTATGTTTATTTGATAATGATATATTAATATTATCTTTGCTAAAAATTAATTTTTTAGAAAAAAAAAATACTAGTTTCATCTATATTCTATACCAAGGATTTATTTTAATTAATTATGTTGAGTCATGAATTGTTCCGACAAAAAAATAAGAAAAGATTGGATGGATGAGATCGCAAATGTTACATGTAAGTTTCTTGTATTTTACCTTTTCTAATTTTCATTACTCTTGATTTTAAATTATTTTTCGTGCATGTCCATTGAGCATAACAACAATTGAAAATTTATTCGCACTTCCAACAATATGTAATAGTACGTAATAATATTTATTTTTGTCGTTTTTATTTGTTGTGCAATGACCTTCTTTTCTTCTGAAAATTAGATGTAAAATGATATTTAATTAGTTAGTGATTTATAAAGTTGGAGTTCACTAGAAGAAAAATGACACAAATATATTTATTCATTTGCACAATTTGATCCATACTTTGATATTTTTACACTACATGCTATTGTAAAATGACTTGTTGGTACTTATATATATATAGTTGGGCTACGGTATTTCGCGAAGTAAAGCGAGTGTTTTACTTCACGTCTATATCTTCAATTTCAAAGTTCAAAATGTCAATCCGAACTGTTCAAGTTGATCTCCATATTAAATTGTGCTTGGAGACCAAATTTTACAATTTTTAGAAAGTTTTTACTATTTTTTTGGAAACTTTTAGAATCACTGATTTTTTATGGTCCATGATTTTCTGAAAAACAATGATTTTAAAAAATTCCAAAAAATAGTAAATAAATTCTAAAAATTGTAAAATTTGGTCTCCAAGCACAATTTAATATGGAGATCAACTTGAACGGTTCGGATCGACGTTTTGAACTTTAAATTTGTGGTGATCTTTAAGTGTACATGAAAGGACCATAAAAAATTGTGCTTGGAGATCACCGCACACATTTCTATATTTTCATTAGCCTAATGATTTTTAACTTTACAAGCTTTAGTTAGTTTTCCTGAGCTATAAATTCATAACACAGTGGTCCGCCAGAGAAGGTCATTTCTTGATTTATCGATTTTACAAATACTATATATAAATATGTGGTGATCTTTACTATCTCTGCACAATGAACTGAAAATATTTGCTGTTGATTTTTACTGCTATATCAATGAATATTGGAGAAATAACCTAATTCTTTTTGGGTGAAATTACAAGTTCTTTTACATAAAAAATTACAGCATTTAATAGAAAAAAAGTTGGCGTGTCAAAAAAATTGTGCAACAAACTTTCTTTTTATTATATAAATGCATTTAATTATTTCCTTTCATGTACACTTGAAGGTATAAATGAATCTAGATATATATAGAAATAAAAAGATGTGAGATTATTAGAGATTTAAAGAATAATGGGTAAATTGGGTATAGAAGTACAAAAAGTTCTCTTAGCTCTCAAAATTAAAATACATGCACTCAATATAGCACTCCCCATACTTGACCTGTTTGAGATATATACTTCACATTATTACTATTAAATTTGGAAAATAAAATTACAGTTTTGGAATAGTTGCGGTCCCCACAAGCAGTTATGGCAGTTTAGGTGTGGGTACAGTGTGGGTACTGTAGCGTGGGGTACTCATATCAGCTTCCTAATTTATATTATGGTCATACCATATATATATATATAGTGTTGGGCTTAGCTAAGCCATGGTGTAAAACGACTTGGTGCTCCACGCCTCATTATTTCCATTTTGAAAATCCAAACGACCGATCCGAACCGCTCAAGTTGTTCTCCATATTGATATGTGCTTGGAGACCAAATTTTACATTTTTTGGAATTTTTTTACTATTTATTAAGCCACTTTGAAAATCACTGATCCGGCGGTCCAGAAATTTTTACTGTTTTTTACTGTTCATAAGGATTTTCAGATTTTCAAAGTGGCTTAATAAATAGTAAAAAAATTCCAAAAAATGTAAAATTTGGTCTCCAAGCACATTTCAATATGGAGAACATGTTGGAAGGTTCGAATCGACTATTTGAACTTTGAAAATGAAGATATGGCGTGGAGTACCAAGTCGTTTTACTCCATGGAGTAGCCTAGTCGGACTCTATATATATATATATATATGAAAACTAAACAGGTAAATTAGACTATTATAACTAACTGCCAGAATAATATATAAAATACAATCATTCATAGTATCTAATTTGAATTACAGTAAATGATATTCTGTAAATGATATTCTAATGATTTATCTACATTTCGTATCTTTGTTAAATCCAAACTTGATGTAAATCATAATTAATGAGATTATATGATTGGTAGATGCAATCAATTCTTAGTAGTTGAATTATAAAAATAACTATTATTATTAAGTCGTAAATCTAGGAGGTGAAAGATTAATTATAACATCAATGGAAACAATTCAAACAAAATGCAATTTATGATTATTGGGAGATCTTAATTGCGGAAGAGTTGGAAAAATTAATTGCCATTATGAGAGCTTACATGCAGGGGCGGATCTAGGATTTCCGTCAGGGTAGGGCAAGATAATATTTATGCGGGTCCAATATCTAATCGGGTTTAAACCTACTATCTAATCGGGTACTAAATAAAAAACAATCAACATGTCAAAATTTTTTTTTTCAAATCTAAACATGACATACAAAAATTTACAGAGGAGAAAGAGAAAAGGACATTTGTTTCTTCCAGGGTAGGGCATTTGTTTCTTCCAGGGTGGGGCAAGATCCAAAAACCTAGTACTTGGAAACTAATTTTGAAATTCCAGGATAGGGCAGTTGCCCTACCCTGCTCTATGCTGGATCCGCCCCTGCTTACATGCCAATTTTGGCAATAATTCGGTTGATTTAAAAAAATACCGGAAAGACAATCAAAACAAATAAAATATTCCACAGATTTCTTTCTATCTTGTGAATTGTGATGTAAGAAAAAGATACGAAATTATTATTAAGAAAATAATTCTTTAATTTATTTAGTTTTTATATTTTTATGTGAACAATTAGCTTTTTTTAATAATTAAAACTAGAGACCTTGTAATTAATCGTTACCTCAAGAACAGTCAAAACTTGGTAAAAAAAAGTATCTTAAAAGTTAAATGAATGGAAATTGTATAGCTTGCAATAAATATATGTCATATGTACAAAAATAACCAACATTCTGATAATGAGATATATAACGGAAAAAGAGCATGATGAATAAAATTGGAAATTAAATTTTAAGAAGTGTAGGGTGATACTTATACAAGAATCATTATAATATTTACAAGTAAAGCATTACAATGTATAGAGATAAAAACTACAAAAATATAGTTCGCTAAGGATAATATTTTTACATGATATTTCAAATATTTTTATTTTTCCTGTCTTCGTTCATGCCTCAACTTTTTAAAAAAATTATTAATAAAAATTCTAAAGTTTATATGTCAAAATAAAATCGCTACAGATGATCTGTATTATGTTCTTTAGAAGAAAATAAATAAGAGTGAGGCTATGGTACTATGCATAGCACGGTTGGATTTGTGCTACCGCTCAATATTTGAGTTTTCAAAATCCTAACGGTCGATCCGAACCGTTCAACATGATTATAAAATGAATATGTACTTGCAAACCAAATTTTACATTTTTTCAAATTTTTTTACTATTTTTTTAGATAGGCAGAAAATCACTGTTCTTTCAAAAAATTCGAGTTTTCATGTAGTTGATGAAGCAAAAATAAAATTCTTACTAAGCTTAACCTTCAAAAAAAAAGAAAAAAAGAATGGTAGTGGATTTTACTTGTCAATTTTGTCATTACCCTGAAGACACTACTTTAACTTTTTTTTTCAATGCTTCTTTAATAAACAAATTTTGTTTTATATGAGTCAATGTCAAAACCATTGCCAACACTGGCACTCTATTGAGAATGTTGTGCAATTTGCACTAGAGAAGCAGATGGCACAATAGATTTCAGATGGCTCAGAGTAGAGATCTATGATGGTTTATGTTTTGTTAGTATCGTTCTGATGTGGCTTAGTTGTTAGGATTTGTTGTTATGATGTTTCAAAACTGTTATTTTGGTGCATGTGGTGCACATAACTTGTGGTTCTTTTGGAGGTATGAATACCTACCTTAGTATTCCCCCTTGGGGGTGCTCTATGCTACGTCTGTACGACTTTTAAGTTTCATCTAATGAAATGAGCTTTTTTCTTCTTTTTTTAAATACAATAGAGATGAGATAATTAAAGAAACATGTACTTGTATGTCCATTCTACCTCCTCTCCGCTCTCTCTTACTATAGTAGGGGTGCAAACGGATCCGATATTATCCGTCCGTATCTGAATTTGAATCTGAAGTTTCGTGGATTCGAATATTTGAATACATATACGGATATGATCTATGCAGATATGGTTTCGGTTTCAAAAGCGGATACGAATACTGATAATTATTGGTACTGTATTTTTTTTTTTTATATCCGTTTGTGCGGATACGGATACAGATACATATAATTATCAGTATTCGTAATTTTTTATCCATTGTTTTATAATTATATATGGTTAGAGAGTAATATTTCTTGTTGGTATTAATTGATTAAAAATATGATTATATTGATAAGTAAGTTTTGTTAACCTAATATATATTTTGTAATGATTTAATCTGGAAAAAAAAATTGTTCACCATAATAATAATAATAGAATGTCCGAATTATATATTTTATGTTATTTTCATTTTCTAAAAAAAATAATTTATTAAATAACATAATAACTTTATAATAGTATTTAAATTAGATATCCGAATTATATATGTATTTGTATTTATATCTATTTAATATCTGATCCGTATTTGTATCCGATTAATATCTGTATCCATTTAATATTTTATCCGTATCTATATCTGAAAAAAAAAAAAAATACGAATATAGTTTTACCACTATATGATCCATTTGCACCGCTAACTAGACTCCATGTGAAGTTCAAACCACCACAGATATATAAGAGGCTCGTGTTAAATGCGAACTGCTCGTTATATAATAGCATGAATTTTAAAGATGTTCCTTCTTTTTAATCGGTCTCGTAATTTCGGATTAGGTCCAAATTTGTCCGATTATGGAAACGTGATTCCCTCAGACACCTAGAGGACACGCACTCCTGCGTGGAAGGTTATTTGGTGGCACCACAGATTCTATAGTGGATTTTTTTGTCACGAAAAGATTCTTCAATGCAAAGGTCATTTTGTGTGGTGGATTAAAAATGCTCACAGAGACATTATCAAATTATTTAATATTCACAAGAAACTTTTTCATTCCGATTATAAACTTGTGATTTTACACAGGAAGATATTGTCTTCAACACTAGACCAACGGATGCAATTATTTTATTTTAGCTTTTTGTGGTTACGGTAGATTGTTTTAGTATCTTAGGTACATTTTGGATATGCCATCTGATACAATAGATTGAACATTGTGATGTCCTTTTCAGTTTGTAAGTTACTAGTTTCAATATATGAAACGAGCTTTGGTCTTTTAAAAAATAATTATTTTAACTTTGTTTTTGTATGCATTATTTGTGTTGATCGTTGTTCCTTATTTATTTTTTTCTCTATAAAGTCTGTATCTTTTGTTTGTCTTGTTTAATGAAATTTAACATGTAAAAACTTACTAGAAAAATGTGGTTTGAGATGGCACTGGTATACAAATTCATATCACTTGAGGTAACAGAAATTTTGAGTTTAGATCCAAACTATTCGATTTGGTTTAGCACAAATATTTAAGGTCTTGTGCATTCCACTTCAGAATGGATTGGTCTGAATTCTTTTCAGACGGTCCGGATTTGAACTCAAATATTGTGTTACACTACTATGGTAAAATGTGTTTCCAATCTAAATAAAGCGATATTGAACACAAACTACCAATATTCCAATAATGCAGAGGGAGTGAGCTCTGTTGTCAGGCCATTCTATAATGGTTTAATAAAACCTATAAATATCAACACAGTAAAATTTACCACAAAAGTATACTGGTAACGCGATACATCATTACATTAATAGCATAAGAAGATACCATGCTTAATTTCAGAAAGCAAGTATTGGAAAAACCAAGAGATGTGTGATACATCATAACACGAGGGAAGAAATGTGCTTGATTGTAGAAAGCAGATAGAATTAATTTTATGATCACAAATACAACCCACTAATTATGGGTCAACAGAACATACTACCGATGAAGAACTGCTTATTGACAGTAAAATGCAAACTGACATTGCATAAACGTATTGAGCCAATTCTCTATTGCTACACAGTAACAAAATTTCCGAATAATACTTGATAACATGTATTATATCTAAATTGTTTTTTCAACCTCTCCAACTTATCCCCAAATTTGATGAATCATACAAACAATGTAATGTTTATCTCATATTATTCACAAGATTTGTAGATTTTCTTAATGAACTTGTACAGATATCAATACTTGAATATATTATTTATGTTATTCGGAATTATTTTATATTTTACATGAATCACAAATTTCAGACCTTGCCAAATGATTCCCAAATCCACAACTTATCAAAATCATATCCTCTGCATTAACACACCGTTTGAGTTTAAATCCAATCCAATCCATTCATTTCATGCTAGCACGAATCTTAGAGTGGCCCAGTGCATTACAGATGTGGGCCGGATTGGCCCAGATTTTGATCGTACAGTCCGAAGCTAAACTCAAACAGTGCTTTAATGCAGAGGATGTAGACTCCAACTTATCACTATAATTGTTTTAGAGAACTCTCAATTTTAATGATCAATTAAATAGAAAATGAATCAAAAGGGACACTAAGAAAAGGCCTGACAAATTTGATGGAAGTTTAGGATACATACATAAACAAGGAGAAAATGTTTTCCGAAATACAAAAGTGTGTACAAAATCACATTTGCAATGTCAAAATTGTGCTTGACACCTAAAACAGAAATTGCAATGCAAATTAGTCAACCCAGCTATAGGTAATGTCAATTGTCAAACTCAAGTAAACCATACTAATAAGGTTATGGATTTTGCAAATTGAGGAATATCTACTAACAAAATTTCATTTCCGAACTGGATATGACTAATACCGGTGGAGAACTTACAGTACATATTTAGTACTTTGCTCTATACCACAATTCATAATGCAAAAACAGAAATTGCATGTGAATGATGGTTCAAATCAGGCTAATTTCAACATCTAATATTAACTAAATCAACAATTAGAACGATGAACAACATGCATTAGATAAACTATAATTATGGGCTCGATGAATGTTTATCAGACCAACATTATTTAGATTCACATTTCAGGAAAAACACCCCTCCTAAAGCCTACTAAAACAGAAACCGTCAATTACCAATTGTTGGCAAAGGGAACGAAAAATAAGGGACATTGAAAAAGCATCAAGCTTTAAAAAAAATGAAAAAAATAACTAGAAACATCAGCAATAGCCCTATTGAGTCCAACACTACTCTTAAGCACTGTTCTATCAATTTTGGATTTGATTACAATGGAACATATCCACAATTTAGCAGAAAGTGAGGGGCCTAAATAAAATCTTGAAAATCTAAAGAAAATAAAGAAATGAATTTCTGCACATTATTGCAATCTCAGTGCGCAGCCACAAGATCCGACCCGAAAGCAACATCAGCAAACGGATCTGAAAAATCAAGGCTAGGAGGAGCAAAATACACACTCCTGGACGCAACAAGCTTCTTCCTTAACAGGTATCTTGGGCTTGAGATCCGATAAGAGACAAAACGAGGATGGTAACCGGTTATTTCAGATGGCACCACCTGTTGGTCTGGAGACGGGGAGGAAGGAGGCGAGAGGCGAGATAGCGGTACAGATCTGACAGATCGGGCGATGATTTTGGAGTCGCGGATCCGGGCAAGCGCACCAGGTCTGAGAAACCTGTGGAATCGGTCGTCAGTTGGAGAAGCAGGAGTGGAGTTGGGGTGCCTCCGAGCCATTAGAGAGATAAAGAGTGAGAGAGGCGGGGAAGGGAGGGAACCAAAAATGAGATGAGAGGGAAAGGGATTTTGGGGGGATTTATGCAGAGAGGGAAGAGTACATTCCTGCTTGGACCGAGTCTATGAGTTTACCCTGTTTTACTTACTTGTGGGGTCCGCTTATGTTAAAGAGAAAGTGGAGCCCACATTTCAGTGTCTAAATTTCAACACATTTAGTAGACATGGTCCAGGACATTGAGTAAGGATTGGGGAAAGAGAGGGAAAAGCGAAGTGTTGTTTTTTAAGGCGGGAGGCGTTTAGCCGCCGAGCTGGGTATTTAGTATTTACCGAATCTTATATTCTCTGTGTCGTTATCTTTGTTTATCAATGTGTCTAACAGTAAAATATGTGGTAAAGTAACCCGCTAGAATTACCTATACACTACATTAGGGTAGCGACAACAGGTGGAAGGGTTGCCACTTGCCAGTCGACAGTTGTAGGCTGGGAGGGAACTGTGATTTTTGGAATTGGCTCTTTTGGAGGGAAAAGGATAACAAGCGTTAGATGATCCTGTTGCAGACGGTTTATGGATTTATTACTCATCACTTTCGCAGTTCGATTGTGGATCCAGTAAATCAGTGGGAAATGAGATTTATTTGGACGGTAACCTAGGAATAAGAAGTGATGAATGGTAATGACATGACGGGCGGGTTGATTATATGGGGGCAAACGGATAATTAACTGAATACTGATTGAATTTTATTAATTATGAGTGTAACACGAATAATTAAATGAAAAATTGATGGATAATTAAACGAAAAATCCATTACATTGACGTATAATTTTTTAATCGTAAAATTAAACTGCTTATTCAACTACAATTTTTGTAGCTACAAAATATATATAGTGAGTTCATTTCTAAGGTTAATATATTTTTGGGAAAATGTCTGGCATGCCCATCTAAACTTTTGAAATAGCCAATTTCTGATTTTTTTTTAAATACCCTAAAAAATAACAAAAATACTCTCAGATTTCAATTATTTTGAAAAATAACCTAACCGCCCCACATTGGGGCGGTTTGGTTTTGCCAATAAATTGAGGGGTACCCTCCCGTTTTTGCACCATTTCATTTCCAATGTTTACTCTCTCTCCTCTTTTTCTTTCTTTCTCCAGCAAATCCCTTCTACTTTTTCATGCCATGTATGGGTCTTGACAAGACCTGCTGGATTATTTAGTGGGCTGAATATATTTAGAATTCATATAAAAATGTGTGTACGATTCGAATTGAGTTTGGACCGGATGTTATAGATAAAAATTTTGGTACAAATTAAACTATTGTTTTTAAATAGTTCTAAATCTTCTACAAACAGTGATTCTATACCTATAAATAAATAGTAAAATATTTCCAAAATAAATACAAATTTTGGTCTTCAAGTAATACGGAGATCACGTTGAGCAATTCAAATTGATTAGTTGGACTTTCAAAACTGAGATAAAGATACGAGGAACGGTTAAAAATGAAAGATACGAAGCATTGAATCTTTCAAATTTTAATAATAGTTTAAGAGTGAGGCTATGGTACATGCATAGCACGGATGGGTCCGTGCTACGGCTCAAAATTTGAGTTTTCAAAACCCTAACGGTCCATCCAAACCGTTCAACATAATTATAAAATGAATATGTACTTGCAAACCAAATTTTACATTTTTTCGAATTTTTTTACTATTTTTTTAGATAGGTAGAAAATCACTGTTTTTGGATGGTCCAGAATTTTCAGATCAAGTGATTTTCTACTTATCTAAAAAAATAGTAAAAAAATTCGAAAAAAATGCAAAATATGGTTTGCAAGTACATATTCATTTTATAATCATGTTGAACGGTTTGGATTGACCGTTAGGATTTTGAAACTCAAATTTTGAGCCGTAGCGCGGACCCAACCATGCTATGCATAGTACCATAGCCTCACTCATAGTGAGTTTAAAATCAAACAAATATGTCGTACAAATTAAGTTTATGCTAGAATTATTTTTATATTTGTATTTGTTTGGAATAAAACGAGTCCATAATACCGACATTAATTTTTTTGGTTCACTAAATACAGTCATTAATCTTTTTTTTGGGTGATTGAATAAAGTCACTAATTATTTTTGGGTGATTGAGTACCGTCATTTGAATCGGAGCGTTAGATCAGAGCTGTTAGATTCACATCATGATTCGTGCGGATCTAGTATGCACGACTTTTAGTGCAGATAGGATGAATCAAAAGTTCAAAACAGAATTTGATCTGATGCCGATCGGACCACCCAAATTCTCATCCATGTACGGTTTGAACCGTTTGGTTTCTTCCTAGGGAAGGGAGAGAGCCTCCGAGAGTTTCTCTCCAGTCTCCAGTAGAGCCTTCTCGAGAGAGAGATGAAGAAGAAGAGAAAGACAACAATGAGGGTCTTTCGTCGCTCGTGCGGAGTGTTATGGCCTGCTATAGCTAAAGGTATTATTCTCATCTCAATGTATCTCATTCTTATCTTGGAATCCATCGGTTCTGTGATGATGACGTGTCTCTGGTGAGCCTCTAAGGAATTTATACATCCATGACCATGCTTGGTGTGATCCTTTTCAAGGTGTGCATAGATTATAGTGTGTGTGTGTGGCGCCAGCCCCACGGTAAAACTTCCATGGGGTAGGGTAGAGAACATCAGTGCTTCGAACGCATTTTACAGTTAGCATCCTCATTAAACAAAATGAGTATCTGCACTCATTCTTCTACACACAGATTGATGCATTCATTTGATGCACGGAAGTTGTTCGATGAAATGCCAGAGTGATTTTATGGTTTGTATATCGGGTTCCTAATAGGTACAGACAAATGTCTCAGCTCCCTTAGCATCTTCAAGAGCAAAGGGTTCGTGATCCATTTCCTTAACAGAATCAGGTCATGCAAGAATTCTTAAATTAATCAGTAAACATATTTTAGTATTTTAATGAAAATTGCCAATATGGATTAAGGGATATGACTCAGGATTAACAGATTAAAGTAGAAGTTATTTCCTTAAGTTAACTTTAAATACCATATCTATCCTATACTCATTAAAGGAATGACCAAACTTATATTTACAGAACAATTTGTTTAGAGTGAGGCTACGGTACTATGCATAGTGCACATTAGTTCGTACTATAGATCCATATTTTCATTTTTAAAGTCCAAACAGTCGATCCAAACGCTCAATATGATATCCATATGAATATGTATTTTGACGCCAAATTTTACATTTTTTACTTTTTTTTACTATTGTTTAGACAGGTAGAGTATTACTTGATCTAAAGATTCTAGACCATCCAAAAGTAGTGATTTTCTACCTCTCTAAAAAAATTCTAAAAATGTTAAAAAGTGGCATCCAAGTTCATTTTCAAACGGAGATCATGTTGAGCAGTTTGGATTGATTATTTGGACTTCGAAAATGAATATATGGATCCATTGTACGGACCATTGTGTGTTATGCATAATACAGTAGCCTCACTCATTTGTTTAAGTGTATCTGACAATTAATCTGGTATGCACACACTTCATTATTTTGGATCAATCTATTAATTTCTCCTAATTTACGAGAGAGAAGAACACTTGACTAGTTGCCCTCGGAAACCGACCAATTAGAAGACCGATATTTTCCTGAAACATTCTACATATTTTTTTTTATTTTTCTTAATAAAGCATAAAATGAGTACATTATAAATTTAAAATGTACTTTAAAAGAAAAGGCAATAAAATGGATAAATTTGTGAGTTTTTTAAATCTATAAAAGGGGGAATATGTAATTTCAAAGTTTTTGAGGGGTATACATGAAATTCCCCCTATCTTTTATATTTTGGATGGAAGGACCCGAGACTTCCTTCCCAGTAAAAGGAAAGAACATTCAAATTGTCAATAGACAAAGACATAGGATACAAATTGCATATTTACCTATGCATGCATAAAAAAATCAAAATACTAAATTTAACAATAAAATCAGCATTTACATAACCAACCAAGATTAACTAAATTTATTTGTGCAGAATATATGGTCAGCCATTTTCTATCTCTTATGTGGTGCACACTGTCTTCATCCTGTTCTACTATGTTACTAATTAACAATCTTCTTCATGTCTTTATTAATGCATTGACCGCGTCAACACTAATGAATAATGATTGTACAGACTCTTTATTAACCATCCAACTCTATATGGTATTTTTGCATTATTGACATATGATATATCAATTTGAAGTTCAATGTAACGAATAATTAAGTGCATTAATATGTGTTAACACTTAAATGGATTTCGTAACACTTTATTAAATATGTCCACATTCATAAGTCGGTGTTAGATAATGATAAGAAAAAAAAAGTTCGAAACTCCTGTTACTAAACGACATTTGAGGGTTTAGAGCTATATATCTTGAGGGTTTGGTGTTAAAAGGGAAACCGAAACTAGTAAACCTCACTATAAGGCACTCCAACCCATATCCTTTCACTAGACCGACATTCCATCTCCTTTACCAATTAGTTGATCTCCAAAATCTGCATGGTTGGATCTTAATTAGCAATGTATAGGGTGATGACTTCCCTTAGAAAGGCCATATCGGTGAGCAAAAGCTAAAAAACTTTCTATACAGTTCTTGCTTATTTTCAATTACATCAATTACTGTCCAATTTTACAATTGAGGAGGATTCTAATGCTAAATTTTTTTTTTGGATATTATGAGTTGCTAGTGTTACAACCTCTCTTTTCTATTAATATTTGAATATTTTAAACAGTGAATCCAAATATTTATCATTTTTCTTATATGAGTGATGTTTTCACATAAATTTTGTGTTCTTTTTTGTTTGTTTTGTACGAGATCAAGAGGCCAAGCAATAGACAGACTAAGATTTACATGGATTCTTTGATCTCTTTGATCTATCACAGTTAACTCTTGATCCATATATCTTATGGATTCTTTGATCTTAATGCAAAACAAACTACAATATTACAAATTTTGTATGGATACCATGCATGAAGATGGATGAGATCAACAGTTTAGATTTGTTGTTTACATATTAAATTTCGAATAGTTGTGCAAAGTAGAGGTTATGGCAACTTCTTTACAATTAAATTAATATCATGTTGTGTTACATTTAATATAAGCTTCAGTAGCAACAGATCATCACCCTATATGCAATTTTGGATTAATTTTTCAAATTTTATGGTAACTCATTGAATATTTATTTCAGGTGATAACAAATAACTCTTTGGAGTTGTATTTGTCAAAGTCATGAGCGAAGTAATAGAAATCTGGTGGATCATGAACATTTTGGAAGTGGTAGTTCTAATTTCCGAAGTACGTGGTTGAGTCTTGCAGGAGGAGATAAGTCCTCACATGACTATGTCGATCCTAACTTGATGGAGGGAAATAAGCAACTTGCTTCACTGGATCATCATGAGAATTTTGGTAAATTTTCATATGCTGATGAAGGAACTAATATGCATCTAGTTTCAGCTCAAACCAGCAACATGCTTAACTTTTCGGGACACTCCACTCCAAATAAAAACACCAGTTACACAAGAATACATTGGACTCCTGAAGAAGATGAGTGAGTACTTTTGATTCACATAATTTCTATATTTTTGAGATATATAGAACATAGTTTAAGGAACTTTTAAAAATGTCGATTATATTCTACTTTTCTTTCCACAGATTGTTGAAAGTGCTCATGAGGAAACATGGAGAAGGGAAATGGGCATTTCTTGCAAAGAGTTTCCTAACAATGAATGGAAAACAATTGAGAGCGAGATGGAAGAACCATTGTAGACCCCACATTAAGGTACAAATATTTATCACATTAAGCGTTTCTCTCTTGTAAAGTTTGTTCAACTCTAGATCCACAAATTATTACATCCATAAATAAAAGGAAATTTCGGACCCATGAGTATTAGGATAAGAAGTTACTCAATGCTTCAGGTTTATATAACTGTTAAATTCAATCTAAGTTACTAACCAACATTAATGATATAGTAGTCATTTGTGACAGATCAACTTCTTGAAAAGAAAAACATAGTGCATAAAATATCACACAAGAGTATAGCACAAATTATGTGGATCATTAAGGATAGTTTTGAAAATCAAGAATAGTTGGATTTGGTTTTACTTATGACTAATCAGTAAGAAACTTTAGTTAAAAAGTTAAAATTAATTATCAAGTGCTCAAAACTCTGTATAATTTGAAGATTCAAATATTAAATCTTCAGATTGTTAATAATGTGCTCAAAACTAATCAATAAGAAGCCATTTCCATGGTATTTGTATAAATATAAAAAACATCAGCATCTGATGGACCAGAAATAGTTCACCTTTGTAATGTAAATTATGTTAGCACAGAATCAGTCAGACTGGTGCTAATCTTTAATCTTGCCAGAAATGAAGACTATCCTAACTAGTACCCTATGGACTCAATTGAATAATCTTTATCATATAAATATCTAATTTACATATACCGGCTGTTGACTAACTCCGCTTATTTTCTTTCTTTCTCGGGCCTCACTGACATCTAAGGATGAGAAATGGACGGAAGAGGAAGATGTGATGCTTATAAGAGCACACGCGCAATTTGGGAATCAATGGGCAAAAATAGCACAAGTTCTGCCGGGTAGAATTGAAAATGGGGTAGAGAACCATTGGAATACAAACAGGCGCAAGAACTTCGCAAAGAGCTTTATAAACAACAGGCATTCGAAACCAATAGGCGCATTGCAGCGGTACATTGGATGCCTGATTCAGGATGATATAGCAACCACCTCAACCGCGAATGGACCAATCCCAGAAATGCCAAGCCGCACTATGGCAAACTTTAACCCGGTAAATCTTCACTCAGTTCCTGGTAATAACGGCACAGCTGTGGTTAATGAAGCAGCGCAATTTAGTGGTTTTGATTTTTCTGGCTCCAATGCTTTGCTAGAACTTATGCCAAATCCCAATTAAGCATTTTGTTATGATGCTAATAGTGTCTATCTTGGTGGAGCCAATCTCCAACAAGACTAATTGCAGGATGTCAAGGGAATTTGAAGGGTAGATTAGGTTTTTTCTATTAGAACTCTTATAAATATGGATTGTTGTGTAATATTGAATTAAGACATATTGTTGTGAGGACCGTGGGCTTAGTGCAATGGCACGAGCCCTCATTTCTCTTCGAAGAGACACAGATTCAATTCTCGAGAATAGCATCTAAAGATGCTAGATTGTATTAGGACCCTTTAATAAAAAAAAATATATTGTTGTGACTTAAATTTTCTTTTCCTTTGTTGTGTGGTTGGAGGAACATGAGAAATCCTAATGTCATGACTTTAAGGTATGCTTTATTATTTTAGTT
This sequence comes from Carex kokanica, assembly GCA_025461125.1. Lineage (NCBI taxonomy): Eukaryota > Viridiplantae > Streptophyta > Magnoliopsida > Poales > Cyperaceae > Carex > Carex kokanica. Next base: position 1,498,605 of record JAJGRX010001371.1, on the reverse strand, counting down.
GGTTTGCTTGATAATGAAAATTTGTCATGTAGAAGTGATTTATTTGGAACAAGAGGTGGGAGAGACTAGGTTGAGAAGATGAGAAAAATAGAGAGAGGAAAGTCACTAATATTAAAGCAACGGTTGAGCTATGCTCCTACTATTCAAGGAGAGCTTTTGATGTCATGAGATCAATGGAACTTTGGGAAACATGTGCGAACGTGAGAGCGCGCATGCTGCCTAAATATAGCTAACAAATTCTTATTACACAGCTAATTCAAGAGTTTGACTTAGTCAACTCATTCTTGTTACGACCTACTGCCTAAGTCTTCTATTAGTTTTGCTTCTTCACATTTGTATTTTATTTATTGTGTAAAAATGTACTGTCTGAATATTCCGTGTGAATATTGTATCTAATTATTACGTATATATATGCCATCAATTAAAAATAAATTACTAATCCGTGAAGAAAAAAAAAACCTAAAGAAAATTATTCACGCCGGCAATATACATTTGCATCATATTCTAATTTCATTTTTTGAAGTAATTTACAAAGAACTAGTTTGGAGTTCGAAATTTCGAATAGGTTGTTGGAAAAAATCAATAACAAAGAACAATTTAATAATCTCAAAATAAAATTTACCTTTTAACTTAGAGGTTAGCCAATTTATCATGCTTTTCCAAATTTTCTTTTTTCTCTCTTCCTTTTTATTTGCATATTGGATCACGCTATCAAATAATTTGGATTACTCTGTTAGTATTATGTTACACTCACTTTAGCCTTAAATAACTCGGCAGTGGGAATAATGGAGAGATACAATTCCATTCCAAGTATGGTCCAAATCCGATATTTAAAGTATTATCTTCTTATTATTCCTTCAAGATTATTATAGTATTTTTTTTAGCAAAGCTAGCGTGTGTTGTGCTCACCAAGAGGATTTGGTGAGCACAACTTCAAAATTCTATTGAATTGACTTCAAACGACAAATTCAAATAGTTGAAACCTATCTACTTCACGAGTAATGAATGTATATCTAAAATTTTGAAACTTTCGAATTCATTTAGTACAAAATCAAGCGTAAAAAAATGATAAAAAAATGCATAAAAAACTTATTAAAATTTCATTTTTTTTTGACCGCTCGACTTTGTACTAAATTAATTCGAAATTTGAAATTGTTTGCATGCACGCACATCACTCATGAAGTAGATGGGTTTTAACGGTTTAAATTTGTCGTTTGAAGCCAATTCAGTAGACTTTTAAAATTGTGTTCAATGTTCACCAAACTCTCTTAATGAGCACGTACAACACACGCTAGCTTTGCTCTATTTTTTTTTGTCATGCAAAAATGTACAGGTTGATAAGATTAGTGTGAGTAGCATATCCGTAGCATATTTACGTGATCACGTAATTTGTAGCTTTTTTATATAGTTTGTGTTTAGCTTTTCTAGCTCTTCTATTTGAACACCATCAGTGTACTCAAATTTTCATGCTTAAATTAATGAAAATTCTGTTATTTAACTTTTTTCTTTATTTTCTTATCAAAAGTCCCAAAAATATAAAAAAGTGTAAGCAATACCTAGAACGTGACAATTATTATCAGAGTCTTGTTTAATTATAGGCCTAAAGAATGTCCACAACACGCCAACAAGCCTTGGAGGAGCAGACACATTTTGTTCAAAACTTGTAGGATCTAGTTGAGAACATGAAAGAATAGATGACAAGTTTATTGAAAAACAACTGATGCCCAAAATCTTGCACAGATGAGCACAAGTTTTAAGGTCCTTCTTCAGAAAAAAAAAAATAGGTAGATGTTTGATTGTGGATTAAAGTTATGATGAAATAAGTTACTTATTTCAAGTTACGATGGTATAAAATATTTTTGTTTGGTTGTGACTTAAATTAAGTCATGGGAGAGATCCTAAAAATCGTGTCATAATTTTATGCAATCTATATAGGTGGATTAATTTACGACAGTATAAGCGGTTTCTTATACCATGCTATTCCATCTGACTTTATTCTTGTTTGGCTCCATAAGTGTGGAATAAAGTATGGATAAATATTTTTTTTCATTTTCTAAACGAGTAAGGGTACGGGTAAAGTTTATATCGTACCAATTACCCGATCAGGTAATTATAAATAAAATAAATTATATTATTATATATATTAATGAGCAGAGCTGGGCTTAGCTAAGCCATGGAGTAAAATGACTTAGTGCTTCACGCATCAATATTTCCATTTTGAAAATTCAAACTACCGATCCGAACCGCTCAAGTTGTTCTCCATATTGAAATGTGCTTGGAGACCAAATTTTACATTTTTTGGAATTTTTTTACTATTTATTAAGTTACTTTGAAAATCGCTGATCCATTGATCCAGAATTTTTTACTGTTTTTATTGTTCACAATGGATCAGCGATTTTCAAAGTGGCTTAATAAATAGTAAAAAATTCGAAAAAATGTAAAATTTGGTCTCCAAGCACATTTCAATATGGAGAACAACTTGAGCGGTTCGGATCGGTAGTTTGAATTTTCAAAATAAAAATATGGTGTGGAGTACAAATCGTTTTACTCCATGGCCTAGCTAAGTCGGACTCTTAATGAGCATTGAAAAGAGTACTTAATATTTAACAAAGAATAATACGCGTGCATGTTGTGCAAACGTTGAAACTAATTTATTTGTATCCACATAAAATTCTAGTATTTTATGATAAAATAAGGTACCAACATACCACTATAATTAGTTTACTTGCGCTTTAAAACAATCATATTTTTTTTTCCAACAAGTACTAATGTACTATACATATGCGAAATGAATGTATGTGTTTTAATGTTTTATCTAATAAATAATAAAAATAATTAATATATTAGCATTATCTGTTATTTACCCGCTACCGTTTCGTTATCCGACAACTATAACGGATAAGAGTAGAGTACGGATAAAATAAATTGTTACGGATAAAAATAGAATACAAATAAAAATAATTTGTAACGGGTACAGTTATGAAAATACTTTGACCTGACCACACCCCTAATAAGAACACAATACTCGAGAGCTTAGGTAGGTTTTTGTCACGTCAACAAAAATATGCTTTAAAGAGAAGAGGTTAAGCCTCGTAAATAAGGATGTGTTAGGCAAATTTAAATCTCCTTTAAGACACTAAAATGTATTATGGTGGATAATTTTTTTTAATTTTAATTATTTTTATGAAGTTATTTTTTTATGCACTAGAAATGTATTATTGTATAATTACTCGCAGATAACAAAGTGTTTATATGTGTCTCGTCATCTAACTATTTGATGACTTTTATTAATAAATAGTATTTTCATTTTTATTTATTATCTAATTATATTTTGATGTTTAAATCGAAATTTTAGTGACGATATGTTGTTGGATTTTGAAATATATTATTTGGACCTTATTAGGCGCCACTCTACTCGGCTATGTTTGTATGACACAAGAATAGCAATAATAGATGTTATTCTAGAATAGAAGCTATTCGGAATAACAATATGCATCCAAACAATATTTTTGCTATTCGAAATAGCTAGAATAGCTGCTATTCTTTATTCCTTGTAAATGTTGGAATAACTACTATTCGGAAATGTGAAATGAGAGGAAAATATGTTTCATTTTTGGATTTCCGCCAACACAATTCCGAAATGACAAATTCAATACCACTTTCCGCTAACTTCACGTCGTGACAATTCATCTGAGATCCCACTTGCATATCTTTCTTCTTAATTAGCACATTGTTAACACTATTCTTTATTGGTTACAACTATTCACTATTCCACAAATACAATCCAAACAACATTTTTACTAATCCGAATAGCACCATTTTCATACTAATCTGAAAATCACTATTTTTTCTCTATTCTCATTTACTATTCTAAAATTTCGCTATTTTAGCTATTCTAACTCTCATCCAAACGTACTGGCACAACCACATTATAGTTATGCTAGAATATATGCATTTGTACCTGTCAATATCTGGTCCGTTCCTTTTTAATAGGCTTCAGAAGTGAGAACTCATAGAAAAATGACAAATTTTTAATTTGAAAACTGCAACAATCATAAAGAAATAAAATTTATTGTTGGAATTCAAACAGGAACGAAGGTAGAACTTTTTTCCAATAAAAATCAATAATATAAATCTGTAGATTTTATATCACAATTATGGAGTAGAACTATGTGTTTCTAAGTTCACCAAGCTTTTTTTGAACTCAATTTTAAAACCTATCGAATTGGCTTCAAATAATGAATCCGCACTGTTGAAACCCGTCTATCTTACTACTGATGCGTCTACATACAAATTTTAAAATTTTGAATTAATTTTGTATAGAGTCAAGTGGTAAAAAAACGTTCAAAAAATAAATGCATTAAAATTAATTTATAAACCTTCTAATTTTTACCGCTATATATTATACTAAATTAATTTGAAAGTTAAATTTTCTTACATGTCGACGCATCACTCATAAGGTAGAAGGATTTCAACGATTCAAAAGTCAATTTGATAAATTTTATAGTTAAGTTTACAGAGAAACTTGATAAACTTAGAAACATTCTAGTTCTACTCACAATTATGATTTTAATTAATAACTTGATTCAGGAATCGCTCAGAGCAATTTTTCCAAAGAATACGTGAGTTATTTTACTTTATTTCTTAAAAAATTGTACAAGATATTATAAAATTATTATACAATTAAACTTGACTCTGAATAATATTTACAAGTAGAAAGAAAATTGGTCATAATATATTACTGTGAAAGGAGCAACCAGGGGATAAATAGGTCAAAATTCTTTTAAATCAGAGACCGGATCCTCTGAGGTAACTCGAATTTGAGTTTGGATCGGGACCGTTCGATCAGAATCCGGGCCCAATTCGGCCTGAAGTGGTATGCGTGGAGCTCTTGAATAGTCATGCCAAAGCAATTCGGACGGTCCGAATCTAAAATCAAAATTTGAGCTACCTTAGGTGATATATGAATTCGCCAAAATCAAACCCCTCCGCTGCAAGTCTGCAACTGTTTCTTCTTCATCTCCGAACCAGACGCGAGAGAGGGGAGAGACAGACCCTTGGCGGCCTCTGCCAATTTTTTACAAAAAGAGAGAGGGAGAGAGAGAGGAGAGAAAGAGAGAAGCGATGTCAAAACCGAAGCTTCTGTCTCGAATAATGTCTATATTCAGCTCGAAAAATCAAGTAGGCGTTGATAAGGCGGGAAATCGGTACTTCACTCGTACGGAAGAAATCGATGGCGTCAGTTAGTACCGTGTTTCTTCTTTAACCTTCCCTCTTTTTTGCTTAAATTTTTTGAAATAGGCATACTTTTGGTTCAGGGCTGTTTCAATTTATCAAAAAAAAAAAAAAAAAAAGCCAATTGTATTGGGATTTTAGTTGGTGTTAGCAGAAATTAAGCTTAACCTAGCCCTCTGTGTTGAATTTAGTTAATTATAAAGGCCGAGAAGAGATTTTTCTTGGCATTATTAGTTTATTACCATGCCAAGCTGATAGTGTATCTGTGCTACTGGTACCCTTGACCTTTTCAAGTAGTAAGTACCTACATTTACCGTCTAAATTGTAAATTTGCAGTGAAAGAGAAAAGATGGGTAATTTATAAAGGTGAACGGGATCCAACTGCTGTACCAGGTTGAATATTTATTTTTAAATTTTCTCTTTGGAGTTTCAATGTTCCTCTTTTTTATCGTATGTATCATTTGTCTAACTGCCTTGGACCTTGGTAGTTGATCAGTACCACCACATGTGACGGCAATTACCAGTAGCAAATCAAATCTTAATTCAACTAAAATGCCACACATAAACACAAATCAAGGCATATGACAAGATACCGCCTACGGACTCACATGTCCTATTTGACTATCCTTTTGAAAACTATAATGTATGTGATTGCAGTTGAGTGGATTTGCTGGTTGAATGGCCAGAGGAAGAAAGCTCCTACCCCAGAGGTTTCCTTTTGTATATATAGTTTTGCCATTTATTTTCTTTTTGTGCTTGTAATGTATGTGGTTCACTGGTTGGGGGTGGGGGGGACGGGTAAGGTTTTCCGAAAGGTGCTTTAATCAAACTGCCTAAGTATACGGGAGAGCAAAGGTGGGGCTTAGGGCTTAGTTGTTGGCAGTATTGACCACACTAGTTATACATTTGTACCATGTAGTGGATCCAAGTACCAGCATATTTTGTTCATCAAGTATGTTTTATGGTTGTTTCAATTCTCAGGAATTGATGGAGTTGGAGGCAAGACGCGAACGCGTCAAGCAAAATATTGAACGTACTATCCTTTTTCTGTTATGGAATTTTGTATATACTTGTCTATCTGTTTACCGCCTTATTAAATGATTCCTTTTTTGTCAAAATGTAGTTTTGAAAAATAAAGAGGAAGAAGAAAGAAGATCTGGAGCAGGACAGAGCAAGGTTATCAGTATGTATTTGTTTGACCTTTCAAATTTAAATATATGCAGTTTTTTCTTAGAGCACCAACTAATCTATGTTTTTGCGTAGTTCTATATATTCTTCAATCCTAATTTTAAAATATTGGTTTATTGACTTAATATCTATTACTTTAGAATATCAAATTAATATGTGCTATTTTTGTGCTCTAATTCGTCCCAAAATGCTGCAGTTAATTGATCTATTGACTACTATTAATAATCATTGTAATAAGTTGTAAAAGTAAATTATTTCCTGAAATTGTAGAGAAATCAGATTCTCCCGACTTGAGGAGCTTCATGAAGCAGTTTCCTGATCTTTCTCCTGATCAAATTCAAGGTACATAGTTGTTACTGGGTCCAACTGTTATGATACCAGGCATCATAAGTTTGTCTTGAAAATCAAAATCATAGTTGAAAGGAACATGAGGATGCGCACAAATGGATGGATCCTATTAGAAAAAAATCCAAATAAGCATAAAGCAAGATAGCTATTCTCTTGAAAAATGGCATATGCCATCTGCGAGAATTTTTTACTGTCAGCCTATCTGTGGTGACCCTGCTAAGTCTGAAATCAATGAGTTGATGAGTCAGGTCATGTCAGAGTGTCTTGACCCATCAATTGGCTGGGTTGGTTTATATACAATTACAATCTGATTTGCTTATTCTTGATTTCCCTTTTTAATTAAAAATAAGATGCTACACCAAATTAGCCCATAGAAAGATATATAAACGATTGAGATTATAATATCCATCCAAAACTAATGAAATTTAACAATGTTACAATTGAGACCTAACCTGACCAGTTAGCACATTGGACCTCAACACAGCCATATGCATAATTTTGAAATCTGTTACAATGAAAACAACAGAAATAGAGCCTAACAAGCATCCTTCTCTTGTATACTAGACTGTAATAAAATGAACTTACCTGAGTCAGTGCTACATACTCTAATTAGTGGAAGTTGTAAAGTTAGCACTAGTATTGTATCATTATTGTACACACAAGCTGGACCGCTTGTCAGAAATGTGTTATCGCTGGACTTTATCTCGCCCATTGCTTTTCTATTTTAGAAGGTATAATAACTTGAGGTACCTCTATCCTGTTACAGGTGCAGATGATGCAGCCGATCCATCAGTTAATACCAAGACTAAAGAAAGGTGATCTTTAAAAAAATTCTTTCTTTCCCTTTTTGGTGTTTTTAAATTTATGTTGCTTGGTTCTGTTCTAAATTGAGTTTATAAAGTGTGCATGTTGAATTAGATATTTGTATTTCTTATATTTCAATAAATTGTGGTTCTATATTGCAGGCCATCAGAACCAACAGGCTCAGGTGCAACATTCCAACCGGGTACATGGCAACCCCCATCATGAAAACTACACTGAAATCTATGAGAAAACTAGTTTCATTATCATTTATCTTTTTTCCATTATACATTCACCATTTGGTGTTTAAATAAGCAGATAGAAAAAGAAACAACAATAGTGACCTGTTAGTTGATTTTTTATTTAATCACTCAGTGTTACTTTCCCTTTCTTTTTTGTTTAATTGTGTGAGAACAAAAGGTCATTCAATTTTTGTAATACGACTGTACTGGATTACCAGTTCTGATGTTTCTCTAGCGATTGCTTATCTTAGTGCTTCTGAAATGTAACACTGTATTTGCCTCACTTTGAATCTTATTACATGCATTGATAACCACACAATATTCCCATTGTAGCGCTTCCCGCTTGTACTTGAGTCTTTTCTTCTTGGAACATTGGGTGCATGTGTTACTTATTTCCCGTCATCTGATTGAAATGTTGGCACTTGACGCATTATTCTAGCCTGGAACATGCAATTGTGACCACGATAAGTCGATAGCCATTTAAAACAATTGTAAAGAATAAAGATCGAATTGGTTACAAAATTCTGTATTATTAATAGTTGATGCGTCTTTTTTAAGTCTTCAAAGTTAGAAGCCTTGATTCGTTAATCTACTATTGGATTGTTAATGGGCCAGTTGGGTTTTCTGGCCCATGTCAGTAGTTATTTGAAAAAAATAACGGCAGCGGGAAAAATGAAGCAGGAAGTTGCTGATAATTTTGTAAAATTCAAGATAACTAATAGAGGAGGGTTTTAAAATCTATTTTATGTGCTTCATTCCATATCCAAATTTGATCCGCACATCTCTATAATTTAGATGAACTTGTCGGATCTAACTTCTACCGCAGCAGCTCAGCTCTGTCCCTTTATTTCCGTCCCCCTTTCAAAAGAATATTTTATGCAGTATCTAACTACATCATATTAGTCAAAGTGGAGTCATGATTTTTTTAACCTATTAAAAATAGAGGTATCGGTTACACTCTTTTTTTTTTTGACACACTTTAACATTTATCATTTTTAAAATCCAAATAGTAGATCCAAACCGTTCAACATATAGATATATTAAAATGTGCTTGGAGATCAAATTTTACATTTTTTTGAATTTTTTTTACTATTTATTAAGATGGTTACAAAATCGTTGTTTTCAGATCATTGAAAAATATCGATTTTGTAACCATCTTAATAAATAGTAAAAAAATTCAAAAAAAAATGTAATGATCTCCAAGCACATTTTAATATGATGATCATGTTGAACGGTTCGGATCGACTGTTTGGATTTTGAAATCACAAAATTGACTTATAAAAAAAACAATGTCAAGATGTATCAAAAAAATGGTGTAATTGGATCCCTCTTTAAAATATAGAGGGATCTGCTTTATAATGATTTAGTGTGGGATATCGTTGAAGCATATATTTGTCAGATACTGTTTGGCTGCTCCTCAAATTTTACTGTTCACGTGGGAAAAAAAAAATTCACTCAGATTGAATTTTTTTTTCCCACGTGAACAGTAAAAATCAGTTCAAAATTTTTTTTTCCGTGTCCACTGTGCTGCCGAACAGACCCTTATAATTACACCACATGTGTTATTTACACACTCAGTGTGAGATATCATTGTATCATCTGCATGACTAATGCGTCATGATTATATTTTGTTAAATTAATCACAACATGATTAGTACACAGTACGTGATTCAAGTTACAACGCAATTAGTCATGACATGTTACGGCGCAGACTTATTTTATATTTCAAGTTACAACGCAATTAGTCATGACATGTTACGGCGCAGACTTATTTTATATTTCGAGAACTCGTGACATACGATTTGTCATTTAGACTAAATTTTACTAAAATGTTTAAGTAAGTGATTAAAATATATTATATACATGAATTGTATAGTTATAAACTGAAAATTAATTTTTTAATTATATAGATGGATCCGTATGTAAATTTACATGTGTCCTTTACTCAAACTCATATTAAATTTGTATTCTAAAATACTGCACGTTAAGAGTTAATTTCGGAGAAAAAGGAAACGAGAGAAGGAGAATGAAAAGGAAAAGGAAAAGAAGTAGAAGTTAGATCTGATCTCTGTTGATGTAACATTTTTAATGTGTGGATTAGGTCTGAAGATCGATTTTTTTTTAAAAACCATGATTAAAAAATAAAAAATTAGCAAACCAAGATGAGTAGTTCGGTTTTTACAAAAACCATAAGAACCGAGATGCCAATTCGGTTCCAAATTTTTTTTTCCTGGAACTGAATTGGCATTTCGGTTCCACCCCCTTTTCACAGTTTTTCCGCAGCGCAGAAACCGTGTAGCTTTTGGTGTAATGTCTTGGACCCGAATTGGAATTTCGGTTCCCATTATTATTATTTTTTTAGAGACAAATAACTAAAATGATGAAATATAATACTAAAAAATCAAAAAAAAAATTCTCTTTGTCAAATTACTTTTTTTTTTATAGCATATTTATACTAAAATAATATAAATTACTTAAAATTATATTAATTTATGCTGAATTACACTAAATTACCTTAAATTACAATAATTATGTAGAATTTTGCTAAATTACGGTAAATTACGCTAAATTACGTATGAATAGGGACCTATTTTGTCTCATCTTTCATAAATCATAAAAAATAGTAAAAAAATTCCAAAAATAATAAAAATTGGTATTCTACAAGTTCATTATATAACTAATTTACTGAGCTACGTAGATTGGAGAATAGAAATGAAAATCTTAATCGGAAACTTTAACTGAAGTTTTGAGGCTCTTCTTTTTATTTTTTGGTGATTCTGAATTTGGAAATCTAGCATCATAAGTTCGGACGCATGCGTATTTTCACAAGCTTTCTGAAAAGTGGTCATTTGCTGAAATCGAACACTCGAGCGCTGTTTTACCGTAATTTACCGTATTTTACCGTATTTTAGCATAATTCTACATAATTATTGTAATTTCAAGTAATTTAGTATAATTCAGCATAAATTAATATAATTTTAAGTAATTTATAGTATTTTAGTATAAATATGCTATCAAAAAAAGTAATTTGACAAAGATAAATTTTTATTTTTATTTTTTAGTATTATATTTTATCATTTTATTTATTTATCTCTAAAAAAATAAAAAAATAATGGGAACCAAAATTTCAATTCGGATCCAAGACATTACACCAAAAGCTACACGGTTTATGCGCTGTGAAAAAACTGTGAAAATGAGGTAAAAACGAAATGCCAATTCTGTTTCATGGAAAAAAAAACTTGAAACCTAATTAGCATCTCGGTTTACTAATTTTGTTTTTTCTAATCATGGTTTTAAAAAAAATTTCCTGAAGATCGAATAAAAGCATGAGTCAGAAGGAATGTTGGATCACAACGATGACGTGGAATATTATATTTTTATTGTTTATTTTGTTCCAAAAGGACAATGACTTTATATATAGTTTCCTTTTGCCGAGGGATTAGGCGCGCTATTCGAGAGCACCTCCTCAAAAACTCAGAAGGCCAAGTTTACACACCAAATACCGTGTCGCGAGTCACCAATTCAATTCACCGGGCAAGAAACATCCGAATTTTTTATTAAAAAAATAAAAATACAAAACTAACAGGCATTTTGAGAAATATATCTCACGGTATGTTGGTGGATTCGTATCCACTGCCGACATTTTTAATAATACCCTGAGTTAATTAGAGATTAATAAATTTGTCCACGGTTGCTCCGAAATTTTAAATATGTCCAAACTGGCCATTAAATGACCGGTTCCGATTAAAATTCCCGACCGGCTATTTAATAGCTGGTCCTGAATTTTTTTTTTTTTTAAGAAAAAAATAGCAAAAATGCTGAAATCTAACATTAAAAACTCGAATTGTTATTTTAAATATTTGTTAGATTACTTTTTTCATAGCATATTTATACTAAAATACGCTAAATTACTTGAATTATGTTAGTTTATGCTTATTGACACTATATTACTTTAAACTATGTTAACTATTTTTTAAGAGACAAAAGCTAAAATGTTGAAATATAACACTAAAAAATCGAATTTATTTTTAAATATTTGCTAGATTACATTTTTGAGTAGAACTAGGGTGTGATGTGCTCACCAAACTCTTTGGTGAGCACAACTCTACATAAACTATCAGATTCACTTTAAACGAGATGAATCTAACCGTTGAAACTGATGTACTTTACGAGTGATGCGCGTACATGCAAAATTTTGAATTTTTTGAATTCATTTAGTCTCAAGTCAAGTGATCAAAATTGATGAAAAATGAATGACTCAAAATGAAGTTGTTTTAATGCATTAAAAAAATTCTCAATTTTGACCACTTGACTTGAGACTAAATGAATTCAAAAAAATCAAAATTTTGCATGTACGCGCATCACTCGTAAAGTACATCGATTTCAACGGTTGGATTCATCTCGTTTGAAGTGAATCCGATAGTTTATGTAGAGTTGTGCTCACCAAAGAGTTTGGTGAGCACATCACACCCTAATTCTACTCTACATTTTTTATATATAATTAGCATATTTATACTAAAACACGCTAAATTACTTGAAATTATGTTAATTTATGCTGAATTACACTTAATTACTTGAAATTACAATAATTATGTAAAATTATGCTAAACTAGCTAAATTACGTATAAATAGGGATGATATCTTCACTGAGAAGGCGAAAAACAACGACGAAACTTCAAACGGCCATAAAACGACACTCAAGTGTCCGATTTCAGCAAATGACCACTTTTCGGAAAGCTTGTGAAAATGCACATGCCGCTATGCCGGATTTTCAAATTCAGAATCGCCAAAAAACAAAGGGAAGAGTCTCAAAACTTCAGTTGAAGTTTCTGATTAAGCTTTTCATTTCTATTGTTCAATCTACGTAGCTCAGTAAATTAGTTATATAATGAACTTGTAGAATACCAATTTTTATTATTTTTGAATTTTTTTTACTATTTTTTATGATTTATGAAAGATGGCACAAAATCGATCCTATTCATACGTAATTTAGCGTAATTTACCGTATTTTGGATAACTCTACATAATTATTGTAATTTCAAGTAATTTAGTGAAAATCACCATAAATTAACATAATTTGATGTAAATATGCTATGAAAAAAGTAATCTAACAAATATTTAACAAAACAATTCGATTTTTTAGTGTTAGATTTCAGTATTTTAGCTATTTGTAGACCAAATAAGTCAAACAATATGGCCCAGCCAATTATATTAGTCAAACAATATGGCCCAGCCAATTATATTTGTAGCTAACCCGAAACCTACTTTCGGTTCCATCAAAAAAAAAAAAAACCGAAAGCTAGTTTCGGTTCCAAATAAAAAAAATGTTAACCCGAATTTGGATCTCGGGTTTTGCTCTGCACACCGAGTGCCGCACCGACTTTCGGAAAAATTGTGAAAACGGGGTTGGAACCGAAATTCCAATTCGGTTCCAGGAAAAAAAAAACTTGAAACCGAATTGGAATCTCAATTCTTATGATTTTTATAAAAACAGAAGTAATCATGTTGGTTTGCTAACTTTGTTTTTTCTAATTATGATTTTTAAAAAAATTCCTCTAAAAGGTGTGCTGGCCTAGTCAACTGCGAGCAAATATTTGAGATTTTTCATAAGATCTATTTTTTTAAGTGAGACTATGGTACTTTGCAAAGTATAGATCTATCTGTATTAAAAATTTATATCTCTGTTTTTAAAGTTTAAATAGTTAATTATTTTATTATTTTCTAAAATAAGTTTAAAATCACTACTTTTGGATGGTCCAAATTTTTTAAATTAGATACTTTTCTATTTATTTTAAAAATAGTAAAATTTCTAAAAAATATAAATTTTTTTTTCTAATTTATTTTTGTATGGAGATCATGTTTGTATTTTAAAAATAAAAATGTGAATTCAAAGTACCACAGTCTCACTCTTTTTTTTTCTCTAAATGATACAAATAAAAAATTAGTAGAAACTAGAAACACTACCTGTATTGATTTTTGATATTGGCGCAGAAAATCATTGTTTTTCTTATCCGCCTAATTCAATTTCGCTCCGCTCACCGAGTCATCGCTCTCTTTCTCTCTCTATCCCACCCAATCCAATCCAAAAACAGCACGCCATCCCAGATAGATGTTCCTGACAGTGTTTAAGACGGTCACGTTTTCTCACCTGGTGGAATTCACCGTTTCATTTCATGCAAGTCCCGTTACTTCTACGATCGGAATTAAATCCCTAACTTTCATCCTTAGGCTTTAGCTCTACACGGACAAACATTAATTTCAAGTTTTCAACGGAGTAATAATTTTATATGTTCGTATTCTAGAATCAAAACAGTACCTACCGGATATGATTGTGCGTTCAATGAAATCAGGATTATTTTATTAAAATATCTATCCTTTCTACTCTGATTAATAATTGTGCATACGAATATTAAATGCAAGGGGCAAATGATGGAATCACTTCATTTCAGATGGATTTTTTTTTTTTCTTAACAGAGGAGGTAGCAAATATTTTGGTACAAACTAAAATATTTAGTACTTATTGTGTGCTATCAAAATAATATTAATATAATTAGATGCATACTAAATTGAGTTGACGTTTTATACAACTGTTGGAAGCAAATTATGCTTCTCCTCATCATTGGCCTACGTATTAAATTTTGCTTCTACTTTGTCGAAAGTACGTGCCGTTGACTTATAACGACACTTCAATTTTTTGTTTTTCGCCTGCACATGATGAGCATTGAGTGATAAAAAAATAAAACTTGTTCTTTTTATTTGGGCTGCACAATAGTAGAAATTTAAACTTAAGATGACGATGTGCAAGATGCCACTTGAATGAGGTACTTGTGAGTATAGACGGAGACATATTTTTTTTTCAAACTGTGAGGGTCAAATATATATGAGAGTTAATATATAATTTTTTTTTCAGAGAATGAAGATCAATTTTATAGTATTATGATATTTTATTCTAAATTATACAAAAATTATATATAAATACAATTTCTTAAAAAAAAAATAGAGATCAATTGACCCATACCTACAATATAAATATGCCTCTGCCAGTAAGAATAGTATGCATAAATTATAGAGTCAATTCAACAATTATCTTCTATTAATAGGCTATATAACACTAAAATATTTGTAAAAGGGCTTTGTATATTATGATAGATATATGTAGTTTTCACTTTTCAATAGGATGATATTTGTACTTATTAGTGAGCTATATATTCTATTTTGATCAAACAATTAATTTATCTTGTACACTAAGAGGTTGTTCGATAACAAGAGATTAAGAGTGAATGATTAAAAACTTAAGAAACGCTAATGAATCAATGTTCGATTGTCTTAATCTGTGGATGAAAACTAAAGAAACTAAAGGAAGTGTAGAGGTGCATTAAGGTTCGGGCAAAAGATTAATATCCGAGTAAAAGAAGATTAAAGAATGTGATCTTAACCTGCACTAAGAAACCGGTGTTTGGCAGAATTAAATGACTATGAAAATTAAAATAGATTAAGTTTTAAGAAAGTTTAGTTCCTTGTTGCCAAACGGCCCTAATATATTACAAAGTATTTGCTCTTGAAGCAAGTCATCTCGCTACATCTTTGAAAAGAGACCTAAGTCGGTTGTTTCGGATTGTATTTGTTCTTGCTTGTATTTATTAGCTGCATCATTAAAAATTTTAATTGTGCAATATATATAATGTTTGGAAATTTTTTATAACTATATAAAATCCGACATGTTTTGATTAAACATTTTTATTTTTTAAAGCCTCCATTCTTTACCTTACCTCAGCAAATAACAAACTATAGCTAAGGTGATGATATAACCTAATCTTATGGGGTATTCTTAGAGAAGGAAATTTGTCACGGCGTGATCAGTCACGTCACGTAACGTCACGTTATGTCACGTCACGTGTGTCGATTACGTGACGTGACTCACGTGTTGCGTGACGTGACTGTATTTAACAAAAATTATACGTCACGTCACGTCACGTAAGCTAATCACGTCACGTCACGTTATAAAACACATCACGTGATCACGTACTGTTATATTTTGTCAGTTCCAGCATGTTTTGAGGACAAACTCTAGTAGTCCATATTCCTATTAGCACTATTAGGCTATGTTTCTGTAGTATATTCATAGTATATTCAGACTTTTCTTTTGTGGCTGTTTGTAAAAACTATGTTTCTTAATGAAATGGGCTTAAATATCTTTTATCCAAAAAATTTGACAATTTTTAGAATATTATTTACTAGTTAATTTTTGCAATATTATTTACTTATTTTACAAATTTTATAATTTTCATATTTTTTGATACATTTTTTTCTGAATTTTCAACAATTTAAATTAAAATATAAAAAAAGTTCAATGTGACTAATTTATGTCACGTCATATCACGTCACGTGTAGTCACGGCGTGACTACGTGTGACGTGACTATTCGCGTGACGTGATCGTTTGCCACTATTTTGATCACGTCACGTGAAAAAAAAACATTAATCACGTCACGTGACCAAATTACGATGTGTTTGTCACGTCACGTCACGACGTGTCACGTATTTCCTTCTGAAGGTATTCTTGCAAAAGTTCCTTCAGCACGCCAGCTCACAGTTCTGATACAACCATAAAATCTTCGAGAAAATTCGCCGCACTGACGTCACTTTCGTAAAAGCTCGAAACGGAAAACCCAACTGAGGCAATTACAACCTGGTCCAGGTTTTCTTGAGAGACGAGAAAAGAGTATTACCCGATCCCCAACTTGCGGGCTCCAAATGGGAGTAACTTAACTTGGCCCTTAATCCGAGAGAGATACAAATAGTCACTGAAATTTGGGCCCCATTATTAATTTTGGACTTTCGCGGTATGTTTTACTATACCAACATTGCCGCAATGAATCTCTCTGCAACCCGATACCTGAGCAGCGGGCCCCAGTAGTCAGAGAACGAGTGTGCATTAAATGCAGCGTGTGCTACCCATCCTCCTGTCTCCAAGTCTCTCACCGTAGACCCGTCTCTTCTCGTCATCGGTTGCTGATCCCGTCTCTCTCTCTCTCGCTCTTTCACTTTCTCTCTCTACCAAATCCGTATCCGACTACCTTCCCCGCTTTTCTGGATTAATTATTGCTTCTAGGGTTTTGCCTCATGTATAAAGCCGCCAGTTTTGGCCTCTTACGCTCTACTCCGCTCAGATCCTCTTCCTCTTCTCTGTGCAAGCCGTTAACCCCGTCTCGTATCTCCGCGTCTCTTGTTGGGTCTAGATCATTAGGATTTGTAAGGCCTCTCGGTGTGTTATCAGGTTCTCTTAGGTACAGTTGCGGATCGGATCGGAGGTCGTCTTTGGTGACTGTGAGAACTTTGATCGGAGACAAGCCAACTGTTCTTGACCGTTTTGAGAGAAAGATCGCTACTATGGGTAATTTGTTTTTATCATCGGTTTTTGTTGTCGTTTCTATATGTTAGGAATTGGACTTGAGGTATGGTCAAACTAGCATGAATTAGACTGACTCGTGTCAATTGCGAAATACTCGGGTTACTGAGCACGGATAAAAATATACGTGTGAGAAGAACCGTTTTTGAGGTTTGTACTGTGTTTGGTTAAAGATAGTTGAAGGAGACAACGTAGAGGGAAAGAAAACTTGGAGTTTATCTTGTTTTTGTTGCAACTTTGTGGATAAAGTCAATGAAGGTTACTTATTAACGTCCAGCAACCTTCATAAGTCCATACTTTGTTACCCTCCATATTGATGTGTAATGGAAGGAAAGGAAACAGTTTTAGCAACCAATCACACAAGAGAGAGGGAAAATCCATCATCTGCCTTTGTCTTCACCGCCTTATAACCAAACACATTGTTTAGGATTAAGAGTTATATATTCTAGTTTTCAGCTTGGATATTCCAAACTAAGACAAAACTGCACTAAAATTGCTGGATTACTAATGAGTCATTCAAGTATAATCTTCTTTCGTTGATAAAATTATTTTTCATTTTTATGTTTTTATGGTTTCTGTCACAAGATTATATGTTATTTGTTTATGAACAGCTGCGGAGAATCCCTTCAAGGGCATTTTGACAAGCCTTCCCAAGCCAGGAGGTGGTGAATTTGGGAAATACTTCAGTTTTTCAGCACTCAATGATCCTAGAATAGGTAATGGTTTGTGATATTAATTTTAATACTTTGGTTCTGGAGCTATTTTTTTTCTTTTTATGATTGTTCCGGAATCAGGGAATAAGGTCTAGGTCTGAATTTGTTTTTTATGGTATGCTGATCAATGCAGATCCAATTTATGATCCTTCTGTCTTGATGGAACTTGTGTTTGATTTGTAAATATCCAAGTTTATTTTATTATATTTTTTTGTAATTTTGATTGGTTCATTCCTTACAGTTGCAAGGATGATTATTAATATGGTACCAGTAAAGATTATTCTGTTCAATTTTTTCACTTCTGGTGGATTTTCTGTCCTTGGGGATGTTTTTAATCCATACATATTTATGTTAGTCTTTTATAGCATTCGTGCTGTTCTTTTTGACACAATTTCATTGGGCCTTGAGCATCATTGAAATTTTTTATAGTCTTTCCTTCCCAGTTCTTTATTCAAGCTTAAGTAAGCAACCATAATTCTCTGTCTTGATTAAGTGGAGTTAACAATTTCCTGTCTTTGAACAGATAAGCTCCCATACTCCATTCGGATCCTTCTCGAGTCGGCAATTCGCAACTGTGATAATTTTCAAGTCACCAAAAATGATGTAGAGAAAATAATTGATTGGGAGAACACTGCTCCTAAGCAAGTTGAGATCCCTTTCAAGCCAGCTCGTGTCCTCCTTCAGGTCTGAAAAATGAATGGGAAATTGAAAAAGACCCTTGGTTATCATGAAATTGTTAAAACTACATTATTCCCCTTTTTGTTTGATAACTTGCTTCAACTGCTGTTTTCTGTGTATTACTACACATGATAAGGAATCTAGATAATATTACATTGATTGCCAAGTACAATAGGTCGGCCATTCAAACATAAAATGATAGATTGGCTGCAAGTGCTGTTCTTTTAGCATTGGGATATTTAATAAGTGTTATCCACAAGCATTGTAATATTGTGCACTATCCAACTATCGGTAGGCACGTCCCAAATCTCAACAAAGAAGTGACTTTTTTTTCTGAAAAAGTAGTCACGATGGATTTAATGGTGAACTCCCCACCTAAAAAATTTCATCATCTTGTGTGTCATTAGTTTGTTTATACGGTTGCACCCTTTTTCATATTAATAGGACTTCACCGGTGTGCCAGCAGTCGTCGACTTGGCATGCATGCGTGATGCCATGAACAGACTTGGAAGTGATTCTAACAAGATCAATCCTCTGGTTCGTGATCCTCATCCTGTTCTGTTGGTTGTATATGACATCACCCTTCAAGATGATTTGATCATTATTTTTCTTTTTTTTAACTGAACTGAAGTCTGTCTGAGCTATGGTGTTTCATTGAACATAATTAAAAAAAACATGAAATAGGAGCAAAGTAGACAAAAAGAAAGAACAGTAAACAAATGATGGCTTTGAAATTTCTCAGTACAAATATCTTTGTAATTTAATGGGTATTTTGGTAAAATTGTATTTAGAAGGATATTTGAAGAATTTACTTGGGAGCGTGAATGCTGTGCCTAAAAATTTACTTCCCAATTTTTGAAAGTCAATGATTGAAAGTGGGTACCATACTTGCTGATGCTGGATCAAAATGGTTCAGGAATAATTGACAATAAACAGTTTCCATTTATTTGTAATGCTTGACCATCACAGTACTAACTGCACTGACGTATGCCATAGACATTGATCCTTTAAATTCTATTTTCTCTCAGTTATCTTCTTTTGGAGAAATTGGAGGTATGACAGTGGAGTACCTAAAGTACTGAGATGGATACAATACATTTTACAATTTGAGGATCACTTGGTCTGTTCTGTTTTCTCTTTATAATATTTTTCTTTTAATCCAGGTACCAGTAGATCTTGTAATTGACCATTCAGTCCAGGTTGATGTGGCAAGATCAGAGAATGCTGTTCAGGCAAACATGGAGCTTGAATTCAAGAGAAACAAAGAGAGATTTGCTTTTCTCAAGTGGGGCTCTACTGCTTTCCACAACATGCTTGTTGTACCCCCTGGTTCTGGCATTGTTCATCAGGTAGTGTGACATGTCTAAATTTAAGAAACTTTAATTGTTTTCTTATTTGAAGCTATCAATTCAGCTTATTTTGTACAACATCTGGGAAACATCCTATGTTCCATTCTCTTTACTTTATGTGACATTGCCTGTTACCTCTCTAAAGCTAATGTCTGCAGGGATGTTTACTGAAGGAGGATAATACTGTAAAGGAATTGGGGGAAGAAGGGTATTTATTTATTTTTATTTTTTAAAGGGCGTATGAATGAGCACCATTTCTAGCCTATCAGCAATGTCACATGCAATCCTAACAAACATTAAAATATACTTGAATTTCTTCATTGCATTATATTTGTTTGGAGTGATGTCTTCTTTCTTCCACTTAGAAATAAGGTGTTAGAAAGGAGAGTGATTTGGTATTGTAAGAGGAGTGAAGATGATATTCCCACTTTTTACAGAAAAAATTCTTGTTTTTCTGGATATCAGTGATATTTAAGGTGGTTGGTGTACTATTGCTAATGCCAATTTGACAGTATTGTTTAGCTTTCTGAGCTCGCGTATTCAACATTTTCTATGATCCCAAGCTATAACAAAACTTGGCCGATTTTTAGGATTTTCTTCTTGTAAATGACATTCTGAAATTAGGTTTTGTTTCTTGTGTTTTTGTTTTTGTTTTTGTATTGTGCAGGTGAATCTGGAGTATCTCGGTCGGGTTGTGTTTAACACAGACGGAATTCTCTACCCAGACAGTGTGGTCGGTACTGATTCACATACCACTATGATTGATGGTTTAGGTGTTGCTGGATGGGGCGTAGGTGGCATCGAAGCTGAGGCTACTATGTTAGGTCAGGTAATAAATCAAATGACCGTTGTATACCTTTTCTATCCAATGACAAAAAAAAAAGCACGATCAGGTATTCCATGCATAAAATGATTGATTCAGTTGTTTTTTTTCTCGTGTTAAGATAACTTTTGTCTGATACTCATATTATTATAATATTATTGCTTTGGTAGCATGCAATTTTTGTGCCCTATCATATTTATTTTCTATTTACTCAATAAAAACCATGAGAAGTGCTATGATGTCTTTCATCAGATAAAAGGTGAGAGCAAGAGATTATGATAGTAATACTGTGTAATTGAATTGTGCAGCCTATGAGCATGGTGCTACCCGGTGTGGTAGGTTTCAAGTTGACTGGCAAGTTGAAGAATGGTGTCACCGCTACTGATCTTGTTTTGACTGTCACTCAGATGTTGAGGAAGCATGGTGTTGTTGGCAAATTTGTGGAGTTTTATGGTGATTTTAGTCTTTACAATTTTTATTTTAGCGTGTTTCATTTCTTTAAAGTTGTGTTGGCTATTTCCTGCATACTGTTCTAAAATCTTGGAACTTGTGTTGTGTTGCCTGCAAATCTACAAAAAAAGACCCTTTACTATAAACATTCCTTTAATGCATATACTAACATTTCTATAATGCATATACTATAAACATTCCTTTCATGCATATAAACATTCCTATACTATAAACATTCCTTTAATGCATATACTAACACAGGTGCAATACTAAGCTCCTAGAGTAAACACCAATACAGACACTTAGTAGCAGCAAGCAGAATAAAGATAATAGTCCTAATTTTTGGCATCCTAGTATTATTGCTTGTTATTTTCTAAATCTGTCTGATTATTTTTTTTGTATTTTAGGGGGAGGTATGAGTGGGCTGTCGCTAGCTGATAGGGCAACAATTGCCAACATGTCACCAGAATATGGTGCGACCATGGGATTCTTCCCTGTCGATCACGTTACTCTTCAGTACCTCAAGCTTACTGGAAGAAGCGATGAAACTGTATGAATCCCTTTATATTTTCAATTTTGACCTATGTTTTCATAGTTCTTCAAAAAGTGAAAAATTGTTTTATAATGCAGGTTTCTATGATCGAGGCGTATTTGAGGGCAAACAATATGTTTGTGGATTACAATGAGGTAAAAATGTTCTAAACTGTGCTTTTCACTTTTTAGCGAGACTACTATATGATGTAATTATGTAGCTAAGTAGGTTGGAAAAACTTTTCTTATTAATGCAATTGTCAACGGGCAACTGGCCCACTGACCTTAAAAAAAATGTTCTGAACCTTGTCACCCTTGTATAATGAGACAATATTTTTGAGCATATTCACCGTGAATGCATTGACAGCCTCAAGCTGAGAGGGTATATTCATCTTATCTTGAGCTTGACCTTACTTCTGTGGAGCCGTGCATCT
The DNA here is from genome assembly GCA_025461125.1 of Carex kokanica. Taxonomy (NCBI): domain Eukaryota; kingdom Viridiplantae; phylum Streptophyta; class Magnoliopsida; order Poales; family Cyperaceae; genus Carex; species Carex kokanica. Next base: position 1,476,406 of record JAJGRX010001371.1, on the reverse strand, counting down.
CTGGTCCCAAGAGGTAAACCGATCTGTTTATCTAGTAATTTGGGTTTATTGCAAATAACACCAACTTTTTCTTGATATCTGCAAATAATTCCCAAGGTTTCTCATACAACTGACAACTCAACAATTATTTAAATATTTGCAAATAAATATAGTGTACTAAGTTAAGTGTGATGAAAATGGTATATTTCATTAAAAAGTCATCAATCCTGCCATGTTGATTTAGATTGGGTGCCCTCATTTATGGTACTTGATCTGAAGCAATTATATGGGCAATAGGAAAAAAATTAGGGAAATTTGTTTCTTATTGCTTTACTTATCTTTGCTTCTTACCATCTGGGAGTTATTTGTAAATAGTTCAGAAAATGGTTTGTTGAATTAAAGATCTGAATTTTGCTGGTCTTACGTGAAAGTGTTGAGCAATATTAGATGTACTTTGGAAAAACTATTGGTATGATCTCTTTTATATAGTTAAACACATCAACAAAATTGTCTTGAATGGTATTTTGTTTCTTGTTAGGCCTCATGATCGTGTTCTCGTGAAAGAAATGAAGGCAGATTGGCATGCATGTCTTGATAATAAGATTGGCTTTAAGGTAATGTTTTAAAATGAGCTGAGCTTCATTTTAAAAGCCAAACTTATTTGACCGCTGTGACTAGGGGTGTTCATTGGGTCTAGTTTAGTCGGTTTTGAACCGAACCGAATTAGTTTGGACCAAACGGTTCGGTTTTTTCGGTTTAATGGTTCGGTTCAGTTTGCTTTTTAAAACCGAATTATAATTTCGGTTCGGTTCGGTTTGGAAATTTTCAAACCGAAATAACCGAACCAACCGAACTTTTATATATTATGAATTTGGTCCGGACCACCCCGGTTTAATTCTTAATACTCCGGTTTATTTCTTAATCAATTTCTTTAAATACTTCGGTTTATTTCTTAATACCCCGGTTTATTTCTTAATATACTTTGGTTTATTATAAATCAATTGCTTTAAATAAAAAAATTAATATATTTTGGTTTGAACCGAACAAACTGAAATGAAACTTTGGTTCGGTTCGGTTCGGTTCAGTTGCAATGCTAAATCGGTTCGGTTCGTTTCTATTTTAGAAACCGAATTATTACTTTGGTTTGCCTAGTTCGGTTCGATTTCAACTGAACCGAACCGATGAACACCCCTATCTGTGACAACTGCACCAAAATGTTTGGAATTAGATTACAATATTATAGATTTGTTGTTCAATTGTTAGATAGGTTGTGTATTAAATTTTGTGCAATTTTAGTATTTCTTGGTGAATGATCAATTGCCTATAAAAATGGTACTGTTAAATTTTCAGATCCTTAAAGGATAATCAATCTATTGTCAAATTGCAGTAAATTTGATGCATGATCTATCTAAACTATAGATAACATATCTGTAATTTAGTTTTTTATTTTTACAAGTGTTTAGCGTTGTCATGTTGAATAAGTTTGTTGGTCAATTTAACTTCTCTCTTTAAATAACAGAGTATAGATTATTACGCACCTAACTTTCACAACTTAAATTATCGGAAGAGATGCCAGCAGTAACTTATTTATTTTATTTTCCAGGGTTTTGCTGTTCCCAAGGAACTGCAAGACAAAGTTGTAAAATTTGATTTTGATGGGGAGCAAGCTGAAATCAAGCATGGTAGTGTTGTGATAGCTGCCATAACTAGCTGTACCAACACTTCTAACCCTAGTGTTATGCTTGGTGCTGGCCTTGTTGCAAAGAAGGCAACTGAGTTGGGCCTACAGGTGGACTCACCATTCTCTCTCTCTCTCTCTCTCTCTGAAATGTTGCCAGCTGCTGCCCTCTTTCTCTCTCCTGTTTATGTTCTGTAGAAGTTGGTGTAATACTGCCAGGAAACCTAATGCTATATTGAAGACCCCATATCTGTTAGAAAAAGAGAGGAGAGGTGGCCCTACCCTTCTTTCTGACAACTCCCTCTTGTCTATTATCTTTGTCAACAGTATATATATTGAGGGTATTATGGGATTGATTTTCAGGTTAAGCCATGGATAAAAACAAGTTTGGCACCTGGTTCTGGTGTTGTAACTAAATATTTGCTCCAGAGGTACTTAATTCTGTTTGCTTCTATTTAATTTTTGAATATAACATGTAAAATAGATCTGAAGCTCAGCAATTACTTTGGTGACCCGGCTTGTTTCTTTTTTTTTTATAATTGGAGTCCAGACTTGCATGTGATAATACATAGGTACAAAGATACATAAATGAACACATACTACATTTGTCCATTCCTGTTTGGATATGTACATCCATACATCCATGCACTTCATTCATTCACATTCACACATGGAGAAGTGCTTTTATATATACTATCTTCATATCTAATACCTGGTCTTAAAAATGATTTGAATGAACTTTAGCGGCCTTCAAGAGTATTTGAGTAAGCAAGGATTTCATATAGTCGGGTATGGTTGCACCACTTGCATCGGCAACTCCGGCGACCTTCACGAGTCTGTTGGTGCTGCGATTTCTGAAAATGGTATGCACCTCATGTTATCAATTTTGTTTTCTTCAACCCTGTTCTAGTGATTTTTACCACAGAGAGAAAACAGAACACCTCAATAAACATAATTCATGCAAAAGTATACGAAAGAAGTGCAATTATAGTGTTAATTTTGAACATAATGAAATTAAACAACTCTCTAATATTTGGATTTGGTTTTGTTGTTTCAGATATTGTTGCAGCTGCTGTTCTCTCTGGAAATAGGAATTTTGAAGGTCGGGTGCATCCTTTAACCCGAGCAAACTACCTCGCCTCACCTCCCCTTGTTGTTGCGTATGCACTTGCTGGCACTGTGAGTTACTTTTCATTTCCTTTTTAATTCCAGCAGTTCTTTTGATTAAAGAGTTGACTGATATGTTAGAACTTTAATTGGCATTAGGTGGATATTGATTTTGAGACGGAGCCTATTGGGGTTGGAAAGGATGGGAAGAATGTTTACCTCAGAGATATTTGGCCTTCGAGTGAGGAAATTGCAGAGGTATACAAATTATATCCCGAAATTATATTGTATTGGCCTTTTTTTTAATAATACAAAGTGAAAAGCTGAATATTTGAAATGAATGGTTATTTTTAAGTTCTGTATAATTGAAAAGGTAAAAGGAAAAGAGAACAAGTGATGAATATACAGATTTACCCTAGTACAGTTGGAGCCTTTTATAGCAAGCAGGTCATTAGTTTATACCATTTAAATCTGCACCCTGATGCACTTACAATTTGCCTTTTAGAGTGTGGATGAAATGGGTGAATACCGTATGTCTGTTCTTTTTTTTGTTTAGAGTGCTTAATTTCTCTTCTTCTTTTTAATTGGTACAGACGGTTCAATCCAGTGTACTACCTGATATGTTCAAGAGCACATATGAAGCCATAACAAAGGGCAATCCTATGTGGAACAATCTCACAGTACCAGCCACCACTCTCTACAAGTGGGACCCAGAATCCACCTACATTCACGACCCTCCCTACTTCAAGGACATGACCATGGCTCCGCCTGGGCCCCATGGGGTGAAGGATGCCTATTGTCTCCTCAATTTTGGTGACAGCATCACCACTGACCACATTTCACCAGCTGGCAGCATCAGTAAGGACAGCCCTGCGGCGAAGTACTTGATGGAGCGTGGGGTTGATAGGAAGGACTTCAACTCCTATGGGAGCCGGCGTGGGAACGATGAGATCATGGCCAGGGGCACTTTTGCCAATATTAGGTTGGTGAATAAGCTACTTAAGGGAGAGGTCGGGCCAAAGACTGTTCACATTCCAACTGGAGAGAAGTTATATGTTTTTGATGCTGCCATGGTGAGTGAACAAACATCCCTTCTCTTTTTCTGTCTCTAGGGAGAATGCATGCCTATACAATTTAAACAAATGAGGACACGGGTATAAAATCTTCATTTTTACAGCATGCACAATTAACTAAGCAAACATGCTCCAGAGGAGATATAATTGAACTGTACCAGCTTGTATTATGTTTGTCACCGGTACACCTGAATATTTTAGTTGAGTGGATTTTGCCCAGTCAAATGAAGTGAGAGGATTTTACACCCGTTGGAGAATCCTCTTCATTGTTACAAGTACTCCTAAACAAACAAAAGGGTATAAAATCTTCATTGTCAGACCAACAGTCCATATGGTAATGGTTTTGAGCTCTGCAGAATCCTCTCATTTCAGTTTATATACACAAAATTGTCACAATTTTTGTTTCTCCTTTTGTAAAACTCTGCAGAAATACAAGTCTGAGGGTCACCCCACGATAGTTCTGGCTGGAGCTGAGTATGGTAGTGGTAGCTCCAGGGACTGGGCAGCAAAAGGCCCCATGTTGCTTGTCAGTTTCTCTCTCAATCTCTGATATTCATTATTAATTTTCATAGTTTGATGATTATTCTCTTAATGTAACTGTTTTTTTCACCTTTCATTGAGCAGGGTGTGAAGGCAGTGATTGCAAAGAGCTTTGAAAGAATCCATAGGAGCAACTTGGTGGGGATGGGAATCATTCCCATGTGTTTCAAGGCCGGAGAGGATGCTGACTCCCTCGGCCTCACTGGCAATGAGCGTTACAGCATTGATCTTCCCACCAATATCAGTGACATTCGGCCCGGCCAAGATGTAACAGTCACCACTGACAATGGCAAATCTTTCACTTGCACCGTTCGCTTCGATACTGAGGTTCTCTCTCTGTCTCTCTTGCATGCATGATGCATGCATGAAATACTACAAATATCTTTGTTTGTTATAGACTGAGATGCCCTAATAAGATACCAGTGCAAATCAACATGTCTCTTTAGTTGATTTAGCAATAGTGCTGGAACAATAATTTTGATGATTATTATATGGTTTTGCATCTTATATTTCTTAAGAAATTTGCTCCTCTGACTTGCGTTTCTCTGTTTTATACATATAGGTGGAGTTGGCGTACTTCAACCATGGAGGTATCCTTCCATTTGTCATCCGTAACCTCATCAATTCCCAGAATTAGATTACACTCTAATCTACCCTAGCTGGAACATTTTAATTTTATCAAATAAAAGGGGCTCTGAGGAGAGAACACTTCGGCTACTTGAGTTTTCGTTAAATGTTGTAGAGAACTTGGTATAAAAAATAGTATGGGGTTGTGAACTTGAATGTTATCATTTTCAGGGCAAGACATATTTTGTGATGTCACATTTTGTTCACTGTTTTGTTTAGCTTGGCTCGACATCTTCACATGCACATCAGGAATCAATTCAATAAATATGGATAGCTACTTTTCATCGTACATTTGTAATAATTAGAGCTTTTGTTTTGGATAATTGCTCTGAAGTTATTGTCATCGTATTTTGGACGTGATGGATCCTAGAACTTGCTTTATTTTTAGCTAATTTTCTATCATCCATTTTTGATAGCCAATGATTCGATATTAAAACTATACAAATTATGCAAAACAAAATTTATTTGGAATTATTCGGCAAGGAAAAAAGTTACAAGCAACACATGAAAAAGGAACAAGGGGATGGTGCTGGTATAAACTTTGATACAAATTAAAATGTGGGTTTCTCTGCAAGTGCAACACCAGTAAGCAACTTGCGCGGTTGTGATAAGTGTCAACTCAATTTTTTTTTCTTTCTTCTTTATTCAAATTACATAGTACAAAAATAAATTCTACAGAATTAAATTGTACATATAGATTCACGTATAAATCTGCATATGTGGTTGGTCTGTGGTGCTCTTGTGATGTATCTTTACTTTTTATAAAGAGGAGGGTTCAAATGCCTTCATTTTTTGTACCTCTACTATGTCTTCATTTTTAAAAACTTTAATAACTCAAAATTTAAAACTTAAAAGTCAAAATAAAACCATTAGATATGATCTACATCATTTTATCTATGCACATATAAAAAATTATAGCATTTTAATTTTATTTTTGTTGCAAAATGGAAATGGAAATGTTTTTATTTGGTATGAAAATGTTGCGGTGATAGAAACACACAAGCATATGAAAAACAAAGAAGAAAGAGTGTTGGCAAAGCATGTCTCTCTTTTTAAGTAATTTGGGTTGAGTGAGACTAGTGTACTATGCATTGTGCATATTGGTCCGTACTATGGATCAATATTTTCATTTTCAAAGTCCAAACAATCAATCCAGACAGTTCAACATGATCTCTATATGAAAATATATTTGTAAACCAAATTTTATATTTTTTTACAAATTTTTTACTCTTTTTCTAGATAGGTTGAAATTCACTTCATCTAAATTCTAGACCATTCAAAAGTAGTGATTTTATATCTCTTTAGGAAAAATAATTCTAAAAAAAATGTAAAATTTAGTTTGCACAACATTTTCATGTGGAAATCATGTTGAACGGTTCGGATCGACTATTTTGACTTTGAAAACGAAAATATTGATTTGTAGTATGGACCAATCTGTATTATGCATAGTACCACAAGCCTCACTCATTGGTCCAATTATTTAGCCAATTAAGTGTTACAATATATATATTTTTTTTCTCTTTTTCGGCAGGGAGGAGAGGTGTTTATGACGGAGTAATTGGAAGTGTACACCAGCACTGGAAACACAAAGAGGTTGTGAAAGTGATTACAAAACAAACTGGGATAGGACAGATCACATACACCGTGAAGCTTCTAGAACTAATGACAGGTAGGGCCCTTGTGTCAGAAGAGAAGGTCAGGAGTCAGCATGTTATTTTTATTTACCGTGGGAAGAACTACCGTTGGCCGATGAAACTGCTGCCTGATAATTTGTTGAATAAAAAGGAGGCCTTGAGAAGATCGATTGAGGCGCAAAGACGAGGGGTTAGTGATTTCTTTGTTATGATGTTTTTTGCATTAAACCCCCTTATATATAGTTATATTTTATGAAGAGTGAGGATATGGTACTATGCATAGCGTAAATTGGTTCATACTATAGATTAATATCTCTGTTTACAAAGTCCAATAATCGATTGAACAATTCAACATGCTCACCATATGAAAATGTACTTTGAAATCAAAATTTACGTTTTTTTTAGAATTTTTTACTATTTTTGTTTAGATAGATAGGAAGTCACTTGATCTAAAGATTTGAGACCATTCAAAAGTAACGATTTTCCACCTATATCAAATGTTGCAAAAAAAATTCTAAATTTTAGAATTATTTTTTGCAAGTACATTATCATATGGAGATCATGTTTAACCGTTCAGATCGACTATTTTGATTTTGGAAAACAAGATATTTATCCAAAGTACGGACTGATAAAGTACTTCTCTCAATAGTAGATTTATTGAACTTTTTTAGTCATTAGACCTTGCAAAAGATGAATTTTTTTTTTGTAGTATATGAAACCAAGTATGTTATTTTGTAGGAATATTTGAAAGAAGAACTGAAAACTTATATTCAATAAAATTGACGAACAAATGAAGCAATTGAGATGTTCAGTGCATGATCTTATTTCTTGAATGTGCACATGGTGATAATCCTTTTTTTTTTAATCTAGACTGCGAATGCATTTGTAATTTCATTTCTTAACTTGACAGTTTTGTAATCTGTATATACTGGTTTGTGAATAGTATGAAGACAAATTTCCAAAAGCCAAACCTTAATCCATAATTTTGCTATATATTTTTTTGTTTCATTATTTTATTTAACTAGGACATCAGCGAGTTGGATGGGTTTGAATTGAAATTACTTTATTTCTACCCGGCCCCAGTTATAATATCTCAGTTCAAAATGAGGGTACTGTACTACTATTTATGTTGTACCCTATGTCTTGACTTTGCTCTGTTGCTACTTTCTCTGATTAGTGGGCCCCACTTTCAGTGTAGCTGGTGATTTTGTAAGGCGATGTGTTATGTGTTTTAGCAAATAGTATAGGTTAATGGTTCGGCAGTGGGCTTTATCTATTTTTCTCTGGTCTGTCATTAACTAAATTACTAAGTTTTGTTTCTCTACATGTGATCCTTCTTATATTGATGAATTGTCAATTATATTAAGATAAGTTTTCTGTATTTTATATCATTTGTGTTTTGATTTATATTGATAAATTGTCAATTACAGTGGATTTTCACTATAATGATTTTCATTATACTTTATATCATTTATCAAGTATTTATACCCCAATCCCCTGAAATATTTCAATAAATATTTCAAACCATCAATACCTAACATCTTCTTAATAAAGTGTTTGATAATTTGCTGATGATGGAAAGCATTGGTTCATATATATTCATTTCTATTTATATACTTGTTAGAATTTGATTTGAAACTTTTTATGCCTTGAGGTTGTTTAACCTACAGCAGGGGCGGAACCAAGGCCTCGGCCCTGGCCCCCCTTGGCCCCAGAAAACATACAAAGCCCTTTTAATAAACAAAAAACTGACTGGAGATTACGATTGATTCCTAGTTCCTGACCCCCCCTACCGATCATTCCTGGTTCCTGAGCCCTTGGGCCCCCCTACCAATCATTTCTGGTTCCGCCACTGACCTACAGGAACTAACCTTTTAGGTGTGTGTTAGTTATTATTTGGGTGAGATTCGTGCAAGATTGAAATGAAGGGGTCTGGATTTCATTGTACCAGGTCAGGTACCAAACTGTATATAAATTCATTTTTCTATCCATGTCCAACTATTTTACAGTGAATAGTACTGAATGTACAAGATATATTCCTTTTTTCTATTTTTAGCATTTAAAAAAAATAACGATCGCATCAAATAGACAATATTCACATAGCAATGAATCCTTTAATATTTTTTGTGATCCGAATCTACACAGAAATTTCTGCTACTTTAGGTGATATGAATTCTAAAAAAACAAAGAGCCAAATCAAATTCTACATGCATCTCAGAAAACAACGCTTGCTATGAATATTGTTTATGAAATATTCTCAGAAATCAAATTCTACGTGCATCTCAGAAATCAAATTCCTCACCTCAGACACATTATACTTATTTTAAAAAAAAAATCAATAATTATTTTAACTATCTCATCAAATGAAAGTAAGTTGGAATATTACTTTTCTTATAGATTGCCAAAATGTTAATAGAACAAAAAATTAGAAATTGAAAAGCTAGTGACAACAAAATAACTAAAATAATGTGCCAGTATGTAACTCCTAAAATATAAATTTCTCAGAATGGAACAAACACACTCATAAAGAATGGAACAAACACACTCATACTGAAGTAACTAAAATATAAAAAATTAAGTTCATATTTTTTTGCCAGCCTTGAATTGTCATCAAAATTTTCTTGAAAGTTAAAAATTACAATAATTTAACACTATTATTCCTTAAACTAATTCTATTTAAAGAAAATGATCAAAATAGACTTTTAATCCCCACGACAATGCATGAGCACTTGACTAGTATTTAAAAATGTATTTAATACACTAGTTTAAGGATATCAACTATGTAACACAAGAACTAATAAAATAACTGAAATTTTACAATTCCCATGTAGCATTTGAACCCCATCATTGAAATATTTGTCATTTATTAAAAGCTCAAGTTTTACATTACGTTTGGCATACAGTACAAATCAAACTTATGTTGTCCATATAAGTTGTTCATACAAAGCCCATTAGTTGTCCATATGTTGTCCAAACAAAGCTCATTAGTTGTCCAAATATTTTTGTCTGAACAAGGCTAGTTTGAACTGGGCACTGTAACGATCCGAGTTGGACGGACTGAACATGGTCAGAACCCCCTCAAGTTTGGGCCGGTTATGGACTGGACATTTATCATTTAAATTTCGATACGGGCCGGTTATGGACTGAAACCCGCTCAGTAGCAGCCCTATTTGTAAGTCAATTGGAGTTCTTATAAATTTGCAATTGTACAGCAATACATAATGTGGTAGTGTTATGTTTAGGTTTATCAGCTCCGGATTTTTAGATGAAAGGAAAACGAGTTATAACATTTCGATAAATCCTTCAAGGCACTTCTAGAAGTATGTTCTACATAGAATTCAGATGTTGAAATTAAACTTAAAAAAAAAATCAAATATTTCCCATTAATCTCCTCTTGCTGCCATATACATATATATGACCTCAGTTCTTTTGATTCTTCTTTAACTCTTCAATTTATATCTTTCTATTTTATGAATTCAGATCCAATATTGTAGTACCAGACCGTGTAGAATGAGATCTGAGACGTCTGTTTTGGTCTGGCACGAACCTCAAATTGAACCCCTTGTATTGCAAATAGGCTCCCAAGCAATTTTAACTCGGTTGAGAGTATGCTACGCGGTGCAGTACCGCAGAGGTTACGCACTCCTATTTTATACCAAATGGATCTTTCTAATAATTTGATCCATAATCCAACAAGACCAAGCATGTTAGTCTTTCAAAAGAAATTTATGACAACCCATTCATTTCTTTTAGGCAACTAATGGTCAATATAATCTGAATATGATAACTTAGAATTCGTTGCAGCATTCAACTACACTAAATTGTTCCATTTTAAACTACAGTAAATTGCTCCTTTGAACGATTCTCATTTCAGGTTTAACCCATTGCTAATAAACAATTCTTTCTCTAATCACTAAGTTTCATCCATTGCTTTAATAAACAATTCTGTATTTTTTTTTTCAGTTAAATTTCTTTATTTCTCATTCCAAATCTAATTCCTCAAATGCAATTTCTAAATATTATTCAGATTCTTTTCAGTTAACTTTATAAATTGAGCTATTGTCAGCTATTTCTATGAATGTCCTAAAAAGTGACAACTTCGAATTTGATGTTTTTTTCAAAAGTAGTATACGTAGAAGAATTAGTATGCTCAAGGATAATGTATCACGATCTCGATTTTTAATTATTTGGTTTTGTTTTCTTTCAATTATTGTGATTATGCAATACATTACCAATACATGCATGAAGTTTCACAGACAATTAAAACCAGTATTATTGTAACAATTAATACCACGATAAACTAAATTATCATTAAATAATACTAAGCATTCTTAATCAATGCATACTATTTGCCCAATTATAAGGCTTTAATTGGTTGGTTACGGGAGTGATGCCTATTATTTTATTAGTTGTAAGAAAATATAGCATTGCTAAAAAAAGATAACAAATCCAAGCAGAAAGGAGAGAACCCTCTATGAACCGTAATCCCCCCCACCCAACCAAAAAAAAAAAATTCAAATTCAAATGTTAACACTTAACAGAAAGGAAATAACCCTTTATGCAAGCAGTAAATGGAACAGGATAACAAATAAACATAGAAGAGAGATAAAAAAAAAAGTCAGTGTCTTCAGCAAATTTTATTTCATCTTAACATCAAAATTACAATAAACATGTACAAAATCTCCCAAATTCCTAACAATGAAAAATTCAACATTTGTTCAATGAGAGAAGCACCATATTAAACAATCAAAGGCACCAACAACTGATCAATGAAAGAAAGTTCTATTAGAACCCCTAATAATTAACCAGCTTCCGATCTGTAGACACCTTCCGCTCGATTGATGGCCTCAAAACGACATACTTTTGCAAATTTCCTATTTGAAAGACGTGCTTACCAAATGCCAACTTTCTTTCCCCTTCCTCGTCTGCAATACTCAAATCTTTACACACATCTACCTTGAACACAACATTCTTCGCCTCGTGGGGCTCTAGGTAAATCTTTTCGAACCCGATCAACTGCTTCCTTGGTGCATTGTGCACATGAGGTGGTGTAAAGTATAGCAACACACTCTCAGCCCCTGACCTTGTTCCTGTGTTCTTGACTCTTATTTGCACATCAAAGGAGTTATTGCAATAACTTGCAGCTGCTCCGATAGAACGACAATGTTTGGAGCGGCATTGGTTGCCGTCTTTGAGGAGAATGCTGATGCGTCTGGGAGACTTGACAATGCGGTACTTGAAAGTTGTGTAACTGAGGCCGTAGCCAAAGGGGTAAATGGGAGTGCCGGTGTAGAAGCGGTAGGTCCTTCCAGGGTAATTTGTTGATGGATCGGGCCGCATGCGCATGTCTGTCATTGAGATGTGCTCAGAAAATGACTCTGGGTACCAAGTAATTGGCAGTCTTCCACCTAAATTAAGGAGAAGAATCAAGTTAGTTCATATATATTACCTCTATTGGATAAATTAAAATTTGCTTAACCTCTTTCCATTCTAGTTAACATGGTACTAGTACGTTAACCTTTTAAACCTACTTTTGCAATGAAAACTCAAAATAGATGCCGAGACACGTACTAGGGTTGTAGGACCCAAAAATAACATCAGCAAGTGCTGCGCCGCCATGCTGACCGGGATAACCAATCCAAAGAATGGAAGAAATCTTATCATTAGACTTGGCGAAAGTTATATCAAACCCGCCAGCAGACATGATGACAAGAATAACTGGGCCCTTTGATGCGTTGGCAACCTCAGAAACCAGAGTGCCTTGTTGGCCGGGAAGAAGAAGGGAAACCCTATCCCTACTCTCTTCCTCAACAGAACGGTTTGCACCGACTATTAGAATGGTTATATCTGCTTGTGCTGCTGCCTTCTTTGCATCATCCAATTGAAGGTTTTCCGGAGGGCACAGAACATGATTGCAACCTTTAGCATAAATCGTGTCGACATGTTCGGATATGCCTTGTAGGGGGGTTATGTAGCTACAAGGAATACCTGTGAAAAAATAAAATTCCAGCACTGAGATTCAGATAAAAGAGACTATAATTTACTTGAATAAATTTACACATGTGAACAAATGTTTTTTTGTTGACATATTCTTTCAGAGCATTAATATAAATTAGGTTGATTGGATAGTCTAAAAACACTTTTCGTAATGCTCAGCTTACCTTCATAGTTGCCAATCATATCATGTGTGACATTAGCTTGGGGACCGATCACCGCCACAGATTTAATTGACTTGGCCGAGAGAGGTAGCAATTTCTTGTCATTCTTGAGCAGGACGATACCCTGCCTTGCTGCCTCCCGTGCCAGCTCTTGGTGCGCCGGTGCGCATACATCTTTGGGACCTAAACTGCCGTACTTTTGCTTCCTCGGATTGCCATCAAAAAATCCAAGTCTCATCAAAACAATAAAATTTTGTGTAACTGCCCTGTCTATTTCAGCCTCCTTGACCAGCCCAGTTTGTATGGCATTAGAGGTGTGGTTGGCAAAGAAAACCCCACAATCGAGGTCTAGACCTGAAAAGTTAATTTCATGCAACTGTAAGAAGGATGTAAATTTCCACTTAATTATGAAATGGGCGCTCTTTGAGGCTATATATGTACCAGCATTAATTGTAACCGCTGCAGCTTCCTCTGGTGATTTTGTGTAGTGTTGGTCTGTGAAGAGGACATCAACAGAATCACAATCGGACACAATGTACCTGAAAAAGTACAGATTTAAAAATTAAGAAGACGCATATAATTTTTGGATAATTTACAAAATTTATTGTTTGTTTAATGGTAGGGGCACTGGACAGGAAATCACCATTAAAAAGTTCACAAGTTTCTTTGTCAGCAATTCAGGTTATAGCTGTATAATACATATTGCACATTGATTTATTATTTATATGAGAAGTAGGATAAAAAGGTCCATACCCGTTAAGCTTCCATTGATCTCTTATAACTCCCGAGAGCAAATCCTTATCTGCGCAGGTCGGGGTTCCGTTAACCTGATTGTACGAGCACATGACACTAGCAACATTGCCTTCTGTCACGCAACTCTTAAAAGCTGGCTGAAAAGTGTCTTCCATATCTTGCTTTGTCACCTATATATCCACATGAAATTAGAAATGGGGGTAATTAAATCAATAATATGACTATATTATGAGCATAAATGAATATTATTTATTTGAACTTACAATAGCATTAAATTTCACGCGATCGACTCCTTTCCAGTTATCGACATCATAGGCAGTATAATGTTTGCAACAGGCAGCGACCTTGAGCCTGTCTTCGTCGTCCTGCTGTTGCAATCCACTCACATAGCTACTTGCATATTTGCCAATATGGTATGGATCTTCACCAGGAGTTTCCAATGTTCTTCCCCAGCGAGGATCCCGTAATAAGTTCATTGTCGGGCTCCAGAATGTCAAACCGGCTTTTCCTACGTTGTACATTGCCCGGGCCTCAGTTGACACTGTCTGCACTATGCAAAGTTTTAAGTACAAGTTTGTTGTTAAGCATCTAACAAGAAAATCTAATATTGAATATTTTTTTTTATACCTACAAGTTGTAGTTAAGCATCCGACAAAAGAATTCAATATTGAATATCTATTTGATATGTAAATATGGTTTTAATTAGGCATACTAAAATTTATTGTAATATTTTTTAGCCTTTCTGTTCATGAAAAATTATGAAAAAGCATGTGCGAATTTATCCAAAACGAATATTCATTAAGCGTTTCATTAATTTAGGGGAAAATAGAAAATAAAATAAAGAAACAATACTTGCCTGTCCAATTGATTCAAATAGGGAGGTATTGAAGGAAGCTGCAGTGAGGATAGGCAAAGGGAAACTGGTTGCAGTGGGTACAAGAGAAGAGAATCTGGTGCCATGTCCGACGTCTGAGACACCATGCAAGGCTTCAGACCACCAGTTGTAGCTAGGGATCCCTAGACGTGGCAAGGCAGGTGTCTGGTCTATGATATGTGTAATCTTTTCTTGTAATGTTAGGCGCTTTACCAAGTCGGCAGCCCGCTCCGCAAAGCTCAGTGTAGTGTTGCAGAAGCCAAAAGTAGCAACGGCTTCGTTCGAATCTACATCACATGCAAACACAGGGTTTTGAGCAGAGACATAGGTGCTTCTTAGAAAGAAAATAAGAGAAAAATTGAAGAAGATCAATGAAAGCAGTGATCTGGCTGTCATTGTTGCTTTGTTTTAATTTCTTATTTTTCCACCTTTTTTTGGATATTAGAAATTAAGGTACGGGATAAGGTGGTATATATACTGAATTATATAATAACTACAAAATTTGTTCCTAAGCCAATCTTATTGTTATAATTCCAATCTAATACTTCCTATAATTAGGTTTAAATATATGGATAATGTGTTGAATTTGTTTTTCTAGTTGGACATTTAGCTAATATAGTTTTTTTGAGATAAAGGCACTGATTGGGTCAGCAAGATATATATTGTCATTCTGTTTAACATAAAGGTTGGATTAACTCAAGATATATATTGTCATTCTGTTTAACATAGGAATAAATCCGACAACTTAATACAATTTTAGGGAACCAACTCCACTGTTCTCCAAATTGGAGAACAGGACCCTGTTATTCCGATCTGAACCGTTCAAAGTTTTTCATATCTGAATCTCGATAAAGGTGAATGGCTGGAATCGGAATAACAGGGTCCTGTTCTCCCTTTGGAGAACAGCAGAGTCGGATCCCAATTTTAGGGGGTTCATCAGCTTATCCGTTTTGTTTCTCATTCTAGAAACTGTCAAGAAATTTCAAAAATAGAAATTGCTTAATACTTGTGGAATTTTGCACTAACAGATTAACATAAGCTTCCTGTTATCCACTTATGTATCTTTGAAAAGGTTTACATAATTGCATTTTTGTGTTTTAATTTCATGCTGCATTCACTTTTTAATTTTCTAATAACAATTTTTTTGAAATTCCTATATCAAAATAAGACCGTTAGATATGATCTATATTATTTCTCTATATGCATATAAGATAATAGCACTTTTATTTCCATTTTATATAAATTTAAAAAGGAACGTTTAGAAATTATGCACATCAATGTCTTTTTGCAAACTATTAATATCAATCCACACAAAGTTGAAATGTCATAATCTTCTAAATGTATATAAAGAAAATGATAGAAATCATATATATTATGATTTTACTATTATATTTACTTTTATATTTGAGTTTTAAATTTTAAGTTATCAATTTTTTTAATAGAGGCACAATAAAGACGACAAAAGAAGAATTAACTAATATTTGGTCACTGACAAAGGCAATACAATCTGTGTGAGAGGTAACAGATTTGAAATCCGAATATAATTTTTTTTAATAAATATTAAGTAATTGAATGAGTCGATCTCCAATCTTTAATAAAAAAAAAGTTAGAGAAATGCATTTAAATCCTCCTCGAAAAGAAAGAAGAAACTTTTAATTAAGTTTCAATATCAATTGTGACACAAATATCAATGCTTTAAGACAGAGAGACTCGTGTCTAACATAATTTGTTAAGATATTATCTTGCATGACAGATGCATGTTTAACTTCACGAGCAGTATTAGGATGTTGTTAAGTTCACAAGTTACTTTGTGAACTCAATTTTAAAATCTATCGGATTGATTTTAAATGACGAATCTAACCATTGAAGTCCATCTAGTTTACGAGTGATACATCTACAAATGAAAATTTTAAAATTTTGATTTAATTTTGTATAGAGTCTAATGGTCAAAAAACGTTCAAAAAATAAATACATTAAACTTAAGAATGAATGTAGGTAACGAGCAAACAAAATTTTATAAGAGATTAATTCAATATCAATAGGAGTCACTGTTAAACACTAATAACTTTTGATTCATGGTTAAATTAAAAAAAATGCAAATTACATGCATATAGGATTTTAATTTTATTTTGATAGCCATCAAGTAAAGAGATTAAATTACAAAATTTTGATCCGTTGATTATATTTATTCTTAATTTACATCGAAATAAAGTCGAAATGATTTAAATTTTAGTGTGCGTGTAGTGTATCATACACTGTGTATGATATAACCAATAAATTAGTTTTATTATTTAAAAATAAAAAAATTTAAGATTTAAATTCATCGCCATCGACTTGCACACTAAGCTTTGACATTTAATCCATGTTCTTTTTTATTGTTTCTTCTCTCTGTGCTTCCATGGCTCTGGTTTGAGCTTTGTGCAAACAGAGAAGAGCGATGCTCTCTTAGGTGAATTCATATCCCCTAAGGTAACTCAAATTTTGAGTTCAGATCTGGATCGTCCGATCTGCTTTGATAATAATATTAAAGGGGTTCCGTGCATTTCACCTTGCCTCTGATTGGTCGAAATTCTGATCGGAGGTTCGCATCTAAACTCAATTTGCTACAGTGATTTCTCTCTGGATCAGAAGTAAAAGCAAATATAGAGTCAGTGACTTGCTGCGAACTGGGAGTAGCCGTAGCCAATTTTGACCAAGTCGGGCGAAAGGGAAGAACCGAAGAAGAGGAATCGCTGGGAGAAGTTACTGAATCAGGGGACCCACGATGACGGTAGAACGGAAAAAGGCAACGGCGTTAACAGCACAAATAGAGTAATTTCTTTGCCAAGCGGGACCCAACGCAAAATTAAAAGAAATCATCAGCACAGTGCGCAACGAGCGGTCCATTTTTAGTCTCTGGACCAGGGGCCCGCAATGTCAGAAGTAAAGAGGTAGGAACAATGGTCGGGGAAAGATTCTAACAGAGCAGTTTTGCCTTCGAAGTGCACGAACCACATAGGAGATGGGACAGTTTTAATGCTATAGTCCGTGAGCTGCGTGAAGCGTAAACTGCTCTGTTAAAAAGGAGTAGAACTAGGGTGTTCTTAAGCTCACAAGTCTCTTTGTGAGCTTAACTTAAAAATTCATCGGATCGACTTCAAGCGACACATCCAAACTGTTGAAACCGATCTACTTCACGAGTGATGAGTTTACATGTCAAATTTATATATTTTCAAACTAATTTTATATAAAGTCAAGCGGTCAAAAAATGATGAAAAATGAACACATTAAAATTAACTTATAAACCATCTTTTTTTACCACTTGACTTTATACTAAATTAGTTTGAAAATTTATAAATTTGACATGTAAACGCATCACTCGTGAAGTAGATCGATTTCAACGGTTTGGATGCATCGTTTGAAGGCAATTAAATTGATTTCAACGGCTTGGTGAGCTTAAGAACACTAGTTCTACTCGTTAAAATATTTACCCCAATGGTCGGGAGTTTGGACTTTGGAGTCCTTCAACATCATTAGCAGCTCAAAACTGACTGGGCATCTGACGTGGGCAACGCTCATTCCCTCATTCAATTCAGTTAAACACTTAATTAAATTAATTAGAAATGACTGTAAGTGTAATCCGAGAGCATGTCCCCTTAGAGTTAGAGCAGACGATTATCAATCAATTCAAAAAGGAGAATTTCTTTGTCCAGGTACGGAACTGGGTTATCAGGTTTTTCTCATTTCAAGTGATGAATGATATCTCTATTGAAATACAAGCATAAACAAACTTTATCATCTCATCATCTACAAACTATCAGCAGTAACATCAATTCAAACTTATCCTGTGATTTTTTTTCTTCTTTTCGTTGTTCTCTTTACTTTTTTTGCCTTCTTTTCCAATTTACACAAGTACACATTATACAAAAATATCCATAAACTCACAAGTTACATCCCATCTTAACAAAGCTCAAAATTATTGAAACCACAAAGGTAACAAATTCTTCGTGTAATTAAGTACCAAGCAAATGAATTATGTATTTCTTAGAAACTTGGATGCAAGTGCAACTGATTTTGCCTCGATGCTGTGCATAAGATGCTCTTTCTCAGCTCTCCTTCTATTTTGCCTTGCATTCTTTGCCCTCTTTGGTGCCAGCCTGGTTTCCCTTGATAACACTGCCAGCCTAAATCTCTCGGCCAGGGGCAACAGTGGTATTTCATTTGAAGGGTGAGTTGCAACATTCCTCGCAGCAAAAGTGGGAGGAACGGAACAAGCCCATGTTTTTGGGTCAATGTCGTGTACAATAGAATGGTCAAGGGGTATTTCTGGAAATGCCTCAATTGGCACTTTAAGTCGGCCGTGAAAACCAATTGGAGATGGGTTCGGGTTGACGATGATTCGTGGACATTCAGTTGACAAAATTGATTTTGAATCTTCATCAATCTTCGGCTGAGCATGAAAAACTAAAGATTAGCTACCAATATATGATATGACAAAATAAATGCACACAACCAATTTTGGCGTGAAGGTGGTAACGGCGTCATTCTTTTATTAAAAAAAAAAAGGACCTCACATAAATAAAAGTGCAGTACGACGGTTTTTATTAGGTTTAGGTTTTAAGATATTGAACTAAATGTAGAAGATATTAAAGTTTTAGACCCTCTGATTTTCTTGGCTTGCCAAGGAATACACATGTCATACCTAACATATCATCGGGCGTGCTAGCTTAGCCCCCTCCCCCACCAAAACAATCATGTACAGAAAGAGTGGATTAAGTTGCAATTTCTGAAGAATTTACGTCAACAATTTGGGATCATAGGTAAGAGGAAACAAAGAATAAGTTACATGCATGTCCCAACAAAACAATGAATAACCAAACCCTATGTATGGCAGTAATACATAAAACCCCCAATATGTCACTCAAAAACACAGAAAATACAACCTACACGCTTCCTGATATTTAATTAAAATATCAAAATTATCCCTCTTCTCCTCTCATTTGTGTAGAGAAGGATGACAATAAGTGGTCCATATGATAGTATACATGTTTCTTAGGTATATACTATATGCACCGAATTCCCACTGTTTTGTTGAAGGTATGCTGTATCCTATATGCCAGATTATGGCATTTCACAGGCCAAGCATGAAATTACACATAAGATATAGTCACATACCCATAAAAGCCATCTAAGAGACTCTGCACCACTCGATATGATACTGGTATCAAGCTCCTCCCACGAATCTGCTTCAATGACATGTAATTTAGGCTTAAATAAACTCAAGCACCTTCTTGCTGTCACATTGCATCTGGGGCCTCCTCTGCAATTGATTCATTCATCTTTTTATTTCCTGTTTATGTACAAGTTTGGTGCATGGTCAAAATCCACGCACAAGGAGTAAACAAAAACCAACAATCCAGGTCTCGGCTTTGTACTAGGACAGAATATTGTTATATTTTTTATCGTGATCTGTCCAATTTTTTGTTTCTAACATAAATGTAGCATGACTTTGTGGATCAAAGTTGCAAATTGGGCCCTAATACAAAGGTTGAGTCATGTGAGAGAGAGAGAGAGAGAGAGCAGGTGTGGGAAGATTCTGCACAAATGGTAAGGCAAAGAGATGCACAGGCAAAGCACAGCTGGGGGCCTTATTTTGCATCTACATGCTGGGTACTATGGAGGCACCGAAATGAGGTGGTGTTTGGTGGGAAAAGGTCACGCCCGGAGGTCCTGGCTCAACGTGCGGTACAAGATACTAAGCTATGGATGAAGTATTCCTAGGATTCTGTTGTTAATGTTGTGAAATTGTAGGGGCAAATTGTGCTCTTGTAACATTTTGTTTTTTTTGTTGTCAACTTGTTGTAAAAACTTCTATTTTTAATGCAGCACCTGACAGCCGCTGTCAAGTTTTCAAAAGAGAGAGAGAGAGAGAGAGAGAGCAAACCCGCATCTGAATATTTCCAAAGAACAGCACTGACATATGATCTCAGAGACACCATCTGCAGTCACATTCTCACAACGGCTACATCACAAATGGGTACAAAAACAATATTTACAAGTCAAGTTTTCAAGCCTTAACTACTAAAGTATATAAGATTTTCATCAATATAAACAACTGTGGGATCATTAACTAGTAAACAAAAGCACTAATATGGCAAGTAAAGAAGTACAAGTATCAAACCTTATATCAACGGCATGCAAGTTGGTACAAATCTTAGCAATTGTGGTGAGGCCGTGATCAGTGATATCTGATCCAGAAACATCTAGAAGCTTACAAGAAGGCTCTGCAAGTGCGGTAAGCACCTCATCATTTAATAGCCTCCTTCGTCTTGCTATTGCCAATATTATCAACTGCGAAGAGTCTGAATTGTTTTAGCGTTTTGTAGAAAAACAAATGAAAAAGATAACAGATTCAATATGGCTTTTATAACACTGTTACTGGTGGTTAAAGCAGGCTCCTAAGCTTTATTCTGAAATGGCCTTCTTTGCAAACTACAGAAAACTTATTATTGTATTTTGCAGAAAACACCCAACAATTATCTCACTTCCGCAATACACCTCAAACTACTATGAAAACATGGTGGCAACTTACTAATTTTTGTGATCACTAGGTAAGCTTGACAATAGTTTTAACTTCAAACAATTAGGCTTGTTTGCAATGACAACTAAGGTAGAAATGCTACGCATATTTTGCAAGAATCACAAGACTTTTGTTAGATTATGTACAATCTCGGGTTTACCTACAAGCAAGGCAATATTTGGTGAGCTTAATTGGTAGGAAAAATAACCTCCTAATAAAAATGTATATATTATTGCTCATCCACATACCTTAATTTCAGGTGGAAATCCAGCTGAGATTTCTAATAAATCAGAAATAATTTCTTCCAAATGTTCGCCAAGAAGTCCAATGCATAAACTAACCAATTTCCTTGGCTTTGATTTCTGTGGAGCTTGATCTGATAAATCAATTATCAACTTCTGAATCACATCTCGTACCAAGTATTACAAACTTAGTCCTAAACAATTTTATTCAATCATTTGGTCATGAAAGAATCATGCTAAGTTGAGCCTGAAACAACAATGTACCAAAGCTATCCGGATCGCTACTGGTACAAGCCGCCAGTACTAAGACTGACTAGGGTTTGATAAATTTCTGATTCATAAAGGCAAGAACAGGGACAGGAGCCAACCAATATGTTAATACCACTCTAGAAATCCTTTCTTTAATTCACCTGTTTTTACAAGACAGTCGGTTTATCTATTTAACTTGTATAAAATTTGATCTACTTTACCAGATTTTTCTCAAAAGAAAGGATACAATCACCAACTAGTCAAGTTTTAATTAGCCAATAAGATCAGAACTGCACTTAATACTACACCAGATTTACCTATATAATCTAATATAACATCTCGGTCAATAAAATTAAATCAAAACATTATTTAAGATTTGCTAATTCAGAAAATAAATCTTACGGATAAGATCCGAGATCATGGACGAAGGGATTGACTTTCGGTCCGGTGCAAGCTGAAGGTTACTTAGGGCTGACGTCACATCCGTCGCCGACCGGCGCTTTTCCATCAAGGAGAGAAAAGAAACGGTCTGTTTGGATTTTACAGCGGGGATAAAGCAGAGCCACTGTTTAAATTTTGGCGAAGTAGTTTGGGAGAATTTTTTTCCATATTTTCATACCTGAAGCGATAGCCTGGAGGAAGAGAGTTATGAACCGTCGATTTGATCGTAGAGCTGCGGATTAGATCAGATTTCTAGGATTTTCATATTTGTTCGGTTTAAATTTTTCAAAACTGAAATGACCGAACTGACTGAACTCTATATGGTTCAAATTTATGATTCTGTTTTTGGACTTAAAATGAAGAAAAGTATTGGTTTTGATATTTAAAAGATTTACATATTTCTATGATTCTTAAATGATATTACTAGTATCGTGCCCGTGCGTTGCAACGGAATATATGATAAGATAACAAAAATAAATTCTCATACAAAATGACAAATTTTCATAAAAAATCAAAATTAGAAATATATTCTAGATTTCTCACAGTAATATGTATATAAATAATGAAGTGAACAAAAAATTGATTTGCATTGTATAGAAAATATCAATTGGAGAGGGAGAAATAAGGAAACAAATAAATAAGGAAACGAATAATTATATCACTAAATTTTAGAGTAAGTTTAATTTTAATTGTAACGCATTGTGTGGCAGTATATGTGGCGAGCATGTTTGTAACTAAATTTAAACTTCTCCACATAAAACAGATGCATTTAATCAAAAGAAGATAAATTATGTGATTGAAGAGCTGAGATTAAATCCAAAAATTAATCTTTCAATCGTAACCGTTGGCAGATCGGACACCCAATGTGCTTAATAATGGAATAGAGATATGTATTGAGTTTTGATATTTTAAAATTTAATATTTTTACTTCGGTTCAATCGAACAAATCGAAATATACTTTGGTTATTTTGGTTCGGTTGTTATTCGGTTGACAAGTTTAATTTGGTTGATTCAGTTATTATATTTTTGAAAACCAAATAAAATTTTAATTAAACTATTTTAATTCCATTTTAACATAACCGACCTGATGAACACCCTAACGTAGTCTTGGACGAATTCATATCAAGGTAAACAAAAATATTATGATTAGATCCCGATCGTCCGATTAGAATCCGCATGATAAATTATATATTATGTTACCCTGAGGATATAGATTAGATTTGGACGGGTGCACCCTGAGGAATTCATATCACATATAATATAATGTTTGGGTTTAAATCCGGTCCACTAGTTATGTACTAACACAAATCTTAAAAGGATCTCATGCATTACAGGCTTAGATTAAATTGATCTGGATTCTGATCGCACGTTCTGGATTGAAACTCAAAATTTTTGTCACCAAAGGATGCGGAACTCGCCCCTGAATTCGCATCCTCTGAGATATCTCAACTTTTGCGTGTTATTTTGGAAAATCCCAACCGTTCATATACATTCTGCACGAATCTCAAATCACAAATAATAATGGTTCCCTGCACTATTCCCGAATAGGCACCGGACATGTCGGTCACGCAAAAGTTGAGATATCACAGAGGATACGCACTCCTCGCCCCTGAGGTAGGGGTGAAAACGGGTCGGATATTTTCCGTTCGTATTCGGATCCGTATTCGAATTTTTGCGGATTCGGATATTCGGATACGGATACGAATACGGATATTATTATTCGGATACGAATACGAATTCGGTATCAATTTCTGAGTCGGATACGGATACGAATACGGATAATTATCCGTATCCGCATAATTTGTCTTCTCGGATATCCGGATTTTTGGATTTCCGGATACGGATACGGATAATTTGCCATAATGCTAATATGATTGATTGATATACAATCATGCTAAATTTTACTTCTATTTTTAACGGGGAAAAATAATTTGTTATCTTAATTTTGTTGTAATATATATATATATATATATATCCGAATTAGGAATTCGATTTATATCCGTATTCGTATTTGTATTCGACTAATATTCGATCCGTATTCGTATCCGATTAATATCCAATCCGTATTCGTATCCGATCAATATCCGATCCGTATCCGTATCCGTAAAATAAAAACGGATACGAATATGGTTTTACCACTATCCGATCCGTATTCGATCCGTTTTCACCACTACCCTAGAGGGGAATGAAGGGGTGGATCATCTGATACAACTGAATTATTCAAATCGGACCTTTATTTTTCAGGAAGTGTATTGAGGGTGTATGATATTGTATTAATATATAATGAGTTGTTTTTAAATTTATGTTATGAGGATTTGAACGGTCCAAATTCTTTACAGATTAATTTAAATTTGAAATATTTTAGAAATGTGAACTCTGGAGGAAAGTCCACCGGGACGCCGAATTATAATTTGCGCTGCCAAATTTTTATTCGGTTTTATATAATATAAATTTGAGCGACTAAATAATTTGATTAATTAAAATGTACATCAGAACTTATAAAATAAATTTAATTAAATTTTAGATTGAACCACTCCGACTCGAGGTGACATGTACAGTCTCTTTAATATTCGTGTGGATTCTAATCAAACAGTCTAAAAATATTATGTCACCTTATGTGATTTAAATTCGGGTGGCAACTGCGCATTTAACTAAAAAAAAAATCTTTTGAGTTAATGTATATGGACCCGTTCAATTCACTTTAAAATCCGTGCAAACTACATCTGCACTAATATTAAAGAACTCCTGTGTTACAGGCGGGGTTGGATTGGCTCTATTTAAAATCTGACGGCTGGGATGTATTAACTCAAAAGATGCTATTTTGAGTTAATGCAAACTATGAGGACTCGTGGCAACTGACGTGTCTGACGGACGTGGCAGTTCAACTCGGGTTATGAAAGTATTCAGACCTTGATTTGGCAAAAATGACATTTTATTTTCTTCTCTCATCCTGGTAGGGGTGAAAATGGTATGGATAATATCCGATCCGTATTCGATTTGTATTCGAAAAATTAGATGTGAATATCCGATATCCGAATATCTGTGTGGATATGTATACTGGTATGGTTTTACGTTTTAATTATCCGTATCTGAATAGTAGATATATATCATATATTTTAATATATATTATGAAAAAATATTGTTATTCACCATTAAAATTAGATTAATATTATAAACTTTAGTATTTTTTAATATTATTTTAATAAATATCCGATCCGATCCATATCTGCATCTGTATCCGGCTAATATCCAATTCGCGTCTGTATCCGAAAAAAAAAATATAGATATCATTTTACCACTATCCGCTCCGTAGATTTTTTTTTAAATAGAATTACTATAAATTATTTTAACGGAACAAGCCTTGATCGGTTTGAATTTCGAAAACTAGCCTCCATCGATCCCTAGGATCGGTGGAGCAAAAAAATTTCTATCTACACCGGTCCTAGGGACCGGTGGAGCCTGTTTTGCGCCAGCCCATACCCTTGCCACAGAAAATCCCTCCTATACCTCCACCGATCCCTAGGACCGGTGGAGCCTTGTTTCTAAATTTCACACCTCGCGATAAGGCTCCATCTCTGTCTCTCCCTTTCCTCTCCTTCAAATTTTTCCTCTTCCGAACTCTTCCGTTTTTTTTCTTTTATCTTCTCAATTTACTCAATCATTTCTCCATTCAATTGTTTTAAAATTTCTGAATCGTCTAAGAGAGTTAGAAACTCTTCAGATCTACGATTTTGACAAGGTAAATATCCCTCATTTTATAATTTTTTATTTTAGCCGAATTAAAATGAATAACTAATTTAATTTAGTTTGTTTAGTATATTTATATTGTTTTTGTGAAATGTAGTGTTAAACTAGTGTTTGGTGTAATTTAGTGTTGATTTGGAGTATATTTAGTAATTTAGTGGTAATGTAGTGTAATTTAGAGTTCATTTGATGTTAATTTAGTGTAATGTAGTGCTAATGTATTGTTAATTTAGAGTTTATTTGATGTTAATTTAGTGTAATTTAGTATATATATGTAGTATAAATTTGTGTAATTAAGTGTTCATGTAGTATAATGTAACTTTTTAGTAATATGCATTATAATTTTTATAAAATTAGATAAATGTGTGATGACTCTCATGAAGTTTAAAATTAGATAAATTATAAATGTGTAAAATTAGTAATATGTAGTATAAATTTGTGTAATTAAGTGTTCATGAAGTTTATTATTAAAATCAAAATTATATGATATGTTGTTTACATATAGTTAAATTTTGATTATTGTAGCCATATGCTTGAAAAAATATTTTTTTATATAATTATGTGTGATGACTCTCATCAGTTGCAAAAATATTTGTTTATCAATTTTTTTAACAGAGTCAATGGATAATACGGATTATCCGGAGTTGTTGAAATTAGCACCATAGAACCACAGGGCATGGGAAGTTCGTGATATGGTAATTTTGATTATATTTATTAATTATTTGTTGCAAATAAATATTATATGAAGTATTTGAAGGGTTTATAATGTTTTAATTCTTTTTGGCAGCCTACCTCTTCATTGCAGGTAAATTCACATCAGACTAGTATTGCTTACAACAGTCGGATGGACGATGCTCTGAAGAGGTTAGGGTTGTATCAAATTGCTCGCCTTAATGATTGCAAGATTGATCCGCATTTGATTACTGCTCTGGTTGAGAGGTGGAGGCCGGAGACCAATACATTTCATCTACTTATCAGTGAGGTGACAGTGACGTTGGAAGATGTTGCATGTCTATGGGGCTTATCGATTAAGGGTAATTAATAATTATAAGTTGTTTATCGGTTAATTTAATTAACTATTTATAAAAAAATAAATTGTTAATTGTATAATTCTTTTAATTTGCAGGTGACACGATTACTGGCACCAGCGATACTGATTGGGACCCATACTTAGAGTTTGATCTAGGGGCTAATTCGGCTATTTTTTACAATCACCTCCATCAGACAATGCCATATAAATATAGAATTTATAATCCTAACACACCAAAAGAACGATTGTCCGTCTCTGCTTATGCACTTAGACTGAAATGGTTGCGGGTGCAATTTAGTTTACCCTTAGAAGCTTGGCACAATGATGAGACAGTTGCATGGTACACCCGAGGTTTTTGTATGGATTTATTCAGGTCGGTTATGTTTCCAGATTCAAGTGCAGATGGAGTCCCTGCAATGTACTTGCATTTCATCACTGATCTAGAGACTCCACGAGAATACAACTGGGGAGGTGCTGTACTTGCACATCTCTATCGAGAGTTGTCACATGCTTGCCACGCGGGGGCAGACACGATAGCAGGTCCGATGTTGTTGTTACAAATTTGGGCATGGACTCGATTTACTGTTGGTCGGCCTATACCCCGATCAAAGCCACCTCCCTTCGGTGGTGCCGATGAGGATACGAGGAATGCTTTCGATGTGAAGTGGACCACTTTTCATTTGTGGCCAGAAAACCCTCACTTAGGTAAAAGATTTATAATTTAATATAACTTCGATAGATTTATAATTGTTTTTTAAAATTTATATTTTTTTTGACAGGTGGTATAGCCATGTACAGAGATAGCTCCGATAGACTAGCTAATGAGACAGTTAACTGGCGACCATACGTTGATTACTATGATCAGTTACCTCGACATGTCCGACGACAAAAGAGGTATTGGATGAGCTGCAGTTACGTGATTCATTTTTGGATGGTGGAGTTTCAGCATGCGGATAGGGTCATGCGCCAATTTGGTAAGTACCAAGAGATCCCGCCTCCTCCTCCTCTCTATGGGATGAGATCAGTTATTTACAACAGACGTGGTATCACGATGGCAATTCAACAAGGGATGGCTGTTGGGCGATTACTCTTAGTGAGTTCATCGAGAAGCCTCCAGTATTAATTGGAGAGCGGAGACCATATGATATGAGAAGGCATCACATGTACATGCATCGGTTCAATGCGCGTGGTATGAGATATTTGTATCTATCAGATAACAATCCGCAAGCTCTACGACGTCAGGCTCCCCCGCGGACAGGAGATGTTGCTACACTGGCATACGTTCCTCATGGTCATAGGCATTCTTGTGTGGTTCATACATTTTTTTTTTCAATCAAACTATTTTTTCAATATTAATGTACAATATGTCACAATTCGAAATGTGCTATGCAGATTTCTCGAGAGATACAATTCACTATGCAGGCAATAGACATGGTGAAAACCCCGGGACAAGTGTCATATGGCAAGATGATGCTCGAGAATGCTCGTGACATTATGGAGGATATTGATCAGATCCACATCTTCCAAGGCATACTCGATAGTGCTGGAATCCCTATGAACTTGGACGTGATCAATTTGGATGATGATTTTCCTGATCAGCATTATCGTCGTCCTATAACTTCAGAGCCTCCCCCGACATGGGACAACTTCATGAGCGACACAGAGCATGGATCTATATGTCAGTTCATGATCGATGAACTAGCGGGAGGCATTAGTATGATGGGACCAT
Organism: Carex kokanica; assembly: GCA_025461125.1. Lineage (NCBI taxonomy): Eukaryota > Viridiplantae > Streptophyta > Magnoliopsida > Poales > Cyperaceae > Carex > Carex kokanica. Next base: position 1,447,989 of record JAJGRX010001371.1, on the reverse strand, counting down.
CCACTGCAGATCCAGGACAGCTTACATCAAATTATGCTCCATCCACTTCAGATGCACCACCTCAAGGCAGTATAAGGATTCCAACAGATCCGTACACTCCTGGGACTGACGCCCTTGGACGACCACGTGCGCGCCAACGAAGGCGTTAACATGTTTCGACTGAGTAAGTGCCTCTGTTAAGCATGATACATTTTAATTTTTTCATTGGATCCATTATTTATTGATTAATGCATGATGCATTTTTTTTTTTGCAGAGGTATCTGAAGGTTAATGTTAGATTGGATCCATTAATATAAGGTTAATGTTAGATTGGATCCATTAATATAAGGTTAATGTTAGATTGGATCCATTATTATATGTATGCTATCTATAATGTTAAGTGGACTATTGTAACTTTAATTGGACTAACTTTAATTATCATTTAAATTATGCTTATTTCAATTTTTGTAGCATGGCTAAATGTGTTGTATAAATTATGCTTATTTGAATCATATTTGAAATTCATGTATGTACTACTGAAGCATAATTTCTTGATTAATAGCACAGCAATAATCAAGTCTGCCAACGCCAAAGATAAACTTATTCCAGGTTCAAAGCAATCATTATATATATATTTGCCCAACATTCAATATTGCAAAACAGAGAGGCATAATTCCAAAACCATGCTAAACTACAATGAATAAGGACTCTAACACATACTTAATAAGATACATTAATGCATGTCATAACATGATACAATAAAAATGTCTAAACAAGATATATCCCTAAAAATACAATAAAATGTCAACATAAATTCTTAGAATACAATAAAAATGTCTAAATAAGATACATTAATGCATGTCATAACATGATAAAATATAATTTGTAAACTTAGAAATCCTTAAATCCTACGAGTTTATCGAGTCGATGCACCTGTTACAAAATGAGTACAACTTAGTTCAAATAAAATGGTAATTATACAAATGAATTGTCTTTTGAATTTTTAAATTGTTATACCCGAATGTCTTGCTGTAGTTGACTCTTGATTATGTTGTCGAGCATTTCGCCTCGTGGCAGGGGCCTCCATTTTGTCCATAGTCATTATTCTTCGCTTGTGTTTTCTCCTACCCTTATTTACTTTATCCGGATCTGGCCTTATAATGGGCCCATTATACAATGGCCAATCCCGTTTATTTCCAAATCCATTGAAATGACCAGACCAAGTGTTTATATAATTTTGTAAGCTGTAATATGGACTAACATAGTCGTTAGGATTTAGCCTCCTCACGAAGCAAACTGCAAGAACATGGTTACATGGGATTCCTGTTAATTGAGGTCTCCGACACACACATGTAGGCATTCCTTCTGGAGGGAAGGTAACATCGTACTTCACTTCACCCCGAGCACCCTTCAATTAAAAAATAATATTTACATCAAATGTATTACGTGAAAGTAAATAATTAGATTTATCGAATTATTGACTTACTGTCTCGAGAATTCCATTTGTATCAATAACCTCATAGTTGTTATGGCCATAATACATCGGTCTTACATTATGTTTCCTTGCTTTCTCATTACGACGATGTAAAAGCAGTGTAATGTTCAACGAAAAATCCAATCTCGTTGCCTCCCATCCAATCGCGGCCTCCCGCCTATTTACAAACCAGTCGACGCACTTATAAAAGGTCTTATCAACAATTGCACACATAGGTAGTTGCCTGGCAATCCTAAATACACTGTTTAGTACCTCAGAGCCATTACTTGTCATTATACCCCATCGATTGAGGAATCCATCATGCACTTATGCCCACTTATGTAGAGCCAAAGGCTCTGCATCAGAGTTGCGGAGCCATATACCAAATTTCATAATGTAGTCATGTACGGCTGCATCTCTTTGCTTAATCATATCCATCCCCTCTTCAAATCTCCAGATTTTTTTCTTCGCAACATATTTCTTGAATACCTTTTTGATCCACTTTTCAGGGTATTTTTTCCAAATATTTTCACAAATATGCTGTGAACACAGTCGGTGGACAGCTTCACCATTTTCCTCACACCATCTCAGATTAGGAGCCTCAAACACCTCTCGTATACCAAGGTGCTGGTCCGAAACAACACATATTTTTTCTGGCCCGACAACATTGATACGCAACCAATTCATAAATCAACCCCAATGTTCTATAGACTCTTTTTCACAAATTGCAAATGTAAGTGGCAAGAGTTGTTGCTCTGCATCGTAAGCACAAGCCATAAAAAGTTTACCCTTGTATCTCCCGAATAAGAACCCGGCATCAACACTGATAACGGGTCGAAGATGAGGCCATGCATTGAAGCATGGCCCAAATGCCCATGCAACCTGGTTTAAAATATCGATATTAAACTCGGTTGATGGTTCATGTTCTATTAGGTACTGTGTACCTGGATTAGATGCTTTGATGGCACCCAAAAATGATGGCAGCACCTCGTAAGACTTCTCCCAGCTCCCAAACAAGTCCGCAATTGCAAGTTCCCTACCTCTCCACAACTTGTTATACGAGGACACTACTGTCCCAAATTGAACTTTAACCAGATGCTTGACCATTTTAATGCTTAACTCCAGATCATCTTTCAAAGCCGGTTTAATAACATCAGCAATTACTCTGGCAGTCATTTGATGACTATCCAACCTTTCAGCACTTCCAAAACATGTGTGGATAAACGGGTTGGTGGAAATTGTCCATGCACCTGTTGGTACTACAATTGCATACAATTTCCATTGGCATTTAGAAGATTTACATTTAACTCTATACTTAGTTTTGCTGCTGTTTAGCACGACTAACTCTGTGTTTTTTGGTAGGTGAAAATCAGCAAGTTCTGATATTAGTTTGGCTTTGGATTCAAACATTTGACCTTCAGCAAATTTTTCATCTAACCTGGGGGGGTTCGCAAAAAATGCACGATCCGCGTATGGCATTGGCAATTCATCGTGGAATGATGAACATGGATGCTTAAGTCCTCGATTGAGGAATGGGATCGACTTGTGCCAATCCTTCAATATTTCTCGGGCGTTCATTTCAGCGTCCGCTTCGTCCATATTTGCGTTCTATGCTTCAGCCGAATCGTCATCATCAAAAGAACTTGTATCAGATTCTGTGTCTTGATTTGATTGCTCATAAGGGTCATCACCGGTTTGAACCGGATGTGTGTAGGTGGGTACAGGTACACTGCCCGAGTCAGGATGAAAGCCGGTCTGAACCGACGGTGTGTTACTACCTCCAAGCCAACTATCTGGACACGGAACATAACTGATTTGGTTTCTACCCTGGTGTGCCTCAGCTACCAATTCTATAACCTTAAATCCAGCCACTTGAGCTGCAGTTTGTTTAATGACATTCCAAGTTTCCTCATTTTATATCCGAAATAGTGAGAAATGGTACGATCCGGGTTGTGCTGTGTTCATACGTACCCTGATTGTCAATTTGACTCGACTCGGAAGCAATTCAAGTCCAACGTATATTTGCCGTCTTATAATGGCAAAACTGGTAAAATCAGATACGGTAAAGGTAAATGCAGCCCCTATGTCATAACCAACACCTGTTGAAGTGCTTTGGAGGTTACCACCATAATACACATTGATCAATAGCAGTGACATTTTGCTGAACAAAAATCAAACACTAAATTAACTCCAAATATTTTTCAATTTTACAACACTAAATATAAACATATGAGTAAAAAAAACTCACAATAATAATCAGAAGACGATGCTGAGTACAATGGTGGTAACGATCTGTTCATATGGCAACTCCTCTATTGAATTTGAAAAAAAACGAAATAATGAAAGAAAGAAGAAAGAAGAAAGAAGAATGGAGGTTGGGAAGAGAAGAAGAGAGAAGAAGAATGGTGCGGCTGTCGGCTATCCGGAAATAAACTCTAAACCTACACCGATCCACAGGACCGGTGGAGGCATTTTTGAAGCTCCACCGATCCACAGGATCGGTGCAGGGTATTTTTTGTGTAGTCTTCCGTGTTGTAGGTGTGGCTGGTGCAAAACAGGCTCCACCGGTCTCCAGGACCGGTGTAGATTGAGATTTTTTTTCTCCACCGATCCTAGACTAGTTTTTGAAAATCAAAACGATCAAGGCTTGTTCCCTTGAAATAATTTATAGTAATTCTATTTTAAAAAAAAAATCCGCTCGGTATTCGCTCCGTTTTCACCCGTACATCCTGGGAGTAGCGAAGGGTGAAATTTGTTGACTCGTGCTATAATAAAAATGTACGAATTTCTTAATTTGTTATTAATAACTAATAAATCAGAATATCAGAGAACTTTGTCGGGCACGGGCAGTTACTACTTTTTTTATGATTTATTTTGTCTGACTTGGCAGTGGTCACTGGTCAGTGGAAACTTTGTCGGAGTTCAGATCTAGTAAGGCAGCCTACCGTACCGCGTATAATCAGTTTAACCTGCCACGAATCTCAAATATCTGACACGAAAGAATTTCAAATACGTTCGTTCATCTATCATTCTACCGACATTTTTAAAAATATCCTAAGTTAATGACAAATTATTAAATATGCCCACGATTCGCTGGATTTATTAAATATGTTCAAACAAACCAATTATTAACCGGTCCCGAATAAACCTCCCACCGGCCAATTATTGGCCGGTCCCGATTAAACCTCCCCACCGGCCAATAATTGGCCGGTCCCGTGCTTTATTTTGTTTTAACTGTTTCAGCCCCTATTAATACCCCAAAACAAATCTAACCTCACTCACACACAGCCTCTGAAGCCGAAGACCACAGGTAAATTTTTTTTTTTTAAATTATTTTTATTATTTATTATTTTTAAATGTTTGTAATTAATTGTAATTAAGGTTAATTAATTTAATTAAAATTAATGTTAATAAGTTTTAACTAGTTTATATTAGTTTAGATTAAGTTCAATTATTTTAATTAATTTAAGTTAGTTTTAATTTTTTTTAATTAAATTTAATTAATTTTAGTTAAGTTTAGTTAAGTTTAATTAATTTTAGTTATTTTTAATTAATTTTAGTTATTTTTAATTAATTTTAGTTAAGTTTAATTAAGTTTAATTAATTTAAGTTAGTTTTATTTTTTTTAATTAAATTTAATTAATTTTAGTTAAGTTTAATTAATTTTAGTTATTTTTAATTAATTTTAGTTAAGTTTAATTAAGTTTAATTAATTTAAGTTAGTTTTAATTTTTTTATTTAAATTTAATTAATTTTAGTTAAGTTTAGTTAAGTTTAATTAATTTTAGTTATTTTTAATTAATTTTAGTTATTTTTAATTAATTTTCGTTAATTAATTAAGTTTAATTAATTTAAGTTAGTTTTAATTTTTTTTAATTAAATTTAATTAATTTTAGTTAAGTTTAGTTAAGTTTAATTAATTTTAGTTATTTTTAATTAATTTTAGTTAATTTTAATTAATTGTAATTAATTGTAATTAATTGTAATTAATTTTAATTAATTACAATTAATTAAAATTAATTAAAATTAACTAAAATTAATTAAAACTAATTGAACTTAATTTAAACTAATTTTTATTATTATTCAGTAACTGTGTAAATTAGTAACCTGACAAAGTTCATTAATAAGATTCTGTTAACCGACGCTATGTGAACCATAAATCATAATTGCAGTAAGAAATGCAAAAAAACAGCTAAAATAGGCTGAATTACGCTAAAACGGATAAAATATGATTAATTACTATAAAAACGGTTAAAATAGGCTTAATAACGATAAAAACTGCTAAAATAGGCTTAACTATGCTAAAAACGGCTAAAATATGCTTACTAACGGTAAAATAGCTAAAATAGGCTTAATTACGCTAAAAACGGATAAAGTATGATTAATTACGCTAAAAAACAGTTAAAATAGGCTTAATAACGGTAAAAACTACTAAAATAGGCTTAACTACGCTAAAAACGGCTAAAATATGCTTTATAACGGTAAAAATAGCTAAAATAGACTTAATTACGCTAAAAACGGATAAAGTATGATTAATTACGCTAAAAACGGTTAAAATATGCTCAATAACGGTAAAAACCGCTAAAATAGGCTTAACTACGCTAAAACCGGCTACAATAGGTTTAATAACGGTAAAAACAGCTAAAATAGGCTTAATTACGCTGAAAACAGATAAAGTATGATTAATTATGCTAAAAACGGTTAAAATAGGCTTAATAATGGTAAAAACCGCTAAAATAGGCTTAACTACGCTAAAAACGGCTAAAATATGCTTAATTACGCTAAAAACGGATAAAGTATGATTAATTACGCTAAAAACGGTTAAAATAGGCTCAATAACGGTAAAAACTGCTAAAATAAGCTTAACTATGCTAAAACCGGCTACAATAGGTTTAATAACGGTAAAAACAGCTAAAATAGGCTTAATTACGCTGAAAACGGATATAATAGGCTTAATTACGATAAAAACGGATCAAATAGGCTTCACGACGGTACAATATGCCAAAATGTGCTTGATTTTGGTAAAATAGGCTTAATTACGCAAAACTATACTTAAGTACTCTAAAATATCCTAAATTTGCCAACATAGGCTTAATTAACCTAATTATGCTAAATTTTCAGATATCAGGCTTAATTGTTTTAATTATGTTAAAACATTCTAAATTCCGCAAAAATATAGTCACCAATGCTAACTATACTTAATTATAATACATTGACCTAAATCATAAACCGTATACTCTAAATTTGACTAATTACAACTATTTATATACATTATACAAATTCTGGCAATTACTAACAAATCCTAACATTTTACAACTATTTTGCTCTAAAAAATAAATTCTAACAAAGTATAGGGACTTACTTGCATATCTGGAAAGAGAAGGAGAAATCCGGGAGAAATTGCTCAACCGAGGAGAGAGAGTGTAAAATTTGAGAGAATGATTTATGTTAAAATGGGAGAGGGGTGGCTGCCAATATATAGAAATTAATTATTTTCGGGACCGGCCAATTATTGGCCGGTGGGGAGGTTTAATCGGGACCGGCCAATAATTGGCCAGTTTGGACATATTTAAAATTTCCCTCCAACCGTGGGCAGATTTAATAATTTGTAATTAATTTAGGGTATTTTTAAAAATGTCGGATCATTCTAACTATCTCGACCTCTATTCAATATTTCATAGCACAACTCGCAAGACCGCTAAAACACTGTTAGTGTTAGCAGACGGGACGCTGAGAGATCAGAGATGGGTTTCTTTCAACTTCTCCTCCTCCTTCTCGTTACATCATTTCTCTCCTCCAGTTCGCTCGCCGTTGCTGGAGAAGAAGCCAGCATTGGTGCGATGAACTCCAGCCTGGTTCTAAATTTCTACGAAGAATCGTGCCCCCAAGCAGAGGAGATCATAAAATCTCAGGTCAAGCTTCTCTACAAGCGCCACAAGAACACCGCTTTCTCTTGGCTCCGTAACATTTTCCATGACTGCGCTGTTCAGGTTTAATATTCCAAAAATATTCTAGCTTATTTTGTAGTGATTTTGCATTAATAAGTAAGTGATCATCGTTTTTCTTAAATGGGCCATTGCAAAGCGGAATTAAAGAATCAAGGTTGTTACAATAATAAAGTACTTGCATTTTAGAGTATCTCAACAAGGGTCTTTTGTTTGATATATACCATTGAATATTACCGTTAATTTTAGTCTTGTGACGCATCCTTGCTGCTGGATTCAACAAGGCGGAGTATTTCAGAGAAGGAAATGGGTAGAAGCTTTGGCATGAGAAATTTCAAGTACATAGAGACAATTAAAGAGGCAGTGGAGCGAGAATGCCCCGGTGTTGTATCCTGTGCTGATATACTTGTTCTTTCTGCTCGGGATGCTATTGTCGAGGTGTGTTTAATTTGCATTTGTGCATGCAATTATGGTTAAGCCTCAATTAATTAAAATGGAAATTATGGAATTGGTACCAACAATCAATGGACACACAGAATGTTTGTCTAATAAAGGTTTCCTATATTTCATAATTTAGTGCTTCCCATGTGGGAATCATTTTGTTCTCCACTAGGCAAAAAGTTGAGATCTGAGACCATATGTATTATTTTCAAAGTGGCCCTTCGTTGCACTGCATCATTTTAAACTGATTTTATCTGAAACAGTCGAATTAATAATTTTAAAGTGGTCCTTCGTTGCACACCATTTCAAAGTGGTTCTTCAGTGATCTTATCTGAAACAGTCAATAATTGAATTAATATTAAACTGATTCCGTACCAATTATAGGGGCATTTAAAAAGGTTAGCTGATAGTAAAATACTATTAATCGACAAATGTTCTCAAGAAAAACAATAACATGGCATGCAATGGCTTACATGCTCCATAAAGAAAAAGAAAAGATGGAGAATATTTTGCTGTAATTTATTTATTTTGTGAGTTGTATAGATAGGGGGCCCTTATACACCTCTGAAAACTGGGAGGAGGGATGGGAGGAAGAGCCGGGCCCCACTTCTTGAGCAGTATCTACCAGACCACAATGAGAGCATCTCCTCTGTCTTAGACAAATTCAGTGCGATTGGCATTGATACTGCCGGTGTAGTCGCATTACTCGGTAACCTAAATTATTGCATTTAGTTTCTTTCAAGTAATTATATCAGTCAGTTGTAACTTGGTAAATGTATTGCGATTAACAAATTTTAGAATTGTTGTTGAAGGTTGTGATACTGGTATCAAATGATCTACTGATTTGATATGCTGGTCTCCTGGATTTAATTTTCCTTGAATAGGCCAAACCCTTAATTGTTCAATAAAGTATCAGCTCAGTAAATGTAATTGTTCAATTAAGAATCAATGTACTCCAAATTTGCATCTGTTGGCATTAAAATGCAATTTTATCTCAATTGACACTCATCCTAGCTTTATGCACACTTTTTTAGTCAGAACATATACCCTATGCAATAAGTTCAAGATGATCAACGAACCAAAAAATGGTCTTGTACTTGATTTTGCTCAACAACAAAGTACTACCAAATGATCTTACAAATACAAAACATTTTTGGATTTATTTTTCATCCATTTATCAATTTCATTTTAAACTTGTAGGGTCCCATAGCGTTGGCCGAACCCACTGCACAAAGCTGGTGCACCGTTTGTACCCTGAGGTGGACGCAAATTTCAACCCGGATCATATCCCTCACATGCTTAAGAAATGCCCCGACCCTATACCCGATCCAAAAGCCGTACAGTACGTACGCAACGACCGTGGTACCCCAATGAAGCTCGACAACAACTACTACCGAAACATATTAGATGACAAGGGTCTCTTGCAGGTGGACCATGATTTAGCCCACGACAGACGGACCCGTCCCATCGTGAAAAAGATGGCAAAAAATCAAGCCTATTTTTTCAGAGAATTTGCACGGGCTATCAGGCTTCTCTCAGAAAACAACCCGCTTACTGGAAAGAAAGGGGAGATACGCAAACGGTGCAATGTGGCTAACAAACGCCGTGCCTAGGCAGAGCTTTTTCTCTTGCTTTTGAATGTATCAGTAAGGTTAATCATGGTTTATAACTAGAGTATTGAAATAATGCTTCCAATTATGTCCTCCTATTTTTCTCACTGTCACTGTTTGCGGACCCCACATCCTCAATCTCTTTTGTCAGTTTCTTGTTAATTTTTGTTAGGATATGTGGGGATTTTAATGTGGGGCACTTCATATTTTACAAGTAACTTTGTCTACATGCAATATTTTGGTTTTGTGTTGCGTTTAGTTTTTGGTTTGATGATTAGTTCTGCAGTTCATGGAAGCTATAATTCATTTGTGTTGTGATGATTTTTCTGACTTTACCTCCGCACCTTTTTATTTATCTTCACTCAAAGGTAACTTGAATCATGTCGAGTATGTTGTTTGAGTACAAGTTTTATCCCGACATTTTTATTAATACCCTAAGTCCATTAAAAATTATTAAAATTACCCACGGTCCCAAATTTTTATTAAAAATATCCATACCGGCCAATTATTGGCCGGTACCGATTAAATAGCCCAACCGGCCAATAATTGGCCGGTTCCGTGATATTTTTTTTTTTGCCGAACCGGCCAATTATTGGCCGGTTCCGTAATTTTTTTTTTTTTTTTTTTTTTTTTTTTTTAGAGAAAAATTGCTAAAATGCTGAAATGAAATCTAACACAAAAAAATTGAATTGTTTTTTTAAATATTTGTTATGAATAATTTTTGTTGTAAGTTTATTTGAATTAGGGAAATGCTGTTGTGCATTCCATTTGGGTAATTCTAGTACATCTTATAACATTTACGATAAGTATATATTAAAAAAAAAATTTATTTAAAATTTAGATATGTTCTGAATTATTTAAATAGTACTTGTATCAAATTTCCGAGATTTTTATTTTCACCCCAAAAAAATATATTTTAATATAAATAACCAAGTTTTAAAAAAAATTAAATTTATACCCAAACCGTAAATAATATTTACGGTTTGAATTCTGATTTTTTTTTTTTTAGAGAAAAATTACGGTTTGAAAAGGACTGTCCGAGATGCGTGGAGATAAAAGAATATTATCGGTTCGAAATATTAGTTTAGTTTGTGTTTGGAGATTATGTTGTTCAGTTGGTTTGGAATTTAAAATATGTTTGAATAAGCTAGAGGTTTGTATGAATTTTATTTGTATGAATTGTTAAGTTAAAGTGCATCCGAGTTCTACTTTGCACCTCTGTTTAACATAGCAAAGCAACTTCAAAAATCATGAAAATTTGCCGACATGCAGTCTTGACTTCGTAGAACAGGACTGTCAAGTTTCATGCAAAATCTCAAAACAGATCGTGAGATATCATCTCTCAAAAATTGCTCGAAATGCTGAGTAGGGCTCGGACGCACAACTTCTTTTATGGAAACTGTACTGTTATGAAAACTGCCATGAAAACTGTACTGTTAAATTTTTTTTTATATTTTTTTTATGGAAGGCTATACGCTTTTCAAATCGACCCAAATGTGATACACTTGCTATTTAAGAATTAAAAAAAATACATCTACAATTTTAATCTTTTAATTTAAATAATAATTTTCAAATATATGTACTATAAAAGTTAATTAGATGTAACATAAAAGTCAGGGGTATGCCATCATTATTCTTTTCAATCTATATATATATACTTATGAACATTGTACTGGTGCTTGGCTAGGCATTCAATATTCCAGTGCTAAGGCATATTTGGCCGACATTTTTATTAATACCCTAAAACAAAACAAAAATATCAAATATGCCCTCACTTTGAATTTTTTTTTAAAAATGCCCTAACCGCCCAGGGGCTGGGCGGTCAGCCTTCCACCGAACCGCCCCCCCGTCGGGCGGTCCAAAAAAAAAAAAAATCACCAAACCGCCCAACTGTGGGGCGGTCCACTATTTTTTTTTTTTTTGATCAGATTCAAAATTCATTTTAGAGAAAATTGCTACATGGATTTTTGTGTTCTTTATATCAAAATAAAGGTATGAAAGTCTAGTTTCCAGATAATATAATTTCTCTATACAAAAATATTACAGATTGGTACAGTTTTAGCGATTAATTGACAGAGGTCAGAATTCAGAAAAGCTGAAATTCCAGTGAGCAGTCCTATAATTTTGATCAGATTCAAAATTCATTTTAGAGAAAATGGCTACATGGATTTTTGTGTTCTTTAGATCAAAATAAAGGTATGAAAGTCTAGTTTCCAGATAATATAATTTCTCTATACAAAAATATTACAGATTGGTACAGTTTTAGCGATTAATTGACAGAAGTCAGAATTCAGAAAAGCTGAAATTCCAGTGAGCAGTCCTATAATTTTGATCAGATTCAAAATTCATTTTAGAGAAAATGGCTACATGGATTTTTGTGTTCTTTATATCAAAATAAAGGTATGAAAGTCTAGTTTCGAGATAATATAATTTCTCTATACAAAAATATTACAGATTGGTACAATTTTAGCGATTAATTGACAGAGGTCATAATTCAGAAAAGCTGAAATTTCAGTGAGCAGTCCAATAATTCTGACAAGCTTTCCGAAAAGCTTTCCGAAAAGTGGTCAATAATTTTGATCAGATTCAAAATTCAATCGCGTGATATTCTAGAAAATGAATTTAAGAAGCAGAATATCTCTAGAGTTACGGATTGTAACAAACCTTTAAATATAATTTAGAAAATAATATAGTAATTAATTTAGACATATTAAAATTAATATGAAAATCCAGTACTTAGTATTTTCTTTTCTAATAAAAAGACTTTACCTAACAAAAGATAAGCAAATTATTAGAATTCAATGGACCATGTACAATTTACAACCTCCTCTTTTATTTCAATGGACCATGTACAATTTACAATCTCGTTTTTTTTAGCATGAGATGATGATGAAAATTCTAAAATTACCCTTTAGTATACATATTGAATTTTCATCTAACAAAAATCATAAACTTATATGTAAATTTTTTTTTTGCTTAGATCCGATCAATATTATTTTCTACTTGCACATAAAAAATTATCATTTTTTGAATTTATTTTCATATGAGCCAATAAATTGAAAAATCAATGTTATATAAGATATTCTCTATAATCAAGTTGGCATTTCTATAAGATATTATTTATGTACTCATCTAGTTTCCTTTTTGGTCATTTACACCCTTGTAATTTGATATTTCAATCACTTGAATAAAACATTAATTAATTGAATTTTGTTACCATTGCTGTTGTTTATATTATTAGGACTGAGGTCGAGTTTACGAAGTGATGTTAAATTGAACCATGTTTCCAATAATTTTGAAGTGCTTAATTAATATCTCATAAATAAAGTATTCATCAATTGATCTTAAATATCAAAAATATTACAGATTAGTACAGTTTTAGCGATTAATTGACAAAGGTCAGAATTATTGGACTGCTCACTGAAATTTTAGCTTTTCTGAATTCTGACCTCTGTCAATTAATCGCTAAAACTGTACCAATCTGTAATATTTTTGTATAGAGAAATTATATTATCTGGAAACTAGACTTTCATACCTTTATTTTGATATAAAGAACACAAAAATCCATGTAGCCATTTTCTCTAAAATGAATTTTGAATCTGATCAAAATTATAGGACTGCTCACTGGAATTTCAGCTTTTCTGAATTCTGACTTCTGTCAATTAATCGCTAAAAATGTACCAATCTGTAATATTTTTGTATAGAGAAATTATATTATCTGGAAACTAGACTTTCATACCTTTATTTTGATATAAAGAACACAAAAATCCATGTAGCCATTTTCTCTAAAATGAATTTTGAATCTGATCAAAATTATAGGACTACTCACTGGAATTTCAGCTTTTCTGAATTCTGACCTCTGTCAATTAATCGCTAAAACTGTACCAATCTGTAATATTTTTGTATAGAGAAATTATATTATCTGGAAACTAGACTTTCATACCTTTATTTTGATATAAATAACACAAAAATCCATGTAGCCATTTTCTCTAAAATGAATTTTGAATCTGATAAAAAAAAAAAAAAAAATAGTGGACCGCCCCACAGTTGGGCGGTTTGGTGATTTTTTTTTTTTTTTGGACCGCCCGACGGGGGGGCGGTTCAGTGGAAGGCTGACCGCCCAGCCCCTGGGCGGTTAGGGCATTTTTAAAAAAAATTTCAAAGTGAGGGCATATTTGATATTTTTGTTTTGTTTTAGGGTATTAATAAAAATGTCGGCATATTTGGACATGGCTGGGTTGTGTCCCTGTAACTAGAAAGAGTTTCATTAAGCAACTTGCGGCTGGAACCAGTTGCATTACTGTACCGGGTGGTGTACAAGAGACGATCTATTTGGAGCGCAATTCTGAGGTTAAATTTATAGAAACATCAATGGTGTTGCTTGATATATAGATAAATTTATAGCAATTTTTCTCTTAAAAAAAAAAAAAAAAAAAAAAAAATTACGGAACCGGCCAATAATTGGCCGGTTCGGCAAAAAAAAAAATTAAAAAAAAAAAAATATATCACGGAACCGGCCAATTATTGGCCGGTTGGGCTATTTAATCGGTACCGGCCAATAATTGGCCGGTATGGGTATTTTTAATAAAGATTTGGGACCGTGGGTAATTTTAATAATTTTTAATGGACTTAGGGTATTAATAAAAATGTCGGAGTTTTATCTATATCCCTTCACACCCACTGCCATATCTACCATCCAATTTTAGGGAAAAAATTTCAGCGTGCCCATATAAAATTTTAAAATAATTAATTTCTCTATAAAAAACCATAATATTCAATATTTCTAAGAAAACTTAACATTTTTCTTCTATTCCTTTTTATCTATTTTATCTTTTATTTAGTTATTTAAAAAATAAATTGACAAATAGTCTTCATTAAAAAGAAGAGTTTTTGTCAATTTAGTTTGTAAAATAACTAAATAAAATATTAAATAGATAAAAGGTGATAGAAAAAAAATGTTAAGTTTTTGTGAGAATATTAGATATTATGATGTTTTATGAAAAAATTGGCTATTTTAAAAGTTTATACGGACAATAGAAATTCTCCTCAAATTTTAATGTACAATTTGGAAATGGTAGAAGTATATGATTCCTTCTCTTCGCATGCTCTGATTCCGCTTGATGTGTTGTACACATTTTTTTTTTTTTAGAAAAAAATGAGAATCAAGTTCTTGGTTATATGTTGATATCCACAATTTTTTTTTTATTTGACTTTCGAACCTCGCAATATGATCATATGGAGAATATTGTTGATGAAATGATGGTTATGGATGTCTTGTATACTTTTTTTTAACCGCAATTTTTGTAATGAACCATTTACAACATATGTTTCAATCAACGCTATGATTCGTGCGTATTTGATCGGTTCGAATCTTAAAGTTATATGTACGAGATGTTTCGACCGACATCAAATCAAAATTGATCCAATGCCCATCTGGCCATCTTGATTCCCGCAACAGTACATCTGCTGGGCAGTGCAAACTCTAATTAAAGAAATAATAATAATAATAAATAAAGGTTATATATATATATATCCAGTATCAGTCATGCATATATTACATGGATAATGAATTCAGATTCCATGTCAATAGGGATCTAAAACAGTCACGACGTAACAAGATAAGTCACAACACGATGCGTGTGCTGATTACGTGATCATTTTTTGAAAATTTGATATGACACAACACGTCAAAAATATAACATTGGTGAGTTTTAGTTTACGGATTTTAGTATTTTGCAGTATTTTATAAAAAAATGTATTTTGGGCTTTTTTTGTTGATGTTTTTTTTTTAAATCACAATATTAAAATTAAAATTATGGCTTGAATACCATCGACTTAAATTTTGGATTCAAATATTTTGTAGTTATATATTGCTATGATCAAACACAGAATTAACAGTATTTTTAGTATTTATAAATTTTTAGTCTTTATGGTATTATGCAGTTACACTCTTATTCTACCTTGTTTTATCCATTGTTTTGCAAAACTACTACTTTCAAATTGAAACCATGGGCATGAAAACCATTAACTTAAAATTAGGGTTTTAGATTTGCATATTTTGCACTTAATGCTATGTTCCAACAATTAGGATTAAAAGTATATTTATTTTTTATACTTTCTAGGTCTTATGAGCAGTGTTGTAAAAAACGTTCTTAATGGCCGATTAAACGGCCGTTTAATCGTTAACGGCAGTCAAACCATTACGAATACACTTAACGGATGCATGTTTGCGGATGAAAACGATTAATCGACCGTTTTACCATTTAATCGTCCGTTTATTCCCATTTATTCCCATTAATTTCTATTTATTTCAGTGAATATTTTTTTTTCTATAATATCGTGTGATAATAAGATTTATAAATTATGTATTGTAGTTTTATTTGTGCTTGGATATACATCCAATATTTTTTATATATGTTTTTTCTTCTTACTTATTTTGAAATTGATTAATTCTTCTATTATTTATATACCATATATTTTTCTTACTTACTGATGTAATTTTTTCAATTAGTACGACGTGTTCATTTATGAAATTAAGTTGTTATCATAAACTAAATTTAGTAATTTTATGTTTGAATGTTTCATTTCTTTCAAATAATATGTTATTAGTATTTAAAAAAGCTTAATTCTCAAATTTATTTTTTCATTAAATAAATGTGTTACTTACATGTAAAATGCTTATGTGTTAAGAAAAAATAAGCGTAGTGTCATGTTATAATAATAAAACTAAGTCAAATTAAGTTTATTTGATAAGTTTAATGAGTTAAATAAATTATTTTTAATAAATTATTTTTAATAAATTATTTTTAATAAATTATGATATATATACGTTAAATTGTCCGCACAAATTCCAATTAATTGTTTGGTGGTATTCTGTCCGTCCGACGACTACATACCGTTATTTACAACACTGCTTATGAGTTATGACCTGTATTATGCAGTTATGGTTTATATTATTATTATACCTAGAACTTTATCCCATAGTTTTGTAAAATCCCGGTTTTTAATTGAAACTATGGGTTTGAAAACTATCAACTTAAAGTTATGGATTTGAATATTTGCACTTTTCTGTGACTATGATCCAACGGTTGGATTGAAACTATCTTCTATATATACCAGTGTTCTAAATAGCGCGTTATAGCACCGCTATAGCATTTTTGGACCCCAAACGCTACGCTATGACATCAAAATGCGTTATTTGCGCTACGGCCGCTATAGCGGTGATAGCGGTCCGCTATAGCGCTATAGCGATCCACTATTTGCGCTACGGCCGCTATACAATATGAGTTTTTTTAAGCAATTTATATGGACTTTAAATAAAGACCCAAAAAAGCTTAAACCGAAATTGAATTTGTTGTTACTTGCTACAGATAGATCAATTTGAAATTGGGAATATAAATTGAAATTTGAATAGAAAAAAAGTCCAACCGAAATTGAAATTTGAATAGAAAAAAAATAGATTATGTCATGAATCATGATGCTTAAGATATTTTTAATAGGAAAAGTCGATAGTTTATGATATTACTATGGATATTTTGAACTGCAATTTGGACTTTTTACGGGTTCAATATGAATATTATAATTTCTTAATTACTTTGGTGTTATTTATTATTCTATGAGACTTTAGATAATGTTGATATTTAGTACAAATATTGAATATACGGAATGTAAAAAAAAAAAAATGCTATGTGGCATAGCTTCCGCTATAGCTTTTTTTGTAGCCTTCCCACTATGATAACGCTATAAACGCTATTTAGAACCTTGATATATACCTTATTGAACCTTGCGACTTGTATACGTACCAACCTATTTAACCTAACCTAATTGTTAATGACATCCAACAAATATTTCATGTTAAGAGAGAAAATTCAGTATTATTGAGAGACGGTTGTTTTGTACATCTTGTAAGGTTAACGTAACTCTTAATTAAGATCAAGCGATATTAATTTTTGTGTTCACGATCACGTAAATGAAAATTTTGGCTGATTCGTTATCTCCTGATTGGTAAGCAATCAATCTCCCAACAACCTTACATTTTTGTATAGTTTCTCTTGCATTTCTTTGATATATTTTTTCATGCACACTATTAATTTTCTTCCAACAATATTTTTGTTTGTAATTCTTCATAGCAACCTTGCTTTCTGTTGTGAGGCCATGAACTTTACACCGAAAAGGGTCCTTTTAGCACTTTTGAAAAAAAAAAAAATAGTTCGTAATATTATAGTTTAGCCTTATGTATGTATTTACAAGTTTCAACTAAATAACGTGGTAATGAAAGAAGTAAAAATTAACAAATTTATTATTTGATTCAATATTAAATTTGTACTTGTCTCTCTAAATTACGAAAAATATGTGAAATACCTACAAATAAATACACTATAAAAGGCAATCAAATATAAGAATATTTTTGATAGCATTTGTTTCAGTCGGTTTAAATAGCGCTTATCGCGTCATAGCGGAACGGCTAAAAAAACGATGCTATTACCATATTGTGCCGCTATAGCGCCAATAGCGCCATAGCTTTTATGGTCCGAAAATGCTATAACGTCGCTATAGCGCGTTATTTAGAACCCTAATTTTAGTTGTTATTTCCAACCTACATTATTAATTATTTTTTTTAATCGAATGGTCTTAAAAGAATGTATATTATAGAAAATAGGACCCTACAAAAATAAGGAAAGACAATAGCATATACAAATTTGTTTTGTGATAATCACGAGCAATCGATTATGGAAAGCGATTCATGTTTGTTTTTTCTATTTACTAATAAAAATGAGTTGGGCTATGATTACTTCGCAAAATAAAGCATGTGTTTTACTTCATATCTATATCTTTAATTTTAAAGTACAAAACGTCGATCTGTTCAAGTTGATCTCCATATTAAATTATGTTTGGAGACAAAATTTTACAATTTTTAGAAATTTTTTACTATTTTTTTGAAAAAAAATTTAAATCACAGATTTTTTATGGTCCACGATTTTCTGAAAAACAGTGATTTTAAAAATTCCAAAAAAATAAAATTAAAATTTCTAAAAAATGTAAAATTTGGTCTCCAAGCACAATTTAAATGGAATTTTCAACAAAAACACAATTTGAATGGTTCTGATCGACATTTTGAACTTTGAAATTGAAGATATAGACGTGAAGTAAAACACTCGCTTTACTTCGCGAAGTACCGTAGCCCAACTCAATAAAAATTATCTTGAAATAGTATCTTATTTTCATTAATCTTTGCACCCAAGATAGTTCAATCATCATAATGGAATGAAATTCGTAGTTTAAAATCCTATTACGCTTCTTAATTGACTAATATTCAGATCAACTTTATCTTGTTTTGCTAGTCTGATCAATTCTATTAAAAATTCATGATTAGACTTCTCGAGGCATTCCTTTTGATTCTTAAAATCTTGTACGTTCAAAGCGTTTTTTCTTCCTTCTATGAATCAATCGATTGTGTAGTTTTGCTTTTCATATTTTGACACCTTTTTGTATTATATTGAAGTACTGTGGTGCACATCTCATTATTTATATGTGTCTTTTGATTATAGTTACGTGTCCCAAAAGAGAATTTGAAGTTTCTGAATTTTCATGGGATAAAGTCATTAATTTCAATTTGGAATCGAAGTCTACAAGAAAAACTAGCTATATTATTAAATTCGTTCAGTAGTATTTTATGAATTACAAATTCTTAGATATTAATTATCTTGTGTTAGTCAAGATATTGACTGTAAAACCAGTTAATTAGTTATATATATAAAATTGAAACATACATACTCCATTCGATTTGATCTTCTCCTTTACCACAATGGGGCATAGTAATTCCATAAGAAATTTTTTATGATATTCAAGGAGGGGAGCGGGTGCGTCTGATGGGCATCAAACTCAAATCGGTCTCATGCCCGCTCCAAATTGTCTGATTTATTTTGTGCTATCCGTTTCAATATTCATGCACGCCGTTATAATATTTGTACATATCAAGTGTGCACGGATCATAAAATAAATTAGAACTAAAAAGAACTAGTGAGGATGATTCAATTGCTGGTGCAGGGAGAGAGAGGAGGGTACCACCAAGAATGTCGAGCAATTTGAAGCCATGTAGAATTTGATTGTTTTGATCAGTATTGCGGAGATTGTAGGTGGCCGTTTGATTTTTTATTTTATTTTATTTTCTCTTTTTAGAGGTTTAACATTATAAGGTTTCTTGATGTGCTTTTGATTTTGACGTAATATTTTGTGTTTCAATTTTTTGAGTTAATTTGTAAAAAAATCCGGACAGTTCAAATCTTTTATGCACGAATCTCAGAATAAAATAATATTGTTCCCCATATTTTTAAATAGATACGAAATTAAATATGATGAGGTTTTAAATAAACTAAAATCTTATGTGATTGTGTAATAAATGTAAAATGGCCTAGAACTGGTATTACAGGCCTAAAATCTTATTAAAGTCCGTTAAATTAACTCTGTGCCAAAGAGTTTTCTATTATTATTCCCTATTATTTTTCTATTGCCATCTTCTATGACTCCGGAGTTTAGAGTTTAAAAGGAGCATCTTTTTTCGATCATGAGTTTCGAATTTTTGACAGGTTTTTTTTTTTTTTGTTTGCTCCTTGGGAAAGTTTGCGACCGATATTTAAACATTATTTAGAGCATTTACATTCCTTGTACTATTAGAGTTTCTAATTTGATGTGACAGTTTTTAATTCAGTTTTAGAGATGTAGGAGAGTTTCTTATTTAGAAACTATGCAGTAAAGTTTCTTATTAAGAAACTGTTTATAAACTCCATGCTGATCAAATGATTGACTCAAATTATTTCTGCTTTTTAATTTGTTGTTGACGTGGCTTAATAGAAACTCTAAAATTAATTTCAAAAATGTGAAAGTTAGAAATCTTAGAACCTTAATTTCTAAAAAGAAGTTAACAGTTATTTAGAAATTTATTTGAGTTGCTGAGATGTAGATGCTCTTATTTATCACTTAATCACATTTTTTTTTGAGATACAAAAGTGAAGACCTAATTTATAAATTTATATTTAATGTTCACAAAGAATTCCGCGTCCGAATTTCGAACTGACGATTTCTCACACAAATAATGTTATTCTTTACCACTTAAACAATAACTAATTATTCACTAGATCAAATGTGAAATCTGTATATCTTTTACTTTCTTATGGTTTTACTCTGTCAGCTTCTATGTTTTTTTCTTATCAACATAAATATTTTCTACCCCTACACTTTTACCCCCCAATAATTATTCTTGAACAAATATGAAAATTAAGTGAAACAAAGACTTTAAAATTTTAAACCAACTACCAGACGGTATTTCTGTAAAACCAAATACATAAAATTCCCCCAAAAATCTATATATAATTTGACTTCATTTGTGATATTATATTGAGTGGTTTAAATTCATTGTCCAAATTTGAAAATAGAAAATTTAAAACCAAATACCAGACGATGCGCTGCTGCTTTATAAACTAGTTTTTTATTAATACCCTCAAATAAAAACAAAATATCAAATTTGTCCTCGATTTTTTTTTTAAAACTACCCTAACTGCCCCCCTCCCCCCCTCCCCCGGGGCGGTCCACTGTCTCTCTCAAAAAAAAAAGAACCAAACCGCCCCCCTGTGGGGCGGTCCACTATTTATTTTTTTTATTTTTTTTAGGTTTTGAAAGACAATATGAAAAGCAAAATGCTGAAATTTAACAATAAAAATTTGAATTTTGTTTTTAATATTTGTTAGATTACTTCTTTTGATATATAATTAGCATATTTATACTAAAATATGCTAAATTACGGTAAACTACGCAAATTTCGCTAATTATAATGAAATAAATTTAGCTAAACTACGCTAAATTAAGCTGATTTTGTTAATGAGATTGATAATTTGATTACATGATTCCTTGTTAAATTTGTTAATAAACATATAATCCATTGGGACTTAGTACATGCATCCAACCCATTAGGACTTGAACATTGTTGTTTTTGCAATGAAACATCGATGTTTCGTTAGCCTTAGTATTGGCAATTAAGCAGAGTAGTGCTAAAAAAATATCGATGCGTCACTGATGTTTTTGTAATGAAACATCGATGCACTTCTGCCATCGACAAGCCGTGCATAAAGCATTACTGCATCATCGGTGTTTTTGCACGAAAGCATCGTTTTTTTTTTAACTATAAACGGCCATAACTTTGGCTAGGAAACTCAGATTTGTGCGTACGACCCCAATTCGAAGCTTGGGATGAGACAGGGGCAATGTGTTGGATTCTTATGGTACTTAAGGCAGCGGAATTTCAAAATTTTGACAAGAAAAGTACCAAAAGATATCATCATGTGTGACTGAAATCAAACCAAAATCTATTTCCAAATCAATAAGCATCATACCTTTAGTTTCTTGTCTCCAACAAGAAAGGAAGGTCCTTGAGATGTAGAGTTGTAGCCTCCACCTTCTTGTTGATGCTAATGGTTGTTGATGCCTTGCCGCGCCTTGGTGGTTGATGTGTGCGTGACTTAGAACGCCTTGCACCAAGATGAGACTCCAAAGTAGAAGTCCTCCACGGTATCCACCAAGAAATTAATTAGAAACCAAAGTTTCCTCTTGCTAGATAGTACTAACTTGGTTGCTCCTTAATCCCTATCCTCCAAGAGAACTAGATCTTGAACTTTTAGAGTTTGTGGGTTCTCAACACATGAGAGATGAAATAAAAGAGAGAGAGAGTTTTGGCAGAACTTCAACTCTAAAAAACGAATTGCCTTCAAAAGAAATGAGAGAGAGAATATATATAGCAAACAAGGAATGTGAATTATGTTCCCAAAGTTAACCCCACGTTCTACCACGTTTTTGACCACGATCTAATTCGAATTAGATTCTGTCACAGAAGGAGAAGTTATAGATCTTTCTTTTACCTTTCTATCCATATATTATACGCCCAAAACAGACATCGTATGAGGGAGTTATGGTCCAAATACGAAACATGCGCAGCAGTTACAGAACATGGCGGTTCAAATTAACCACCACGTTCTATCGCGTTTTTGACCATGATCTGTTTCTAATTTGGCTTTCCTCCAGAGAGGCAAAGTTCTAGATATTTATTTTACCTTTCCATAAATATATAGAATATTAAAAACGGATTTATTATGAAAGAGATATGGTCAAAATAAGAAATGCTGCGCAACAGTTATCAGAAAACGTAGTAAACTGTTTTGGGTGAACTTTCAATTAAGGAAACAATTCATAAAATAAACATGGGTCATAATTAACAACAGCCATTAGGCTTTGTTTATTGGGCCAAATTCTATTTTTTCTTGTTTGAAATAATCAAATACAATTAATCTAATTAATTGTAGTGTCATATATAATTATCTCAAATAATTATCTTTCTCATGGTTTGATGGAGAAACCAAATTATTTGTTATGTCATACATGTCAAATAAATTAAGGAGCATTTTTAATTAATTTCTTATTGGTGTGACCTTGTGGGATCTATGTCACATGTCAATGGAATCTGAAACTCCTTTCGATTCCATAAACTACAAGCGGCACCTAGCAATATGCATTGTAGTTACCCAAATGACACAAATGATAAGTACCATACTGTATCACGATCCCTAAGCAACAATTGTCTCGTGTCAATTCCATGTCTCATGATATCATGAATAGATCCAAGGTAGGAACGTGTCATCCTTGCAAATCTACTCGTTTCTTGATTCCGAAATAATTCAGTAATTATGATTAACTCCTTAATCATATGTGCACATACTTGTATTATTTCATCAAGGGGCCCAGTGATATCATCACTCATTTACATGAGGGACATTGATATTCTTGATAATTACTATCTCTCCACATGAGAGACACATACTGAGATAGAATCTGTATGACTGTCAGTTACTGACAGCGTTGGATAATACCCACGAATATGTATTCTCATGTGAGAGAAACAATCATCTCATACCTTAGAATCCAGACACAAATAAAACATTAATGACACAAACACAATCCATATTAAATGTTTTATTTTGGTCACGTCCAATCCCCTGATCTCCATCAGGTATCCATTTGATTAGATTGACAACCCCTTGTCACATGATCTGCAGAACATGATCATCATCTAATCCAAATGCTAATCTTATACCGGTAATTAATGTTCCTTGTTAATTACCAAGACTAGGGACACTTTAGAGTATTTATTAACTCATTTATAGAGTTCCACAATTCCAAGTCCTCAACTTGAATGATCTATAAGTAATAAAATACTCAAGGAACAAAATGAAAAACAAATCATTCAATTACATGAACAAAACTTAGAAAACAATCATCCTATGATTGGCTTCTAGATCACAACACTAACACAATGGCGCCCTCATCCCCAGGGGGCCGACGGAATCAGAATTGCAAAAAAAAAAAATATCGTTTAGTGTCTCAAAAATTGAGTTAATTTTTTTTATCATCGATAGACACACAACGGCCCGTTTGCGGCTAGTGACAGTGTTGTATGCAGCATAGTAAAAGTCAAAACTTGTATCAAAATTACTGATCTGATGTTTAGTGTTCGCATGCGGCTAGTGAATTTAATTTGACAATAACCAGCATCATAATATTGAGTATCTTTTATTTTGTATGTTCAAACAAGAAATAGTCCGTGTAATATGAAAAAATTCTAATATATTCAATTTCATCCTAAAATTGAGAGAATTTGATTTGACAAGAACCAATATCCCAAATCTAGTTCCTTTCTAGATATGCTAATTAGCGTAATTTAACATAAGTTCAAGTAATTTAGAGTATTTTGGTATAAATATGCTAATTATACATCAAAAGAAGTAATCTAACAATTATTAAAAACAAAATTCGAATTTTTATTGTTAAATTTCAGCATCTTGTTTTTCATATTGTCTCTCAAAATTTTTTTTAAAAAAAATGGACCGCCCCACATGGGTGCAGTTTGGTTGGAAGAGTGGACCGCCCCACGGGGAGGGGCGTTAAGGTAGTTTAAAAAAAAAAAAAAAGAGGACACATTTGATATTTTGCTTTTTTTAAGGTATTAATAAAAAAACCGGCTTTATAAAACACCAAAACACACACTACACAGCTACAAAACTTTTGTAATAAATGACGACCTTTCATTTCTCCAAAAGTCGTAGACCTGTGATATAATTCTCAACAAAATGGGGTTTATTTAGAAAATTGCCAAACAAGAGGTTACGTGTGCGGTTGACAGGTGTGTTTGTTACGGAATCAAATCACCAAAACAATACAATTGAAGTATTAACAGATGGATCCGGTCTTTCGAGAACTCTCTGCATATTACCTGAGGGTTTTTACAAAGTAATCGGACGCGCTGATGGGATTAAACACCATGTGTATGCAATAATTACGACTTGGATTTTTCTCGATTGAGACGGTAAATATCTGGATAAGATCAGATGTGAACATCTCCGGAGCCATAGCTAATTTTGACATTTATAATAATTAAAAAAAATATTGTATGTAATATTTCAAAAAATAAGATTAGCTAAGAATTTATTAAAAATTATGAAACAATTTATATTATTAACTATATGAGTAGAATTAGTGTGTTCTTAAGCTCACTAATAAAGGATTTGTGAGCTTAACTTCAAAACTTATCAAAATGATTTCAAATGATGAATTCAAACATTTGAAACCAAGGTTATAAATAGTGATTATTGTGTCACGCGGAGAGGCTAAAAAAAAAATATTGCGAAGAACGTAGTTATAACGAAAGTTATCATACATAGCGTTTTTTTCTTTAAAAATATATATTTTATATTTATACTAATTATTAACATTATCAACATTGAGGAATTGAGGAACAACTAATTTAATTCTATACTTTTTTCATTCATGCAAATAAGAAAAAAAGGATCTACGAGGTAACATTATTTAATAGTTCATACCTCGTATTACATATTATAATAGACGAAGAACAATTAACTTTACAAGTGGAACGAAGTAAGTACTTATTTAATTATTTTACAGATTACAATAATTGAAATCAAATTGAAACAAAGAGCAATAATTTTACAAGTGGCCGGGAACTTATCTCTGATTCGGGGCTGCTTTCCACTTTTTTCACTTTTGGCAATTTGGGCGATTAGGTTATCCACCACCTCCCTCCTCTCCCATTCTACCCCACTCCATCTCTCCACCCCTTCCACCAACTCACATCTCTCTTGGTACTGCCTCCTCGAGTGAAGAGGAGAATGAGAGAGAGGGGAGGAACTGGAGTCGAGCGGAGTCGAAAGTACGGTATCATCGGAGCATAGAGCCTAGAGTCCCATCTCGGTTGAAGCGTGACGGTGAGTAGATTCGGTCATCGTCGGAGCGCGACGGCGGTCGAAGAAGTGGATCCGATCGTGGAGTGAGAGGGGAAGGATTAGTGCCGAGCGGAGTCAATTGGAGCCAAGAGTGCAGTAACATTAGAGCTCGGAGTGTAGAGTTTTTATCTCAATCGAGCGTGGCGGTGATCGAAGAAGCAGATCCGGTCATGGAGCGAGATTGAAAGTAAATTATAGGATTGAGTATGAACGTAAATATTTAATTTATGTTATATGAGGAGATAGAATATAGGATTTTGTAAATAACTTTTTCTTATCAATATATTTGTTAGTGGTAATTGTAACTACCAAGAGCATCTACATTCCCTGAAACTCTTAGAGTTTCTAATCTGATGTGGCAATTGCTAAACCAGTTTCAGGGATGTAGATGAATTTCTTATTTAGCAACTTTGCTCAATAGTTTCTTAATAAGAAATCGTTTATAAACTGTGACGTGGCGAAATGATTCGCTGAGATTCTTTTCTCTTGCAAATATATCTTAATAAGAAATTTTATAACCTGTGACGTGGCAATTAGGAAACTCTAATTTTAGTTTCAGAGATGTGGAGGCTTAAAAATTAAGAGAAGTTTAATTTCTAAAAAACAGTTAACAGTTATTTAGAAACTCTAATAGTTTCAGGAATGTAGATGCTTTAACCATAAAAAAATTTACAGGTAAATACTAGACGAAGAGTAAGCAAAATGAAGAATTAATATTTGAATATTTTCCGATATAAAATGAGAGACTAAATCACAAATAGAAACAGAAGCACATAGTTCAATTCAGCATATCTAGCATAGCAGACCACGTAGCATCACAAATAGGAACAGAAGCACAGAAGTCCATGTAAATTGCAAAAAAAAAAAATATAAATAAAAAAGAAGCCCATGTAGCATAGCTGTCAGCAATAGCGCATAACGTGTAGCAGTAATTGCGGTAAGCTATTATAGCTATAGCGGTCGTAGCTCAATTAGCAAACTTTTATCCCATAACGTAACATTTATGGTCCGAAAAAGCTATAGCTAGCTATTTAGAATATTGGTTGAAACTAATATACTTCACGAGTTGTGAGTATAAATGTCAAATTTATAAAATTTTGACATATAAATGCATCGCTCGTGAAGTAGATCGGTTTCAATGATTTGAATTTGTCATTTTAACTCATTCAAAAATAGTTTGAAGTTAAGTTCACTAAAGAGCTTGGTGAGCTTAAAAATACCTAGTTCTACTCTAAACTATATATTACATCATTATATAGAGTAAAATTAGTATGTTCTTATAACTCTAAAATTTATTGAATTGACTTCAATCGATTAATCCAAAATATTTAAACCAATTACTTTCATGAGTAATGTGTTTACTTGCAAAATTTATTAATTTTTGAATTAATTAAGTACGAAGTCAGACGGTAAAAAAATATAAACATTTATAAATTCATTTAATGTATTCATTTTTCATCATTTTTTGACCAATTTACTTTATACTAAATAAATTCAAAATTTTATAAATTTTGCATGTAAAGTGCATTAATTGTGAAGGAGATTCATTTTATCAGTTTGAATTTGTCATTTGAAGCCAATTTAATATATTTTGAAGTTAAGCTCATAAAAAAACTTAATGAGCTTAAGAACACCATAATTCTATATAAGCAAACGGAAGAAGATAAAAAAGATTTAATGATATTGATTGCTAATAGATAAATAAACATTTTAGCTAATAGATAAATCCAAAATAAACTTTTTAGCCATTTGATTTAATTAGGGGTGTCAATGGCACCCTTTTATCCGTTTACCTGACCTGTACCGTATTTGATAAAATGGGTACGGGTAAGTTTTTTTTTTCCGTAAACTTATCAGGTACGGGTAAAGTTTTTTTTGTTATCTAAACGGGTAAGGGTATAGGTAAAGTCTATTTCGTACCCGTTACCCGATCAGGTAATTATAAAATATATATTATATTAATAAGCATTGAAAAGAGTATTTTAATTAGTTTACTTGCGCTTAGCATGATCATAATTTATTTTTCAATAAAGTACTATATATGTGTTTAATGAATGTATATGTTTTAATATTTTATTTAATAAATAATAAAAATAATTATTATATTAGTATACCCGTCAAGGTTCTAAATAGCGTTTATAGCGTCGTAGCGGGAAGGCTAAAAAAAAAGCTATAGCGAATAGCGTCGCTATAGCGGAAGCTATTCCAAATAGCATTTTTTTTTTTTACATTTCGTATATTCAATATTTGTACTAAATATCAACATTATCTAAGGTCTCATAGAACAATAAATAACACCAAAGTAATTAAGAAATTATAATATTCATATTGAACCCGTACAAAGTCCAAATTGCGGTTCAAAATATCCATAGTAATATCATAAACTATCGATTTTTCCTATTAAAAATATCTTAAGTATCATGATTCATGACATAATCTATTTTTTTTTCTATTCAAATTTTAATTCCAGTTTGGACTTTTTTTCTATTCAAATTTCAATTTCTATTCCCAATTTCAAATTGATTTATTTGTAGCAAGTAGCAACAAATTCAATTTCGGTTTGAGATTTTTTTTATCTTTATTTAAAACCCATATAAATTGCTTAAAAAAAAAAAAAAAAAAAAAACCCATATTGTATAGCGCAAATAGCGCTGTAGCGGACCGCTATAGCGCTGTAGCGGCCGTAGCGCAAATAGCGCATTTTGATGTCGTAGCGTAGCGTTTGGGGTCCAAAAACGCTATAGCGCGCTATTTAGAACACTGATACCCGTTATTTATCCACTACCGTTTCCGACAACCATGACGGGTAAGGGTAGGGTACAGGTAAGATAATTTATAGTGGGTAAGAGTAGGGTATGGATGAGAACAATTTGTAACGGGTACGGGTATGATAATGCTTCCACTCGACCCTTACCGTACTTGTTGACACCCCTAGATTTAGTTCTCAAAAGTTTTAGGAACCTTATTTGTAGATAATTCTAATAAATTTAGTATAAATTTACAACTTTTAGGATATAATGTAAATATTTGTTTTACTTATAATAATCTCAACTATTTACTCTCAAAAAGATTTGTCTCAACTATATTAATTGCAAAATTTAATCTATTTTAAATAAAAACATACACAGCTTATAAAATTAAACGTCTTTTAAATAAAAATACATGATAATTTTATTTAAAAAATTAAAGTACATTCAAATTTGTAAAAATTAATAATTGATTGGAACGTGGATTGCTGATTTTGTATTACTTAATACCCCGAGTGGTTAAAGAAACTACCACACATTACGAGATCCATTAGAGCATCTACATCTCTGAAACTTTTAAAGTTTCTAATCTGATGTAGCAGTTGCTAAATCAGTTTGAGAGATACAGATGAATTTCTTATTTAGTAATTTTGCTTAATAATTTCTTAATAAAAAATCGTTTATAACTGTCTTAGATCAAAGGTCCCTGTTTCCGAATCCGGGTACGCTGAAGTAACACAAATTTTGAGTTTGGATCGGACCGTTCGGTATAAGTTGGAATGCACGGCCCCTAGATCTGACGGTTTATATCTAAACCCAAAATTTGGAGTACTTTAGTAAATATGAATTCAAGTTTACCTTCGTCCGCCGCTTTACTCTCTCTCTGCTCTCATTGGTTCTCTTTTTCTATGATTTAACAAACAAATTAGCAAGTTTCGAGCAGGAGGAAAGATTGCATTCTTCCCCTTTTATCTTCGTTCTCTTATCCTTCAAGCTAGAGCATTCTGGTTGTGTAAATAAACTTTTGCTTCTCTTGTGAGCATCTCTCTCTCTCTCTCTCTCTCTCTCTCTCTCTCTCTCTCTTGTCGTGGTTGCACGCAACTGTAGATCTCAGGCTTCATTGGTTACCTTCCAAATCGGGTCTGGAATTTACATCAAGATTCATTGAAGAAATTCTCAAACTTAATTTTTATTTTTATTTTCTATTTAGATGCTGGTTAATCTGAGTCCTTGTAATTCTCCAAAGATAAATTCTTGTCAACTTCAAATTGCCCTTTTTTTTTACTTTCCCGTTTCGTTGATTTGCAGATTTTAAATTAAAGTGCCATGGAAGGTGTTGTTGTAAGGAGAGTTATCCCATCTGACAATAGTTGTCTCTTTAATGCTGTTGGGTTAGTTTTGATTTTAATTTTGCTACTTTCTTTTAATTCCCGTTATTTGTGAATTTCTTGAACAATCTTGTTTCTGAATAATTTGCTTAGGTATGTTATGGAGCACAATAAGCACAAGGCTCCTGAGCTTAGACAGGTTTGTACATTGTAATTACGTCTTCCTCTATATTACCTTTTCCATTTTTTTTTTATTATTTACATTGTTATTTCACTGAGTTTTATTTTTCTTCGATTCAGTTAGTCTAGTTCAACTCTAGATCAAACATATTCAGTTTCTGTCTTGCAAAAGTTAGAAAGAAGTTATCACACTTGAGACAATGAAGTTTGGAATAGTCTAGTTTTATGTTTTCTTCATGCCATAATGGTGTGATGCTTTAAGAAATTGATGTGAAATTTTGTGATTGTTATACGATTATGGCCATGAGCTGAGTGTCCCAGCCAGTAACATACCAGGTGGTTCATCTCAGTAGAGGTGATGTATTCTGGTACCTAGCCTCTCGTATTTTTCCTGGTTCAGCACACAGGTTTTAACTGCCACTGGGACCTTATTCTTGGCTTATGGCACTGTAGCAGTTCATATTGGCATAGGTTATCAGTATGCTTTTATGAGAGCTACTTGAAAAAAATACTATTATGTTATTGGGTTTTTATTTTTCCTCTCTCGCATAATTTGCTGTTTTTGCAATTAATCTAAATTATTTTCTGAATTTTCCAATGAGAACCAACATTCCTTGTACTTCTTTATGAGCCAGCAATCAATCCTCCAATTTTATTTATGTATTTTGAATTCAGTAACCCAACAGAAAGGAAAGGTTGGTAAATTGTCAGTATTCATGGAATAAGAATACGCCTTTTCCATACAGAATTTAATGGTTGCATGTTATTTTCTGATACCAAAATTTTTAGTTGTTAGTGACAAATTGGAGAAATGTTGGGTCTCTTTTGTAGGTGTCTATAGTATTTGGTCTCACTGAAAGATAAGTTTATAAATCATTATTTCTTTGGTGTTGTAGGTTATAGCAGCTGCAGTGGCAAGTGATCCGGTAAAGTACAACGAGGCATTTCTTGGCAAAAATAATGAGGAATATTGTTCTTGGATCATGGACCCTGAAAAATGGGGAGGTATATATTTATTCTGACTTTGCATTTTGTTACAACAACCCCAGCTCTATTTTTCTATCACTAACCAATGACCATACTAGTCAATAATAAGAAACCAGAATTAGTAAACATTATGGTCTCTTTTGTGCTTTGATGTTTTGTATATGAGCTATAACTTCAACCATTGTTGACATAGTTTTGTTTGGTTTTACTACAACAGGAGCAATTGAACTTTCCATACTATCAGAATATTACCGTCGTGAAATTGCTGCTTATGATATCCAAACTATGCGTTGCGACTTATATGGCCAGGTTTCTCTCTTTCTCTCTCTTTTTAAAAATCTTGACTGAGGCTGTCAAGTTCTCTCTTTCTCTCTTTTTGGGGATCTTCTTAGGAAAGTTTGGACTTAAAAGGCCACTGTAGATGTTTTTACATCTTATTGGGTCATACGTGAAAGTTCTATGTCTTGTAGGGAACATACCTGGATTTTTTCTGGATTTTTTTTTATTTCGAGTTTACTGAATAATTATTAAAACAGGAGAAGAACTATAACGAGAGGGTTATGCTTATCTATGATGGATTACATTACGATGCCTTGGCGGTACGTTTCTCTTAATATTCCTGGTTGTGTACTTGGTTCGGCAAGTACCGGACTGAATCAGCTTAGTTTGGTTTGTTAATTTTCTTTCAGTGCATATTCCTTAAGCCCCAATTGAACTGCAATTCATAACCAAGAAAAAATAAGTTGCTAACAAAAAAAGAAAAACCAAAAAAAAGAAAGATTTAAGTGCCATTATGTTGTCATCCTGTTTTCTTGAACTTGCAATACAAAAATGACAGTTGACACCGTCTGATTCGGCACCTGAGGAGTTTGACCAGACGATATTTCCAGTTGACTATAAACGGTCCATTGGTCCTGCTGAAAATCTTGCTCTGAACCTGGTGAAGGATGCACATAGGTACCTCTCCATTATTTTTTTTATTTTTGTTTGTTTGGTCTTAAACCTTTGCTACTTTTAAAGCCCTATTTGCCCTGAAGAAAGAAACCATGAAGTTGCAAACTGGGTCAGGATATGTTGAGTAACCTGGTTCAATTACCAGTAGCTGGTGGACAAGTAGTTTTATGAAGACCTAAGACTTTTTTTTTCTGCTTGATATCCCTCCTGTTAATGGTGCATTTTCAGAAAAAGAAGCTTCACAGATACATCAAACTTCACCTTGCGGTGCGGTGTTTGTCAAATTGGTGTTATTGGTCAGAAGGTAATGTGCGCTCTATTTTCATGTTCTTTTAGTTTGCTTAATTGTACTTGCTATCAAACAAAATTCATGGATACTCAAATCTCTGTGAAGTTTGTATACCCCATACATGAGATAATTTCTGCTTTTTCCTAATTAGCCATCTTATATCTCCATAATACAAGGACTTGGTACATGATGAATTTTTTACACTTCCAGTATATATTTCATGCTTTATCAAGGGAATACACAAAATTCTACTCTCTCAGAAGTTATATTTTTCTTGGATTAACTTAACAGGAGGCTGCGGAGCATGCACAAGCTACCGGTCATATTAATTTTCAAGAATATAGATAGTTTACAACAATTTAACATTGAAATGTTATTGTGACATGTAATTTTCAATTTCTTGTGATTCCACCTTCGTGATTGCCCCCACTTTGGAATTTTTTTTCCGCACATCCTAATTCAATTTAGAAACATCAAAATTTATTGGACTAAGTGTGTAATAATTGAATTGTGTTGAATGTTGTAATAATAGAATAGTATACCTTGATTTGTTGTGTTATCTGGTAATATTTTCATAATGCTATTTAATGTCATTAGCACCCTCTTCTAGAGAGACATAACATAATGAGTGAGGCTATGGTGCTATGCATAGCACCAATGGCTAGTGTACTACGGCTCAATATGGTACTTTTTAAAATCCTAACGGTCGATCCGACCGTTCAATGTGATATCCATATGAATATGTACTTTCAAACTAAATTTTATATTTTTTTGAATTTTTTTACTATTTTTTTAGATAGGTAGAAAAATCAGTGTTTTTTGACAATTATGGACCATCAAAATTCTACCAATCTGAAAAAATAGTAAAAAAATTCGAAAAAATATAAAATTTAGTTTGCAAGTACATATTCATATGGATATCACATTGAACGGTCGGATCGACCGTTAGGATTTTAAAAAGTACCATATTGAGCCGTAGTACACTAGCCATTCGTGCTATGCATAGCACCATAGCCTCACTCTAACATAATATATGTATATATAAAAGAGGAGGGGTCTAATTACATCTTTTTTGGTGACACACTTTGACACCTACCATTTTTAAAGTTCAAATAGTCGATTTAAACCGTTCAACATGATAGATATATTAAAATGTGCTTGGAGATCAAATTTTATATTTTTTTGAATTTTTTTGCTATTTATTAAGATGGTTACAAAAATCGTTGTTTTCAGACTATTGTAAAACAGCGATTTTGTAACCATCTTAATAAATAGTAAAAAAATTCAAAAAAATGTAAAATTTGATCTCCAAGCACATTTTAATATGGTGATCTTGTTGAACGGTTCGGATCGGCTGTTTGGATTTTGAAATCGCAAAATTGACCTATATAAAAAACGGTGTCATAATGTGTCACCAAAAAAGGTGTAATTGGATCCCTCCTCTATATAGAAAAAGAAATTACAATGCTCTACATTTATACAATATATTAAAAAGAAATGATGGTAATGGCCAGGCAACAAGTACTTTTTGAAATTTTCCCTGTGCTAGTTGCTTCAGGTCTTCAGGTATATTTTGTTGTGTATTTTAGGTATTAAATTTTTGGGTCAATTGGATATACTTTTTACTTTTAAGTTTATAAACTTTAGTACACAATAATATGTCAGTTGCAAGCATACAATCTATTATTGTGGTATCGATTTAAAGATAATGAGAAATATTACTTTCTACTAAATAAATTTAATTCTAAAATGTGCAATAAAAGTAAATGGGGGGAGGTTTGTTTGCAAATTTGGTTTTGTGGGTTCAATACCTGATTGAGAAATAAATTGTAACAAAAGCAATTTAAACAAACAAATAAAAAAGAGTTTTGTGATTCAATTAAAGAGAAGTCTAGGGGCTATTGACATACAATAACTTGATCAAATCCATACTTGTTTGGTTTTTAAATTCATGTTTGCATTGATGGGTTTTTAAGCCGAAAGTATCATTAAGAGTCACTTTCGTGAATTAATGATATGCCTAAACAATTCGAGTTTCACGATTAAGTATTTCACCCTAGCTATCTAGTTTATCCCTAAATACCGATATTTCACAATTAAGTCCTTCATACAATATTTGGTTCAATTCTAGGGATCCCAATCAAATATGAGGCTTCATGATTAAGTCATTCGCCTCAATTCAACTTTTGTTTCTTGTGGTTCCGGACTAAGAATTAGATTTGGTCATTTCTAATCTCAAATCCTAAGGTATTCATGTACATAATTTGGTACCATCAATGATCTTGATCCAAATCTACTCAAGTTGATTAAACCTAAGCGTGACACTAATTAACAAGCAACACAAATCACGCAATCACATGAATAATAAAATCAACAAGAACAATCATGCAAACAAACAATCATCATAAAGAAAACCATCCAAGTAAGGTAGATTTTAACACAAGTTCATGCTTAAAGCCTAAGCCCCTAGAGAGAAAATCTAGCCTCTCATGGGTGCGCTAATATCCAAAAAAAATACAAGAGAAAACATGATACAACTAAGAAAAATAAGAAATAGAATAGAGTACACCAATCTCCTTGCTCGCTACCCTCGTCTTCACGATGTTTTGCTTGAGCAACCCTCAATCCTTGCTCCAATCGCCTTGATTCACTCAGAAAAGGTAGAAGAGATGTAGAGAATTTTCTAGAATAAAAGCTAAAATAAAAGTGTCTTCTCCTCCCTGCCAATATATAGCAATTATCGTGTCTTGGGAAACAATCCCCCAGAATATGACAGCAAATCTGAGAAGATATCGCGAAATAAGGCAAGATTGACATTGGTGCGGCCTCCCGTGCGGCCCGCACAAAATGAGAAATTGGCTGGATTTTGCAAAGGAAGAGGATTCGTGTGGCCCGCATAAAATGGTTGTACAGGCCGCAAAACTCTCGGATAGAATTGGAGACTGTTGGTCCCTAAGGCACCTAGAGGGGGTTGAATATGGGGCCTTTTAAAAATTTAAATCTAAGTACTTTTAACTAACATGTGTATGTGTTACTCTTAGCAGAAACAATAATAACTTTAAACTAAATAAGTGTACGTAAAGTAAATATAAGAGTTAAGAGACACTTGACACGAGAGTTGTTTACTGAGTTTGACACTAACGCCTACGTCTTCGGGGCTTCACGACCTTCGAGATGACGCTCCTTTCTTTATCTAATGAGAAAGAAATACAAGGTGGAACCGGTGAGCCCTTACAAAGCTTGAGAAGTCACACGGCCCGAGCACGAAAATGGCTCAAGAGCACTAAAGGCTCTAATACAAGAAACGAGCACAAAAGGCTCTAGAACAAGAGATGAGCACGCAAAGGCTCTAGAACAAGAGGCGAGCACACAAAGACTCTAGGGTTTGAGTAAACAAGAGATCTCACACAAGTCACTCTAATTCTTATCAAGATTGAGGTATAATGGAGAAGATTTTCGGTTGTTGAATGAGTATTGAAGTTTCAAGATCAAGCAACCATGGTGGCTCTCTTTTTCAACTGAGGAAGTGTTTGACGGCTGGAGCACCCCTTAAAAACCTAATATTTGCTTCTATATACAGGGAGAGAAACAAATCTAGGTTTATAAAAGTTTCCATAACTGGCGTCGGTCTTCCACGGCCCATAGAGACCCATCACTTCATAACATCAATAAAGTTACAACATGAAAGTTGTAGATCTCGGTTTTCTGGATTTTTCAAGCTTTGATTCACTCAAATCGGAGTTTGTGACCAAATGGCGGCCAAAATACGAACGGTGTGTAAGCTGATCGATTTAAAGCGTTGCAACGTTTTAATCAACCGTTGCAACGGAATAATTCATTTCCGAGACCCAATTTTCTGCAAAAACTTCCAGAGCCAACCATTGTGACAACCGTTACAACGTTTGTCAAGCGTTGTGGAATTTCAGCAACCTCCAGCAATCTTCAAACTGACGTATCCCGGCGCTCGAGTATCCGATTACGACATATGACCACTTTCGGAAAGCTTGTGAAGAGTAGATATTGATTTTGAAATCTTAGCCTTCATCGAAACAATGGTGCAATCAATTATCTCAAAGACAAAGAAAAGAGCCTCAACAGTCATGTTGCAATTCTAAATCTTATGAGCCTACAAATATGTGAACTCAAGAAAATTGTTAAATTCAATAAATATATGTTTTGTAAATCTAGTCAAACCGACAAGTAGATTATTGCACAATTCAACAGAGACTTCTTGATTTTAATTTCGGAATTCTTTTTCAATCGAATTTATCTCCGTGCGGCCCGCACCAGCTTGTATTTTGCTTCATTTATTCGATTTCTACAATTTAAACAAGACAAAAGCAGTAACTTAGTTCTTTGGTGCATTCTATACTAAACTAAGCTAAAATATAAAAAATTTGACACAGTTTTGGAGATGAAATCACAACCGAAAGTATATATAATTGAGACTTATCATATTTACAGCGGGATATTTTCTTAAGTTAAAAATATAATCAAAACAGCTCTGTTTCTCATTTTATGTGTATGATTATATTTGTAATTCATAAGAATAAGTTTGAATTTTTTTTGTTTTGTTAGTGAATAATGAAAGAAAATTGTCGCTCCTTGCTCGTTACATTGTTTTGATTGAAAATAAGAAAAACAGAGGGTTTGTTTAATATTTGGCGGAGAGGAGACTTTCCGACCCTTCTGCAATTTCATGGGAGCATCTGCATTAGGATTTCACTTTGATTTCTAAAAGTATGCTGATTTGATTTTTTAAAAGCATGTTGACACTTCTATTCTAATTTTTGAGATGCAGTGTAATTTCTAATTATTTTTTTAAAATTATTTTCTAATTGAATTTATTGGCTTTCGTTTTTATCGCTCTAAGAGCATCTCCAGCGCCTTGCAAATGGAATTGCAAATATCAACGTGGCTCCGACGTGGCTCTTTCATTTGAGTTTTCACCGATGTAGTAGTCTTTCAAAATTTGCAAGCTTTCAATATATTTGCAAGCTTTCATTTTCCCTTTCAATTCACCTTCGCTGTCTTCGACAGCCAATCAAATTAGCGTTATCAAAAAAAATTTCGCTGCTTCTTCAATCGCCACCATCATCTAGCTAAAACCCTATCGTATTCTCTTTGCAAGAAATTCCCGTCGCCACCGCCTCCGCTATCTCGCCGTTGTTCCCCTCCCCCTTCTAATTATACACATTTCCCCTCCCACTTCTCCCGCACCAATTTATCTCTGAGAATTAAAAAGAAGTTCGTGAAACTAGTCTAGCGAGGCGACATTGACAGAGCTCCGCCTTGGAGTCGAGCACAAGCTAGAGATCGCTTCAACTGATTCGGCAAAGGCCAGGATTTGAGAAACGGCGCCTTCTCTCTCACCTCCCTCTCTCTTCCTTCCTCTAACCCTCATTTGTCATTCCTCCAACGCTCGTTCTCTGCCTTGCGCTGCTGTTCGCTCCGCTCCTCAATTTTAGGTTAGTTTTATGATATTAAAAGTAGTTTTGATTTTGGTTGAGGACTTGAAGCCCTGAGTTACACCTGCGAGCAATTCCCCTTAGCAATTACCTGGATGTGCAATACTTTGGGGTCATCGGCATCAGCCTCCCCTCAGAATTTCACTGTCATCTTTGACACCGATAG
This sequence comes from Carex kokanica, assembly GCA_025461125.1. NCBI lineage: Eukaryota > Viridiplantae > Streptophyta > Magnoliopsida > Poales > Cyperaceae > Carex > Carex kokanica. The sequence goes on along the minus strand of JAJGRX010001371.1, from coordinate 1,410,081 downwards.
CTCAAACCTGTGGGTCCCATTTGCCAAGTGCTAATTCTCTGTGAGTTGCTTCCACTTGAATTATTGATTGTATTGCCTACTAAAATATTTGATCATAACTACACATTCAGGCGTTAGTTGATGAACAGTTCAAATTAATTAGCTTTGATTTTTAACTTGAGACCTCTTTTGGCTGATGTTTCAATAAAATTCTGGTTGAAGACCCGTACCTTCTATTATATAGGTACCAATTTGGTAATAAGTACTATGTTCATTTTTGGCTACCAATTTGGTACCAAAAAAATAGTTGTTAAAGGAGATCATTAATTTAGTGAATGCCCATTTGCTTTTTTTTTTTTGTATTTTTATGTTTTGAGAGATTAATGTAAGTTTCAAGGTCTAGAAGCTCATCACCTGTGGAAAGACAAATTGGATGTAGCACCTAATTCACAAAAAATTATTTTAATTTGTTATTGATAATTCACGAAGTTATTTTTGGAAAAAAAATAATAATTTGGAGCTTGACATGTGATATCTTGTATATGTTATTCGTGATATACTGGTATTTCTAAAGGTTTTATGGAGTGCGCAAAAAAATTTCCTTAAAAGTTTGTGGGCTGTGCCAAATCACAGAATAATCAACTGGAAATTGTACACGAAGAAAAGGGAAGATTTTCCGGGAAACGAATCGCTCATGAAGATGACCTGGCGTTAAAAATAATTAAATGCAATTGCATGAATGTAGGATCTTTAAAATTTAAGAACGAAATTAATTGTAATTATTCCCGACATGTATTTGCAATTGCAAATCAATTGCAGCAATGGAGATGCTCTAACTGTTTTTAGTAATGATTGTCGACTTGGCCACTAAATATAATTAAAAATTAATTGTATGAACGTAGAGGTTTAAAAAATAAAATAAACTTAATTTCTATTTGATGTTTGACAACAATTTTTAATTTCTTCATAATTTTAGTGTTGTGAATGATGCAATGCACAACATATAGAATTACAGATCAAATTGGTTAGGTCTACCAATAGAGATAGGAGTAGGTCCGATGGGCATCGGACCTACATTTAGGTTCAATTAGCTCTAGGACCGTACGATTAGCATCAAAATCTATGTGCACGGAAATTGATACAGACTTGCACGGATTTTGATACAGAGCACACGAATCTTGATTCAAATCGAATGGTCATCACACCCATCGAACCAAGGTAGGTCCGATGGGCATCGGACCTACTCTGATTCCCTACCAATAATGATATTAGGCGTAGCCACGTAGGGACTACTAATTACACACTAGATGCTCTTAATATTTTTTAATTTAATAAAAATACGCATCTAGTCTTTTCTTTCGTTGTGATTAAATGTATACTGTGATAAGCCTATTAAATAATATATTTCTGAATGCATTAACCCACTGCACATAAGTTCACACAACTCCAATAAAATCGAAAACTACGGCCAATGAGGGTCCCAACATGGGAATCCGAATGCAACAAAAGTACCGAGTTGCGTTGAAAGTCAATATTTGTACATAGAAATTGACCCGCTACACGAGAGGTCAAACTCGATGAAACTGAATATGTAACTGTAGCAGACTATGGAGAGGGTAACGTACGTGGCTTTACATCATTACATGAAAACCAAGGTTTATAATGAACATAACTTTTTTTTTTTTTTAATAAAGTTGGAGATCTAAGTTATCGAACTGTTTACAATGAGCAAAACTAATTAAATACAAATATTTTTCTTTTAAATCTCATTTTGTGCAAATCTCTATTTAATTTGTGTAAATCTTATTCTGTCTCACTCTCGGACATATTTTGATGAGTTCGTTTAATTGTATGATTGCAGAAACTCAGTTTGATAATCTTCAAAAACTATTTTTCAGTAACAACCATGATTGTATGATTTTTTTTGTATTCATTAGCAAAAACTGTTTTCTTTAAAAATATGTTAAGAAACTGTAGCAGAAGTACAAATCCTTTAATTCTCATCCATTAATATAATTATAGAAGTGTAATGATATCAATTATATCGTTCCCCACCTCCAGTCCTCCATCTGTCTCTTCAATTCATCTCTTCTCATTCTTTCTCTTTCTTTCTCTTCGATATTGAGAAAAAAAGTATGCTTCTGTATTGAGAAATGTACTCGATCTGTTTCAGCAAAAAGATGTTCTTTGATTCTTTCTCTCTCTTGCTTTGTTTTGGTTTAGAAGAAATAAAACTATTCTTATGGAAAATAAGCACTTGACACATGAACTATGCACACTTGCATATTGAGGTATAAATATTTGTAATATTTGATATTAATACTTTAAAAAATTATCCAATGTCATATGAAAAAAAAATATTGAACAACGGGGTATAAATATTGAATGACGGGATAAAAAATATTGAATAATTGAGAGGTACAATTGTTTACGTAAAAATTATTCACCTCATAGACATAAATGCTTATGTGTATAGAGTCAAATAATTTATAATGACAATATTAATGCTTTTAGAAAAAAAAAATTCAGTGTTGAAACTCTGCGGCCCCCTAGGTAGTTATGGCCCTCCATGCAGTTTTGAGTGGTCTTTCAAATAGTTATGGTGCATAATCGGTTAGAGAATTTTACTGCAGAGACAATTATCAACTGAAAAATAAAAGTTGTATAGCAATATAACTCTTTATGGCATACTAACTCTCTCACTGTATTATTCCCACCTTTGGTTACCTTTTCGTGTAATTAAGGACTGGTATGATTATGATGGTTCCCTTAATTTTTTTTATTTTTATTTTCTGGAGCAGTTGTAATATTGAATGGAAACTTGTGAAAAAAACTTTCAAAGGAACCGTAACAATTATATAACAATTATATAGTTCCAACTAGTAGACTAGGGCTGCACAAAAAATTCGTAGTTTGTAATTCGATTCGAGTTTGATTCGAAAAAGTTCGGAAAAAATTCGATTCGAAATTGAGTTCGTTCGAAATTATTTCAAACCAAACTTAGTTCGAAATTAATTCAAACCAAACTCAAACTGGACCTAGTTCGTTCGAAATAGGTTCGCAAACCAAATTTAGTTCGAAATTAACTCAAACGTGAACCGTTAATTTTTGCTGATAACTTATGTTTACTGATAAAAATATAAGCCGTCCAGTCCATAATTGCTTTGAATTCTCAAATAAAAAAATTTAACAACAAAACTCAAATAAAAAAATTCACATGTTTATACCAGAAATTTTGCTTTTTTTGGTAGGATTCTGAGTTTTTCGGGTAATCCAATCTCTACTCTCTCGTTTTTTCTTTGTTTTGATAAAGTTATTATTAATTTGATAAATTTGTTTAATTAATTTCAGCTTTAAGAAACTATTAAATAATAATAAATAAATAATAAATAAAATAAATAAATATTGTACCTTGATCATTTTTTTGACAGCAATACATTTTTGGGCATTTTTTTGCATTTATTTTTGGACCGTTCGTTTTACCGTGGGAATTCAACGGTCGATCTGCAACAAAATCATTCAATTCTGATCTAGAATGATTAAGGTGCAATATTGAACGTAACAAACATAAAAGTTCGGAAGTTTTATTATGTATGAGCTTTTGATCTAACACGAAATGTTTATGGCCATACGATGCTTCAATTTTCGATCAACTAGATGGATGGGTAAATCAAAACAAAATTTTATCAAACTTTCATGGAACACGATAAATGCAGTGCTCTTTGATTTCAACAGCCCCGATTGGTCAACGGACGACATGTTTACGTTCGTTTTCATTAACTTAGAAAGCAAGAGTATATGTTTCATGAGACATAAAACTCTTGCCTTGTGAGTTAATGAAGGCGCATGAAAATATGCCGTTTATGGTTTGATCGGGACCGTTTAAATCAAAGAGCACTGCATTTATCATCTTCCATGAAAATTTGATAAAATTTTGTTTAGATTTACCCATCCATCTAGTTGATCGAAAATTGAAGCATCGTATGGCCATAAACATTTCGTGTTGGATCAAAGCTCGTACATAATAAAACTTCCGAACTTTTATGTTGGTTACGTTCAATATTGCACCTTGATCATTTTAGATCAGATTTGGAATGATTTTGTTGCAGATCGACCGTTGAATTTCCGCGGTAAAACGAACGGTCCGAAAATAAATGCAAAAAATGCCAAAAAATGTATTGCTGTCAAAAAAATGATCAAGGTACAATATTTATTTTATTTATTTATTATTTATTTAAATTGTACTTTGAATACTTGAGTTTTTATTGAAGTGCTGTAATTTTGCACTATGGCCCAGTCAGAAGTCAGAAATCGTAAGTCGTAACAAAGTTCGTAAAGGTTCGAAATTGAGTTCGTAAAAAATTCGGTTCGAAATTGGGTTTGTTCGAAATTAAGTTCGTTCGAAATTAATTCAAACCAAACCTAGTTCGAAATTAATTCAAACCAAACTCAAACTGGGGATAAGTTCGATTCGGTTCGGTTCGTTTGCAGCCCTATAGTAGACTATATAAAAAACACCACAATTATATCCTTATAATAAATATATATTCAAACAGGGGCGGAACCAAGGCAGGGGCCAGCCTAGGCCCTGGCCCCCCTTGGCCCCAGAAAACATATAAAGGCCCTTTAATAAAAAAAAAAAAATTAGTTGGAGATTACGATTGATTTCTGGTTCTTGGCCTCCCCTTACCGATTATTTCTGGTTCCTGAGCCCCTGGGCCCCCCTACCGATCATTTCTGGTTCCGCCACTGTATTCAAAGTATTAAAATAAAAAATAAAAACAACTGTTGCTAACCGTTTCTTCCATGTGTCTTTTGTCCGGTACTCTCTCAAATCCACCTAGCTAGTAGACTGATTCTTACATGGCTGCTAATCTGGCATTTTGCCCTTTTCAAATCCTTTACCTGGAGCAACAACCAACAACTACCAGATTTTTTTAATATATTTCTCCCTAGACCCGTTCTTGCTGGTTCAGGCGCATTAGTAAGTATATTATTAAATGTGTTCTTTGTAGAACATGTTCATGCCAAATATTTTCTCCATGCATTATTTCTCGATTTCAACGTGCGTAAACTCTGACCCGTCATGTGACCATATTTCTTTCCATGCGGTCATATCTCTATTTCTATATTCTAGTCTTCCATATATTATGCACACATTGCATAGACCCATTCTCTCTCTCTCTCTGCCCCTGCTATATATACTTTCCTACTAGTACATTTATCTCTAAATATATATATAATAAAGTGATTGCAAATATTGCTTCAAGTGGCAAAGCAAACGCACAAGAGAGAGAACACTGCAAACAAGATCTGAAGAGAGAGGAGAAAAGAAAGAAACAAATGGGAAATAATTGCCTCAAACCAAGAGCTGTAACATGGATGGATGATGAGGAAGATGAATTTGAGCAAGAGGTTATGAAAAGAAATGAAGAAAAGAGAAAGTTCAAGGATCAGGTATCCTCAAGTAGTAATATAGTGAAGATTAAGATCACAAAAAGGAAACTAGAGGAGATATTGAGATTATCAAGCAAGAAAAAATTGCCTATGGAGTTGATTTTGAGCAGCCTTATAAATTCAAACAATACTGTACTGGTTTCTGATCAGACAAGTAAATGGCGACCGAGATTACAAACAATAGCAGAACAAGATGAAATTAATATACTTAATAGATAATTAATTAGTAGCTGGTTTTCCAAATTAATTTATATATTAATATAAATAAATTTTTTATATATTCCATTTTCTTGACAGTGTGCTCTTGGTAATCTTTTAAATATTAATGTACAGATCGATGTAGTGTGCTGATTCATGTAAAAAAGGAGGAGGTTTGGTATCAATATAAGCTATATATATTCTGAGTTATACATGACATATAATATATTCAGTGTGTTTCACCTATTTGGATTGTATCGGTTCTCATATATATAGGCTTAGACTGCATTAATTGGAACTTCTTTTTTATTTCTAAAAATATACTTCCAATTTAGAAAAAAAAATTATTTTAAAGAGGAACTTTTTATTTCTAATTGTTTCTATAGGCTCTCGTTCTCGTCGTTCTTAACTAATTTTAGTAATAATTGTTGACGTGGCCACTAAAAGTAATTAAAAGTTAATTGTACGTGCATGTATAGAGGTTTAGAAATTTAAATTAACTTAATTTTTATTTGGTGATTGACAGTTATTTTTAATTTTACTGATGTAGATGTCATTATTGGTGATCCATAAATCGTCGTTATTTTCAATCTCAACTCTTAGATATATTAACATCTGATATTGTGTTTAAGACAGTGTTTTACTGTGAACTGTGCACATATATATATATATATATATATATATGATGTGCACGTGCTCCTTCACCAGTGCAGCAAGCACTCTGAGATGGTGTATTTATTCTCTGAGTCTGAGGGTTCCATAGGAAAAACGTGAGCCATATAATTAAGGGGCACTAATTGCTAGATAGCACAGTACATAAAAACTGCACAATTCACACACACGTACACCACCTGAAATTTTTGCACGACAAGAAATATGTCATATCATGGCATTTCAAACATGCAGCTCATGTAGTCATGTGACATGGAGGCAGGACAAGATAGACACTCATCGACACTAATCTAAATGCTATTTGAACTGACGGAATCGAATTAAACTTAATATAATGTGGATGACTACATCATGTCATGATATCATAGCGTTTCAAACATGTGATCACGTTTCATGCATGCTCATAACATGGAAGCATGCAGGACAAGGCTCACAACACACCTCACATATATGTTGTGTTTTAAAAGGTTGGACGGAGTCACAATGTTAATGTCTTAGACATGTCAGATGCATGCGTGATGCGTGCAATGATTTTTATTTTGTTTCTTATATATAAAAATTGAAAAACGAGCAATAAATAAATTTTTTTGTTTTCAATATTAGCTCTAGAAAGTTTTTATGATTTTTTGTTTGTTCCAACTTTATTTTTTTTTTAGTCGAATTTGTTAAATAACCCCAATCTAGACCAATATATTTTGTCACTACTACAGAATTGCAAATCAGCACCGGTCAAACAACACCGGATTTGATGAAACCGGTGTTGTATGTATTTTAGCACCGGTTAAAAGTACCACCGGTGCTAAATGTTTGACATACAACACCGGTTTATTTGCTAAAACCGGTGCTAAACATTCAGCACCGGTTTATTACTAATAATCGGTGTTGTATGTCATACATTTAGCACCGGTTTATTACTAAAACCGGTGCTAAACATTCAGCACCGGTTTATTACTAATAACCGGTGTTGTAGTGTCACACATTTAGCACCGGTTTTTTTAAATAACCGGTGTTGTATGTTTAGCACCGGTTTTGAAAAATAAACCGGTGTTGTATGTCAGACATTTAGCACCGGTTTTTGTTTTGAACCGGTGTTGTATATATCTGGTGTAATGTTTTAAACCCTAGACGCCTCTTTCTTTCTCTCTCAACTGATCGGTTCTAGAAAGCTGCGCGAAATTTGATTGTTTCATCTGTCTCTCCACCCTCTCTCCACTCCATCTAGTGTAAATTCGGGTAAGAACTTGTTCTTTGTTTCTTATTTGTGAAATGTTTCGTAAATTGATGAAATTAATCTAAATTTATGAAACTTGTAGTGCATTTTATCCTTTTCGAGTTATTAACCTGCTTCACTCTCTCCCTCAAGTCGTCTTTCTCTGCTATCTCGGATCATTACCCTCTCTCCACTGTTTACAGTTCTTTTATTTTTATCAACCAGACTATAGAAATTTATTCCGAACAATCTACTAGACCATATTTTTGGTTCTTTTTATGGAAATGTAGAAGAAATTCAAATCTACATGCTTGCCGAATTTCAGATTTTTTGTAATTTTCTAACTATTTTAACAGATGCTTGAATATAGGGACAGATTGATAAAAGATGTAAAAAAACAGCAGTTTTTTAGTTTCTTTTTCTGAACTTTGAAAATTAATTCCTGACAATTGGCTAAACCAAATTTTGTGTTCTTTTTATGGTTTTACAGAGGGTAATACAATCTATAACTCTGTGAATTTTCATGATTTTAAGAATTTTCTTCTTATGCCTAATGACCATGCAAAGTTAGGGGCAAAGAAGTCATGTGTGCAGCAAAATATGCAGTTTTTGTATATTTAAGGCCCAACTTTGAAAATGGCTAGAAAATAGTAGAAAAATCCGAATGATGCAAAGTTTGGCTCTAAACCATTTGTTTTTCTGTCCTTTATTTAACTGCGTAACTAAACTTTTGATTTGGGCTTTGGATCAGTCTGCACTGACTGATCTGTTACAAAGGGTCATGTGAAGCATATATGGTACCAGTAAAGTTTTGATTGGTTTTTGTTTGGATTTTTGTGCTGGTACCTGTATGTCGAACATCATACTGGTTGTTGTACTATCAATTACTCTGCTGGAATGTAGTAAAAAATTAGTTTTGTTAATTACAGGATTTTTGCATCATATAAATCATTGGGAGGACAACACAATAAAAAAGCCAAGGAAATAAAATATTCAATTAAAGAGGTAAAATATGCTTCAAAATATAATCCTTTTTCTATATTTGCTACTTGCAATTTTCACAATACTAATATTTTTTTTTAAATGTGCAATACATTGCCCTCAGCAAAATGACAATAAAAAATGTGGATTCTATGTGATGAAGTTAATGATGTCCCTAGTTACTACATTTTTCGATGGTTTTTCAATACAGGTATAAATCTATTTCATGACGTAGTTACTACACTTTTTTTTTTTTGGGTTAAAAAGGCCGAGTCCCAGTTTCATTTTATAAAAAACGAAACAAAGGTTTAATTACAAAAAGAGGGACAGACCATCAGCTGCCTTGTTCCCCTATCCAACCATGTTTAACTAAGAACTGAAAACCACATTGAAAGAAAACACAAGCACAACGGTATAGTAAACCACAGAAAGTAAACCATAATCTGACAAGCATCTATCAAAAGAAAACTATAACTAAGCAAAAGCTAAGTGCTTTCTTGAGCTGAATCAGTCTCCCTTTGGTCTTGGGCAAGGGACATACTCTCATCCTCGCCAGGCCAGATCACCCTAAGAGGAATTATCTCCAAGGCAGCGGCAGTTGGAAGCCATCTTTGAGTTCCCTCTTTCACCTTTTTCTTTATCTTCTTATTCCCTGTCCAGTATACAACCAAAGAAAGAATAAGATAAATCAAAGATCGGATAGATTTGATTGATATACCTTGGAAAATAATTTCATTTCGATGTTTCCAGACTGTCCAGCAGACTGCGCTGAAAACCAAAAGAAAGGAATGTCTGTAAGAAGAAGATAAAGTTAGTGCAAAAGTACTAACGTCTTGCATAGTATACCACTGTCTATAAAATTGTTGATTAAGGCCTAAGTAGAACCAAATTTGTTGAATATAGCGACATTGGAGAAAGAGATGGTTAACCGTTTCATTGTTGGAACAGAAAACACAGTGTACATTGCCTTCCCAACCGCGCTTTCTAAGGTTGATTTTGGTAAGTATTCTATTTTTGAAGGCTAACCACATAAAAATACGAATTTTGGGAGGCACAGGTATAGACCAACAGAGTAATGGTGTTGTGGGTAAAATTCCTCTAAAATTAAGTATTTGATATATAGATCTCACAGTAAATGCTCCTGTAGCATCCCATCGCCAAGCCAATTTATCAATCTCATGTGTGAATGATAATTGACTAAGGGTATACAATAAATTATTCCATTCCATGAATGAAACACCTGTAAGTGAGTCATTAAAGGACACATTCTGTCCTTGAGAAGTAATGACCTCTGAGAGCAGAATATTTTTATTAGTACATTGAGTATAGACCTGTGGGTATTGAGATGCTAGTGTACAGTTTCCAAACCATATGTCTTCCCAGAATCTCACATGAGATTGCTTTCCAGGTGTATACAGTACACTACTGTTTCCCAAGTTATTCAATTTCATGATCGCTTTCCAAAACGGTGAAAAGGGAGTATTATGCCTATGTGAGGAGTATATATATGTAATCAGATCTTTCCAAGTACTAGAATAGGTGGGGTCTTTATATTTCCACCACCACTTAAGTAAAAGTGCTACATTCATATCTCTGAGATCAAGAATGCCTAGTCCTCCAAACTGTTTTGATAAACAAATCACTGGCCACTGAACTAAAGCATATTTTTTCCTATTTCGAGTGCCTCCTTGCCATAAGAACCGGCACCTAAGTTTATCTATCTCAAGTAATACAGTAGCAGGAATTTTATATAAAGATAAAGCATAAAGAGGAATAGCTGAAAGAACCGAGTTGATAAGCGTATGTCTACCACCAATGGATAGTAATTGACCTTTCCAATTTTGGAGTTTTTTATCAATCTTATCTACCAAAAATCTCCAATCAGTGATGGTTAATTTCTTATCATGAAGAGGTATTCCTAAGTATTTAATAGGGAATGAAGCAGTTTTACATTGAAAAATTTGTGCTAAAGGAGATAGTTGATCGGTATTGATTGCATACATTTCAGTTTTGTCTAAATTTATCCTAATACCTGAAACTGCTTCAAAAGCCTGCATGGCCCACCATGCAGCAGCAATGTTATCAGGTTTAGCTTCTAAAAAGAGAATAGTGTCATCCGCATAATGACAATTAGTGATTGAGGTATTATTAAAACATGAAGGCCCCAATCCTGTAAGAACACTGGCTGATGCACCTTTTCTAAATATCCTACTTAATACATCAGCAGCCAAAATAAAAAGAAAAGGGGAGAGTGGATCTCCTTGTCTCACACCTCTCTTACAGTAAAAGTATGGAGTGAGTTCTCCATTGACATTAATACAAGATTGAGAGCTTATAAGCCATTTATATATCCAAGTAATCCAACGAGAACCAAATCCCCTACTATGCATGACTTCTAAGAGATAGGCCCAGTGGATTTTATCATATGCTTTTTCGAAATCAACTTTAACTACAACTCCATTTTGGCCATGGTGTTTACTATAATGTATTACTTCATGGCTTACCACTACATTATCTAATATATATCTATGAGGTAAGAAGGCAGCCTGACTATGATCTATGAGGCGATTCATGATTGTTCCTAATCTAGAAGTAAGTATTTTAGAGAGTAGTTTAAAGCTGCAGTTGACAAGGCTAATAGGTCTATATTTATTGATAGAGAGGGCATCTTTAACTTTTGGTATTAGGCAAATGATAGATTTGTTCAGTTTATCTAATTGTAGAGTATTGTTATGAAAACTCGCACATAGTAATAGTAGCTCCTGTTTGATAGTGTCCCAAAAATGTTGGAAGAATTTAAAGGAAAACCCATCAGGGCCAGGTGCTCCTGTTGGGTCACAAGCAAACAATGCTTGCTGTATTTCATCTAAAGTAAATGGGGCTTCTAAAAGTATATTTTCTGTACAGGTTACTATATCTGTTGGGTCCCAAAAATCTTTGTGTAAGGAGGCATATTTAATACCTTCTGATCCTAGAATATTCTTATAATAGTTTTGAACATGATCCTTGATTTCCTGCATGGACTGTGTGGGAAGATCATTAATAAGCAAGGAATGAATCTGATTTTTCTTTTTCCTATGATTAGTGACTACATGAAAATATTGAGAATTATGATCTCCTTCTTCTAACCATTTCTGTTTGGACCTATGTTTCCAGTATATCTCTTCCTCAAGGTATATATCATCTAATTTGGTTTTAAGGGTAATCCATTCCTTTAGTTCTAGTGGGGTGAGGGGTCTATCTTCCTTAGTAATATCTAATTCTTGAAGTCTAGCAAGAAGGTTCATTTTATTTTTCTTTTTTTGTCCATAAAAATTCTTGGACCAACCTTTTATTTTCCTGCGCAAAAAGCCTAACTTGGAATTCCAACTATATGCAATATTAGCAACAGTAAGGGGATAGGCATTCCACCATTTAACAATCAGTTGACAAAAGTCTTCTTGTTCTAACCAGAGAGGATCTATTCTAAAGAGAGGGTTACTATGAGAGTTATTGGCTCCATCAACTTTCATTAATAAAGGGCAGTGGTCAGAGCCATTTTTATGAAGGTCCTGAACAAGACTATTAGGATATTTTTGATCCCAATCAACTGTAGAAAAGAATCTATCTAACAAAGCAAAGTTATGGCCATTAGACCAAGTATATTTCCTACCTAATAGTTTATGTTCAACAAGAAAATGTCTATTAATGAAATGTTGAAATTTACTACTGGTAGAGATATCAAAATTAGGACCTGATCTTTCATGTGCATTTCGAATTACATTGAAATCTCCACTCAGAAGCCAGAATTTGTTATGACCTAGTCTAATTTGATCTAATTCAGCCCATAGAGCTTGTTTCAAATTCCTTTTAGTAGGACCGTATATAATTGTATATTGCCACTCTGTTTGATCAATTTTATTGACTAGATGGATATCTAAGCAAAATTGATGCATACTGTGGGAGAGAATATCTATTTTATTGCTATCTCCCCCGAAAAGAATGCCCCCCGAAGCGCCAATGGCAGGGACATAAAACCAAAGATCGAAATTAGAAGATAGAGAGCGAAGAATACGATTGCTAAATTCCTCTTTCTTCGTTTCCTGTATAGCTATAATATCTACTTTGTATTGTTGTATATAATCACGTAAAGCTAATCTTTTTCTTGGGGAATTCATCCCTCTTATATTCCAGTTAAGAATTATCATGAAGAAGGAAGAATATCACTGCCTACATAACTATCTATAGCAGTCTCCCATGTAGAAGGGAGAACATGCTCTCTATGAATATATGTCCTAAGAAATTTATTGTTATTATGCAACTGCAAGGTAGTAAGTAGATGTTCAAATTGAGCCCTATCCATATTTTGTAAAGCTGAAATTATCACATCTCTATCTTGATCATTATTCCCTAGGGTGATAGAATATACATGAAATAAGTGCTCAATCTGAGCTGGAGTGAATCTATGATAAGGAAAATTTTGAAGAAGCATATTACCTGCTGGTGTGGACGTGCCTGCTGATTTTCTTTTTTGAGCCCTTTTCAGTATAGGAGTATGTGTGTTTTTGAGGTGCATCCTAAAACTTCTTCTAGGGACAGTGGGATTATAACGCCATTCTTGAGTAATATCTGGGGTATCCACCTTAGAGTACTCGGTAGAGGTTTCCGAGAGTTCAATGATTTCAGGTGTGGAGGTAGGGACAGAAGAAGTACACAGTTTTTTGGTGGGAGAACGAGGTTTATGAGCATGTCTAGGTTGAGATGGAGATTTTGGAGGACTTGTGCTAGGTGGTCTTCTTCTAGGAGGGAGTTTAGAAACACACACTTGCTGAGCTGAACTAGGCTGGTTTGGTTGTAACATTTTCTTGGCATGTGAACTCTGCTTTTGTTTCAGTAGCCGTTTAGCTCGAACCGAGAGAGGTATCTCATCCTGAATATCTTCAATCAGGTCTGCAATGAGTATACTATCAGTATCACTATCAGAAAGTTGATCAGAGGTAAAGGTGGAAGGAGGAGCTAATGGTGGTGAAGAGTGGGGAGAAGAGTTAGGGTCAGTGGGGAGTGCTGGTGGTTGTTGGGAAGAATTCCATGTGGTCAATTCAGCCAGCTCTGCGGCAGCGGGTCCTTTTTGAGTAGAATGTTGGATAGGCTGAGCTGGGATTGGATGATTAACCATACCAGAGGTTGAACCTGTGTCACGCCCCAAGTTTTGGATGGCGTTGAGTGCATTCTGAAACGAATCTTCGTCTGAGTCATCGGAGTCATAATCTTCTATGGTAGGGTGGTCTGGTCTGCACCCCGTTAATGGGGCTTTACCTTTCCCATCTGATGGGGATGTTCCCAGCAGGGGGGGGAGGGGCATGTTGGGCATCAGAGAGCACAATGCCACCTCGTCTTCTTGGTAGAGGGGACATCAGATTAGGTGTGTGAACAGGAGGGTTTTGCTTTGGTGGTGCTGAAGTAGATTGATAGGAGGAAGCGATAGGTTTAGAATTATGGGGGAAGGAGACATTTGGGGGCACATCTTCTTCCATTGGGTGTGAGATGGATGCCATTGGAGGATGGATAAGGGGAGGAATAGGCTGTGCCGGTGCCACAGGAGGGGCAGGGGCCACTGGGGTAATCCCAAAGGCAGTCCCATTTGGGAACGGTCTCCCATTGAATCTGCCTCTCCATGTGTTAACATTCTCAGTAGTCGAAGTTTCTATCTCTATGTCAAGGTCATAGGTAGATACAAATCCATTTGGAGCCCTATGAGTCAAGTTATGATGTTTCGGTAGTGCTGATATGTCACCAATGCCCAATCTGATGCGAGCAAACCGGTAATCATACCTATGTCTAGTGCCAGGATCGAGTTCAAGTACTACAGCTCCATAAGGGCCAAAGAATTTGGTGAATTCTTCCCAATACCACAAATCATAGGGGAATCCATGTAAACGAATCCAAACAGATGTAAGTCTTCTACCTGAATTGAAACTGGGATCCCACTTGACAATCGGAAACTGTACATCCTCCATGCGCAGCCATTTCTTCCGGGTTGCTGCCTGGAGCCATTCTTCAGAAGGGGTTTGGACGACATATATGAACTCATCAAAAACCGCCACTCGCCATTGGAACGGAGGGTAAGAAAATCGGAGAACCCGTTCGACTTTTTCGGGCCCCCAAGCGGCAATGTCATCCAGGAGGAAACTGAGTTGTAGCTCGTGATGAATCAACTCAGAGTCAGGTGTAGTGTGAAACATGAGGACTGGAGGGTGTATCTGGCGAGGAATCGGTGCTGGAGCGGGGTTTTCCACTGGAAGTGTAGGTTCACTGATCGGAGGAGGATCTGAGCTCCTCATCTGAACGGGTCTATCAGGGGGGGTTTGAGCCATTTGAACTCGGGAGGGCGGGGGATGGAGAAGCGGAGGTTGTATGTGTACTGGATATGGCCGATCCGGCATCGCCTGAGTCGGATGTGTCGGACCCGGCGGAACTGCTACCTGATTGATCATCGGAGGTCGAATCGGAAGGCCATTGTCTCGTAGAGGTGGTCGAGGTCCGAACGGTTGGTATCTGGCACGATTCGAACCGCGTCTATTTCCGATCGGCGCCATAGATTCGCCAGAAGGAAAGGCGACTCGGGTCCTGCCCTCTGAGGTGATAGGGGAGGAAGACGAAATGATACTTTGGCAAGAAATGCTCTTATGTCCAGTTTGATTGCATAAGAAGCAAATCAAAGCATTGCGACACAGCTTAGCTCTGTGTCCCCTATCGCCGCATCGCAAACAAACTGGATGAGTTGGCGTGGATCGGCGCTTGATCTCCGCAATACGCGTCATTATCAACGCTGATCGCGATTCACGTGGCTTCACAGACAAGGATTGCGCTGGCTCTCGTGGCTTGGATAACAGCGATTGTAAATATGATTTGTGTGAAGTCTCGAGGCCCAGGAAAGTTGGGCCTAGCGCCATTATTGATCCAAAGCAAGCTCGCGCGGCTTCTAACTGACGGGCTTTTTGTAGAGCCATGCTCTTCTGTTTTCTTTTTCTTTTTTCTTTTTGATTTTTTTTTTTTGATTTTCACAGAATTCGCCTAAATCGCCATTTTTATCGCACGAGCTTGCAAAGTTCGATCAATGACGACAAACCGTTCAGAACTGATCTGATAGTGGATTATGGCGCGGTTAGTTACTACACTTTTAATATCTTTGGTTGTCACTTTTAATATCTGTGCTTGGTTCCAATAGCATTTCTCCAGTAATATGCAAAGTCAGTCAAGCTCTTTCTCAAACTTTCCAAATATGGGGATAAGCATCATTGTGGGGGTGCTTGACCAACATTCTTAACCCAAATATCAATCTTAGCCAGAACATTCACAATTGAAGTAAGCCATCAAATTCACCAGTGTCCTCAAGGCCTCTTAGAAATCCAAATCACATCTATGTCTCGTAATTGGACACTCATTCCAATAATATAGACCATACTGCAACCCTCACTGATATATCCCTCACCCAATAGGGGCTAATGCCATAGCAATCAATGACTTTGAAGGCCTTCTCAAAATATCTAGAACCCTCTATCGTGTTTCACCAAAAAGAGGTGACCAATGAAGGAGTCATATTGTATTGCTCTATTTCTTGTTTACATTAACAGTTCAATATAATTTCATGCAGTGCTTAAGTTCATCACCGTATTCGATGGAAGATCTTAAACAATTTCAGACAATGCGGGCTAAATTCTTTTTGGACAAATATTTGGCATACTATGAAATTTAAGGCAATGTGAGAGATATTGTAAAGTTAGCTTGTTTTTGTTGAAACTATCAAATTTAGTAAAGATGATACTTTTAAATTATGTGTTGTTTCATTTGTATAAAGTTTTGTCTATTCTATATTTTGTGCATGTGAATATTTAATTTATGGCTAGCAAATTTGGAAGCTAGCCTAATATATACCGAATTCCAAACAATAAAAAAAAAATCAGCACCGGATATTTAACCAAACCGGTGCTAAATGTAACAAATCAGCACCGTTTGAGTAAAAAAAACCAGTGTTGAATGCAACTTTTAGCACCGGTTTTTATGAAACAACCGGTGTTGTATACTACTTTTAGCACCGGTTTTTATGAACAAACCGGTATTGAATGCAACTTTTAACACCGGTTTTTATGAAACAACCGGTGTTGTATACTACTTTTAGCACCGGTTTTTATGAAAAAACCGGTGTTGTTTATCTACTTTTAGCACCGGTTTTTATGAAACAACCGGTGTTATATATTACATTTAGCACCGGTTTAAAACCGGTGCTAATCAAATATGGAATCAGCACCGGTCCGATCAACACCGGTAGGAAAACCGGTTTTGAATGTAAGAAAAAACCGGTGCTGATTTGCAATTCTGTAGTAGTGTGTGACTTTTTTTATTCTCAATGTTCGTTTAAATATGTATGGACCTCGAAATACGTTAGATTGTCTTCAATTTTTGGTAATTAATCTAAAACTTGTTCTTCTTCTGACACGAGATATTTTAAATTTTTGGTAATTAATCTAATAAAATTTGTTCTTCTCCTGATGCGAGATTTTGAATTTTTGGTAATTAAGCTAGAACTTGTTCTCTTTTATAAAAAAAAAAATTAAAACTTATTCTGTTGGATTTATTGCCAATCTCGTTAGATTTAATGCCAACATTAAGCATATATGTAATTTAATTATGAATTGTTTACTGTCATATGTGGTTGTCAATTAAAGTGATTAAATAAAGTAATAGACAATCAATATATTCATTAGGATGTGGTCCATAAATGTGTAAAACAATTTAGGCAAAGATCAAATCATTGATGGACTGATTCTGAGATATGCAATTTAGAAAACTACCATTTAAGAGGATTGTGTGGGTCACACGGATATCAATGCGGCTGCACGGATTTTGATGCGACTGATGCCAACATATTCTACTCTGACACGAGGTAGCTTGAATTTGTTTTGTAATTAAGCTAAAACTTGTTCAGTGAAACAAGCGTGCAAGAATAGAAGACCATTTAAATAAGTTTTCTGGTCTCCTATCAAATATGGTGTGAATCCCGGTCTAAACATCCAAATATAACGTTGTCTAGATCTTAGACCGTTTTCATTTTCATGACTTGGTCAAATTAACTGTTAAGGTCACATTCAAATATTGCAGTGGAATTAGATCCAATTTATAATTAAATTAACGATAATAAACTTTGAACCTTCGTTCTCCTATGTATATAAAAATAATTGAAAATTTGCCCCCCTTCTTTACTTTTGAGCGATCGTAATTACTTGCATATTTAATATTTTAGTTCAATTAGGGATACATTTTAATTAGGTGATCCAATCATTAAAATTGATAGTTATGCTCCAACTAAAATCTAAAATTGAACAAAATATTGTTACAGCAATTTCGAAAGAATATATCAATTATTGTACCAAAATAGATATGTAGTATAACATTTTACTGCAAATTACAAGCATAATAAAATTTTCAATTAATTCAGGAAACATTTCAAGTGATTACGTACTAATATTCAAGTGATTATTAATACATGCGCAAATCATATTTTCAAACGGATTCACAGTTATATTATGATTAAATTACCAAAAAGAGGAGGGATCGGATTACACCGTTTTTTGGTGACATCGAATGACATTGTCCATTTTCAAAATCCAAACAGTCGATCCAAACCGTTCAATATGATGAATATATTAAAATGTGCTTGCAGATCAAATTTTACATTTTTTTTTAATTTTTCTACTATTTATTAAGATGGGTACAAAAATTCAATGGTCTGAAAACAACGATTTTGTAAAGTACATTTTAATATATCCATCATATTGAACAGTTTGGATAGACTGTTTGGACTTTGAAAACTTTAAAAATTGACGATGTAATTCGATATTACCAAAAACGATGTAATCCGATCCCTCTACCAAAAATGACAGTTATGCTTCAAACAATATATAAAAACTTGCACAAATTAATAATGGAGCAATTTCAAAAGGATACTTTATGCAAAAAGTACTTGCATTGTAGCAAATGTAGCGAATTGCATATATTATAGTCTGGGGTAATTTCAAGTGATTAAACCATCAAAATTAGAGCTATACCAGAAATATTATCTAATACTAGCACAAATAATCGTTAGAGCAATTTCGTAAGAATACATCATTTTTTATGCAAACAAAATCTATAGTAAATCTTTTACAACAAATTACATACACATTTGAAGTGACAATGATGGTTAAAAAAAAAAAAATCTAAAATTCGCACAAATTATTATTAGAGCAATTTTTCGCATACATCAATTTTTATCCTAAAAACAAGTTGCATAAATTGCATGCATAATAGATGTTTATTTTAATAACAGAGGCATTTCAAGTGATTAAACCATCCAAATTGACTGTTATATCTCAAATATTACCTAATACTTGGACAAATAATTATTGGAGTAATTTTTACACAAACAAAATTGATATTTACTGCAAATTACAGGAGTAGAACTAGGGTGTTCTTAAGCTCATGAAGTATCTTAGTGAGTTTAACTCTAAAATCTATTGGATTGGATTCAAATGATAAATCTAAACTGTTGAAATCGATCAGCTTAATAAGTGAGACGTTTACATGCACAATTTATAAATTTTCGAACTTTTTTTTTTGTGACAAAAGTGAGTTATACCCACCAGTTTCATTACGAAACAAAATAGTTAATTTACAAAATTTGGCACTAAGCATAGACCTCATACAAATAAAAAGGGAGAAGCACAACTTCTATAGCTAACAAAAGACTTAAGTCTAGAAAATCCAACTAACATCAGCTAGCATAGCAGAACCAAATAGTAAAACTAAAGTTATTACAACACAAAGTTGCTATCAATACAACTAGTAATTAATGCATCATCACCAAAAGAGCTGGAATCAAAAGAGTCAGAAGTAGAGTCAGAGGGAGAAACGGAAGCTGGAGGAAGCAACCCAACAGTTCGAATGATGTCACCGTAGACAACCCGATCAGCCAGGTAGTCCTCCACATCAAATCCTTCTGACCCAAGTGCAAGATCCAACTCCAGAGAGATTTTCCGTTTCAGGGTATCAGAGTCCGAAATCTCTATTATGGTGACTGGCTGATGCAAAGGACCAACATCAAAAGACAATAATAAGATTAATTTAAATTTTCGAATTAATTAAGTATAAAGTCAAGTGGTAAAAAAAAAAAATTATAAGTTAATTTAAAATATTTTTTTATCATTTTCACCACTTCACTTTATACTATTAATTTGAAAATTTATAAATTTTACACGTAAACACATCACTGTTGTCAGTTTAGATTTGTCATTTGAAACAAATTCAATAAATTTTGGAATTGAACTCATTAAAGACGTAATTAACTTGAGAACACTCTAATTCTACTCAAATTAAAACATATTAGATATTTTCTATTAATTTTGGATACATTGCAATTGATTAAATCAACAATATCGAATGAACAAAGCTTTGGCGGAAAGAAAAGTTGAGGCGGCATTGTCCCCTCTAAAATATAGATTACTTACATTTTTGCATAGTCGACCAAAAATTTAAAATTAGAATAAGTGTCTACAAACCCGATAGAAAAACACGTCTATCAAAAATTGAGAAGGTAAACGAACAACCGAGTACAGGCAATGGTTAAACATGATCTTGGAGTTTCTTCTGTTCTTTTTTCTTTTTCTTTTTTGCAATAAGCTAGAGAAAAATCATTAAACCTGGTGTTCAAAGCCCAGTCAATGGTTTTGCTAAGTTTATATACTTATACTGTATAATTACTAACTAAAATATTCCCAAAAATGTTATATTTTTTTGATTTGTTATGTTAATCTTGTCGGTTATTCTCTGTCCTCACCGGAACCCCGGGTCCTCATTATATTTTTGCACATCCTGGAAAGAAATAAAACAGATGTTAGAGCATTTTATTTAAATCTTCAGAAATAAGTCGAGTAGGAAAATTTAGAGACAAAACAGGGAAAATTACAAGTCTAATTCTTCAGTCTTTTTAACAATTTCATGAGACCACAAAACAGGGTCCACATTGCGGGGCAAGGCCTCCTGTTGTTGAGACCTATCTCTTAGCCACTGCTCAGCTTTGCTGCATTCACTCAAAACCTGGAAAAAAGACCAGAAGCTTTAAGGGAATGTCTCCATTTATACATATGGAAAGGAAACATACTCATCTGTGCCCTTGCAAATCCTCAAAAATATTACCTGACACAGATGTGATAAACAAGAAATATCAATTGTACACAAGCCCTAATAAGTTCAACCTTACATTGTCTAAACTTAATAGAAGTTTCAAAGCCAATCCCCAGCTAACCTTTACATGAAATAGCAGCAATTGAAGGGCGGTTTGAAATATGCAGAAAATGAATACGTGCAAGGGTACATAATACCAATTTCAACATTGTCTACAGGTTTAGGATACCAAGCAATGAAAGGATGAGAAGTACATCCCTTTTTTGCAATTTAAACTTACAGCATCTCTTTCATAGCTAGTCAAAGAATCAACAGCCATCCGATGGCCGACAATGCAGTTAAGAAGCTCTCTTGTGGCCACAGCTCTTGCTTCTTCCTCTTTACACCGATTTTCTAACGGATCCACCAGCTAATTTCAGAAAACAAGTACATTTTCAGCAAATATGATAGAATATGAAATCAAAACATAAAAGGAGGCAGACATTTAAGCAATTATTGGATTAGGTATAGATTGTTCAGTGATAATGCCGAATTTCATCAAAATAAAATCAAAATAGCACATATAAGAGACTTAAACTCTATAATAAACCAGAATGTTATCACCCATGAACCTTTTTATAAATAAAAGACAGACAGATGAAATTAACTTGATCATTGACTGCATTTATTGAAGTAAATAAAATACATTGAATACCTCGTGTGTGCGTTTCATTTCTAGCCTACCCCAACTTGTTTGAGACTAAAGGCTTGGTTGTTGTTGTTGTTGAATACCTCATGTATGCAATTTACATGGATACATAAACGTAATTAAATACTTCATCCTGATTAACCTTCCATGCTTCGATATTTTGGTAGCAAACATAAATTTGTTTTTCATTTCATTAATTTAGTTTATTGCTCCAGTTTCTTGTTATTGAGTACTCGGGTTTCTTGCACCTGAAGATGTTTGGACTATATCGAGCATACAAAAGACTTATTGTGTTCAGTTGGAATTAATTTGAGTAAAATTCCAAGATCAAAGAAACCGCTACCTCGTGTAGAGGTACAGATATATCTTCGCTGCATGTGCAAACTTTAACAGTTTAACATTAATTTTCACTTTTTAATTTGTCCTTATCTTAGCTTACCACCAGCAGATTTAGCTATCTGTTAAAATCTCTTTCGGATGAGGTAAATTCAAGGCTAAATCATGTAAATAAGTCTACAAGAGGACTTCAACAGAAAATGATGGCATATTTCAAGGTTAATCGAGTTAAATCAGGATGTTTTGAAACTTTGAATAATTGAGATCTTTTGGGAGCTAATCAGGGCAAAATGCAAAAACAACTAAAAACTTGTGATGAACAGATTACAGCTTAACTAATGTTAAGCATAATTACCTTCTTTAGTTCCTCAATTTTGCCAGCATAAACCTTTTCAGTCTCATTGTCTCCATCTTCATAAAGCCATTCTTCAGTTTGTTGCAAACTTGTAGAAATTCCCTCCTTTTCTGATTCACTTGCGAAGCTCCGGTATGTCTCAAACAACTATTCACACATAAGCTTTGTACCATTAGTACTAGCATACAGAAACTGAGAGTTCTGCAGCAAACAGGGGTCTGTACTGCCATTCCATTCTGTTGGATTTGCCAATATCCATTCATTGAATCCCCATTATAGTTCAAAGGAAAAAAAAAAGAAAAAAAAAATACGAAACCATTTTGCAACTGACCTATAGATATGGTACGCTTCTGCATGACCACTGCAGAGTTTGGTATATAAGAACAAAATTGTACATCCTTGAATCAAGCCACATTATAATGGTACTAGTACATTGCAGTACCTTTCTTTTAAGAATATCATCCATTTAAGTGTCAACTCAGCTCCCCTATCCCCAGTTGAACAATTAAGATAAGATACAAGGGGAGTAAAGGCAATAGTTTTGCCATAAGTCGGTACCTATCAAAATTGAATTGCTTTAAAAGGGAGAGACCAAATAAAGCATAAATGAAACTTACTTTGTTGCGAATATCATATACATAGGACTCAAGCTGGTTCTTCCGATCTCTAGTTTGTTCCATGAGCAAGTCATGCTGCTGCAACTGCTTTTCGATCTCCTGTGCTTTCCGAAACAACTCTCTGCCTATTCCCCCATGTACAATCTCCTTCACTGGTAAGTCTTGTTTAATTAACCTCCTGTCATTCTTTCCCTGAACATTTGAGAGAAATTGTTGCGTTTTTTGTTATTATTATCTATTGGGCTAGTACTGATTATACGACAGCCAGCAAAATCGAAGTGTATAGATGAAATTAATGTAACATAGCCACTGGTATTAACCGGAAGCACTTTTAAACCACAAATAGCATTTCTGTCCACATTGACTGCAAGTTCTTAACTATATAAACCAGGATTTTACAAAAGAAGACACGTTTAATCCTTATTTGCATAGTATAATACAACCATTGGTGGTTTTTGCATAAAAAAAAAAGAACACATTTTATAATGGACAACCAATATTCATCAAGTGTCCTTCTCCTTTTTTCTTCTTAATAGTCACATCATCATTTTACGAGGACAATTGCTTCTATGAACTTTTACTTAGGGTGTGTCAATTGAAGCAGCACAAATTTATGTGGAAAAGAAAGAACAAAAGGTCCCTTTTAATTATGTTTAGTGCAAATGCTAGTTATTAAAGGTAGCTTCTTAGGTTTTATTGCAAATACTGAAGTGTAATTTTTTTTCCATAGCAAATGTTGATCGATATGGTGCTTTTTGGAAATTACCTACAAAGACTATACAATTAGGAAAAGAGAACATAGAATTTTGCTCAACAGTAAATTTAATTGACTAGGCACTTAGAGAGAACTCACTGCAGCTTCAGTGTTATCAGGTTGGGACCTGAATTCATCATCAATATCCATATCCTCGACCTTGCAACTTCCGTCTCTCATTGGCAAATCAGTTATTTCATCCTCTTCAATCAACTGACATATAAATAACATACTTCATAATCAGATTTTTTAATGTAGGTATCGTATTTACAATATTTCATTCTGGACTAAATATCTTTAAAATTAAGCAAAATTGCTGCCAATCACACCCACGGAGTTTTGAAATCAGTTTATTTATTTTTATTTGCAGAACTATGGTCAACTTTTGATTCAATTACTTCTAACAGTTGTCATTACAAACAACAAAATCAAACATAGTTGCATGTATGAGGAATTTTGACCGTCATTTGCAATAAAAAAAACAACAACAATAATTTGCACAATAGAGTTATAAATAATAATCCTTACAGTAGCAGATTCAACATAAACAATTCCATGGAGATTCAACCTGACTTTGACTTTGACTCGAGATTTCTCACTGTGTGACTCAAATGGCCCAATCTACAAAAAGTTTAATAGATATTCAAATAGTCAGAAAAAATATCACTGGGCACTTTGCACGAACACCAACAACAACGAGAAGAATGTAAAAAATAGGTGGGTCTGCGAGTGTAATCTATTTCCCTAAAAAGTTCCATCACTGTACCAGCTTCGTGGTATGTATAAGCCAGATAAAACAACTCCTGTTTATTCCACCTAAACCTAGCTTTCCAACAATTGCAATTGATTTGTGTGCTATTGCACACTTAAGAGTCATCCAGTACTATAATCATGGTTTCTGAAACTCGGAATCGGAATCGGAATCGGGTTCTTGACCGTGGAATCGGAATCGGGTGAATCGGCCGGAATCAGCCGAGTTGACTCGGTAACTCGGATTTTTTTGCCAGGAGCTTGTTTTGTAGCCAAAAAATAGAAAAAAATTGGTAAAAAAATAATTTGTAGAAACACTATGTTAAGACAAAATATTACACTCAAATAATCCACTAATTATATAATAAAAAAACTATGTTAAGACAAAATATTACACTCAAACACTATGTTATATGATACCAAATAAACCAGAAGAACCGTCCTCAAATTACTCTCTTACCAGCTTGGTAAGATTTTAAAAAATGTCTATCCATTTCCTAGAACTTCTGGGCAAATCAAATATTCCAGAGCTTAGTGGATGTGTATGAAATTCAGAGCACCTAACTGAATAGTTATTACCTCAAATTTGCTAATATTAGTGGAAGCTCCAGTTGGCAATTCAGCTGGGTCAGTGTAGAATGCCTCCAAGCTGAAAGTATTCCTTTTATGGATAATGAGAATTTTAACACTTGGAAATGGTTGGCCTCGTCTGAAAATGGCATTAGATGAAGACGTTGAAACAGGGCCTTCTTCTGTGGCGAATCCAATTGAGAAAGGATATGAATCTTGCACCTAAAAGTTATAAGATAATTTAGGGCGCTTTGCCAGATTAAGGTACTGATTTCTATGTACCAGAATGATAACTCAACTAGTCTTTTCATCAAATTTGCTGTTTTTTTATGCCCAACCTTGAACTACATCACCAACCCCCCACCCTGAGCCCCCCTAGGTTCAATTGTTAAGGTATTTGATGAGACTCCCTTTCCATTGCCAGAAATACTAGAAAACATGGATTTCTAGTGTCCAAAGGATCAGTTAATTCAGTTATCAGCCTTATATACAAATTTAACTAGGGAAAACAATACCTACCTATAATTAAAAAAGTTCTAAGAATGAGAGCCGAACCTCATAATCTCTAACTTTAAAAACTGGGCTCAGCATGGCACAATGCAAAGCACACCCCCTTGCCACACACTCACTGGCATTAATGGTGCGGCTCGTTTCTCGACCAAAGAACCCAGACAAGACCCGTGAAATGGCTGGCACCCGGGAACCGGACCCGACAAGCTCCACTGCACTCATCCTATCCACATCCTGCAACCCAGACCATGCAATGGCCTTTGTACATGGGTCAAGCACCCGCTCTATCAACCCAGCACACATTTTCTCAAACTCCTCCCGCTTAATCAACCCTTTAACATCCTTCTCCTCCATCAAGCATTCAATACTGAGTGGGGCCTCAGCATTGGCGCTCAGCATTTTTTTCACCTTCTCACAAGCCATTAGTAACCGAACACTAGCTTTCCTATTACTCCGAACATCGATCTTATACTCGGTTTTGAATTTCTCTGCAAAATGGTCATACAACACCTGATCAAAATCCCTTCCCCCCAAATTCGGGTCAGATGCGTGCGAAAGAACCCGCATCCCACCTGAATCGAAAGCCAGGACCGAGACCTGAGTGTCACACTCCCCCACATCGACCACAGCCACATGATTTACCGATCCGAAATCGGATTTGTAAATCCCGTATCCCAAACCCGTCGCGGTTAGGTCGTGCATCAGCCTTAGCGGTTTCAAACCTGCAATCTCGGCTGCGTCTAAATACGCGCGGCGCTCGAGATCGGTGAAGTAGGAGGGGATCCCGATTACGCACGCATTGACGGCGGTTTGGAGATTCGTCTGAGCGATAGATTTAAGGTGAGCGAGGAGCATGGCGAAGAGCTGGACTGGGGAGAAACGGGTGTTTTCGTGGCTGGGCCGGGTATAGATGTGGTGTTTGAGGGAGGTAAAGAAGGAAGAAGGGGAGAGAGTGTGGGAAGCGACAGCGGCAGAGCCAAAGAGACGATGGTTGGAGGACGTGGAGAAGGAGAGACACGAAGGGGTCTCGCGAGAGGATTCTTCGTTTAATAACACGTCGACACCACGACCCCGCGCGGCGGCGATGACTGATGTGGCATTTCCGGCGTCGATTCCGATGGCGGAGCTCATTGTCGACATTAAAGGTGGGTGGCGGAAAAGTAGAGGAAGGGGAATGACGATTTTCCAACACAGCGGAAGGAGAGAGGAGGGTGCTGGTAAGAGAGAAGAGGAAAGAAGAGGAGATTTTCTGCGTCCGTTTAGGAATGTTTAGAATTGTTGCGGGTCTATATCGATACTTTGATTAGGTGGTATTGTGGTAACTGGTAGGTTGAACGCTTGGTACAGTAAGTCTAGTGCAGAAATTGGTGTAGGAGAACCGGTAGGGAGGACAGGTGAGGCGGATTGTACCTTGTGGTCCTTTCCGGAGGCAGTATGTTGAATTCATATCAAGTAAGGTAACTCAAATTTCCAGTTTAGATCCGGACCGTGGCGATCTGCTTTGACACGAATATCTAAAAAGTACAGTGCATTTTATGATTTTATCTCTGACTGGATTAGTTCGAGTTCTGATCGAACGATCCGAATCTAAACTCAAAATTTGAGTTACCTCAGAGAACTGAGTCAGGACTCAGGACTCGGCCGTATGCTGGCCTGCTGGGTTGGACATGTTTTCGGAAATGGACCGTGCCACCTAGACTTCACTTTCGCTGTCAAAATCCCAAGGTATGAAAGGAAACGAATCAGATAGCGTGATTAAAAGATAATGCCAACTTGCAATCGAACGGAAAGAGATGCAAATTTATTTAGGGAAGTTTAGGGTGCATTTGAATCGTCAAATTAAACAAAAGTATAACAATAATATTATTTTAAGTTAAGTGTATGAAAATATTTAAAAAAAAATATTAATTCAAATAATATGAAAATGTGAAAATTTGAGTAGAATTAGAGTGTTCTTAAGCTCACCACCAAGTGAGTTTAATATCAAAATCAAGGTTTTAAATAACGATTATAGCAGCATAGCTGGGAGATAAAAAAAAAGCTATTGCGAATAGCGTATCTATAATGAAAGCTTTCGTACATAGTTTTTTTTTTTTCAAAATTTATATTTTATATTTTTACTAATTATCAACATGATCAATATTGGAGAATTGAGTAACAACCAAATGATCACTAAGTCTATACTTTTTTCAATCATGCAAATAAGAAGAATAAAAGATCTACAAGGTAACATTAATTGATGGTTCATATTTCATAGTATTACATATTATAATAGATGAGGAACAATTACTTTTACAAGTGAAATGAAATCAGTATACCTATTTGAACATTTTATATATTATAATAATCAAAATCAGCTTTCAATTGAAACGAATGACAATAATTTTAGAAGTGAATACTAGACGAAGAGCAAGCAAAAGGAAGAATTAATATTTGAATATTTTTAGATATAGAATGAGAGACTAAATCACAAATAGGAACAGAAGCACATAGTTCGGTTTAGTATACTTATCATAGCAGACCATGTAGCATCAGAAATAGGAACAGAAGCACAAAAGCCCATGTAAATTGCAAAAAGAACAAATTCTATGTAGCACAGTGGTAGCAATAACTTGTAGCGCGTAGCAGTAATAGCGGTCAACTATTACAGCTATAGTGGTCGTAGCTGAATTAGCGCACTTTTATCTCATAGCTTAGCTTTTATGGTCCAAAAAAGCTATAACGCAACTATAGCTAGCTATTTAGAACACTTATCAAAACCTATCAGATTGACTTCAAACGATGAATTCAAACCGTTAAAACTGATCTACTTGACAAGTGATACATTACATACAAAATTTTGAATTAATTAATTATAAAGTCAAACAATTAAAAATGATAAAAATGAATGAATTAAATTAAATTATAAACTTCTTTCTTTTTTACCATTTGACTATGTACTAAATTAATTTTAAAAATTATAAAATTTGTATGAAAAATGCATTACTCGTGAATAGATCGATTTAACGGTTTGAATTTATTATTTCAAACACACACAATATCAGTAAAGCTAACCTAATCCTTTTTCTTCATTTACCATTAATGTTTTCAATGTGTATTTGATTCCATAGTTCAAAAGTCTTTCTTTGCCAAGAGACATTAGAGATGGCAGAGGCTCCTCCGATTTTTCTTTTATCTGAAGCATTTAACAAAAATGAAATAAATCTATAGCACAGTTTTTGGAGAAATTTGCTGCTAGCGTTTCAAAACAGAGACAAAACAAGGCGAAATGTCATCATTTCGAACCAGACGAAATGCTAGCAATGTTAGCGTTTTGTGCATTGCCTGTGAATATACTGATGAAATTCTATTTCAAAAGTTATAATATGAGAAATGCTTGTAGTTTTAAATAAAATTAATTTTTTTTAGATGCTACATATAAAAAAAATCGGGAAAGTCTTTCCTAAATCCTAGATCAGTTAATTGACTTTTGTAGCATCAAATGAATTGCTTAAAAAGCTCCACTCAATGTCCCCCTCGGCCCAACAGCCCAACAGCCCAACAGCCCAACAGCCCAACAGCTTAACAGCCTAAGTAAATTCCCCACTGCTAAACTTGCAGATCACAGTCGAACGAATTGAAATCTCAATTTATAACATAAAACCACATAAAGAAAAAGAGTCAAAGAGTTAACAAAATCCATCTCTTATCTTATGGGTACTTGTATACATGGAACTAGTGTTGTAAAAAACATCCGTTAAGGTCGATTAATCGGCCAATTAGTCGTTAATGATGATCAAACTGTTACGGATTTTTCAGACTAATTAACTATGGCCGATTATTCCCAAGTAAATTTTTAATTTTTAATAGCAACATATGCAAACTTTTCACCTCTTCTGGCTTCTTCCAATTAGTAAAACTTATTAATTGCCAGATTCAGCTTCCACCTGTATTATTCATTAATGAATGTATTCTTTAATCAAACTAAAGAAAAAGGAAACTATTCTGCCTCTTCTTATAATTCTAACATTTCTTTGCTAACTGCTTTAAAGGAAAACATTCCTTTCTAGGCAACAAGGCAATATATATAAGCCAGGACCTTTGTTTCTGTAGTGCCAATGGTCAATGAAGTTAGCGAATTCAGGCAAGGCTGGTATTTCAGGGTGTCGGTTGCGCGGTGATATTAACCATTAGGATGTCAATCAGTTTAAATTAATTTTTGGTATTTATTAATTAAGGTTATATTAGTCGCGCGATGATAAGAAAAAACATTCCCTGCGATTCCCTGGATTGACATTCCCTGGCATTGCATTCCCTATAATTCTTCTATTTCTTGGAATGATCTATAGCGCGAACTAGGGGTGTCAATGGGTACGATACGGGTAGGGTGGAACTATTTTCATACCCATATCCACTAAGAATTGATTTACCCATACCCTATCCATACCCGTTAAGAATTTGTCTTACCCTACCCTACCCATACCCGTTATGATTAACGAGTAACGAAACGGTAGCGGGCGAATAACGAAAATACTAATATAATGGTTTTACTATTTTTACAAATAAACCATCTAAATTCATCATGTCATACATACGCCATCATAATTATTAATATAAAAATAAAAATACAAATATGCAATCAATTCTAACTAATAGTTTTTTATAAAACAAAAATAAAATAAAAATCACAAATATCTCTTCTAACAAATTCAATTCGTTAACTAAATAACAAAACATTCAGCAATATGAAAAACAGGGAAATAAATAAATTGAATATAATGTTGATAATTTGATATATCTATATATAATTTATTTTATATAATTACCCGTTACCCAATGGGTACGAAATAATCTTTATCCGTACCCATACCCGTTTATCTAATGAAAAAAAATCTTTACCCATACCCATACCCAATAAGCTAACGAAAAAAAACCTTACCCATACCCGTCTTATCGAATACGATACGGGTAGGTTAAACGGGTAAATGGGCGTCATTGACACCCCTAGCGCGAACCAAACGCCCCCTGATTGACATCCTAATGGTCGCGTGATGATATTAATTTTTGGTCACGCGATGATATGAAAATACTATTACATGACAAAATTATATTCACTGATTTGAACTTCTTTTTTTGCAAACTTTTGAGTTGGTAATAGCAAATATCAACTTTAAGGAAGCATTTTAAATTATGATTTAAAAAAAAGGAAGCATTTTATATTGGTGATTGTATCCAAGGGTACTTGAATACATCTTGCGGTTCAATTCATTTCAAAAACAGTCCAAGACCGTATTGTTGATTTCCTAGCAATTATCTATAAATTTCCTTTTATTCCTCATAACTAAAATATAAATAATGCATTATAATCCTACTATTTTAATGATATCAGGAGTTTTAGCTTCCTTTGATAGACTAAAACCACAATTAGAGAAAAAGATAGTGCCTGTTGGAGGTTAGCCGAAAATTGCGAGTTCATTACCGTATATAATTTTGATAGGATTCTGTTCTTTTAGGGGCTTAAATAAACAATGATGATTGTTTGCAATAGGAACTTGTGGACTTTAATAAAATTTCACGTAGTAATATTGTTCAAGAGTTACGAATTTGCAATATTTAAGTTGGAAAAGAGAAGAAGCATATATATATATATATATATATATATAGAGTACGGCTAACGCGCTTCCTCTAGCATTTCGGCCGAGGTACTTCCGGGGGCATATCTTGCAATTTGATGTTCAAATAACAAATTCAAACCATTAGATGTTCAATCTATATTAAAATCTACTTGGAGACCAAATTTTACATTTTTTGGAATTTTTTTACTATTTATTAAGCCACTTTGAAAACCGCTGTTTTTCAATGCTTCAGAAATTTAATAAAAACAGCGGTTTTCAAAGTGGCTTAATAAATAGTAAAAAAATTCCAAAAAATATAAAATTTGGTCTCCAAGTAGATTTTAATATAGATTGAACATCTAACGGTTTGAATTTGTTGTTTGAACATCAAATTGCAAGATATGCCCCCGGAAGCACCTCGGCCGAAATGCTAGAGGAAGCGCGTTAGCCATACTCTATATATATATATATGAGGAGGGATCCAATTACACCTTTTTTGGTGACACATCATGACACCGTTTTTTATATAGGTCAATTTTGCGATTTCAAAATCCAAACAGCCGATCAGAACCGTTCAACATGATCACCATATTAAAATGTGCTTGGAGATCAAATTTTACATTTTTTTGAATGTTTTTACTATTTATTAAGATGGTTACAAAATCGCTATTTTTCAATGGTCTGAAAACAACGATTTTTGTAACCATCTTAATAAATAGCAAAAAAAAATCAAAAAAATGTAAAATTTGATCTCCAAGCACATTTTAATATATCCATCATGTTGAATGGTTTGAATCGACTATTTGGACTTTGAAAATGGTAGGTGTCAAAGTGTGTCACCAAAAAAGATGTAATTGGATCCCTCCTCTATATATATATATATAGATGGACTTAGCTACTTCATGGAGTAAAACGACTTTGTACTTCACGCCATATCTTCATTTTCAAAGTTCAAATAGTCGATTCGAACCTTCCAACATGTTCTTCATATTGAAATGTACTTGGAGACCAAATTTTATATTTTTTGGAATTTTTTTACTATTTATTAAGCCACTTTGAAAATCTGAAAATCCTTATGAACAGTAAAAACAGTAAAAATTTCTGGACCGCCGGATCAGTGATTTTCAAAGTGGCTTAATAAATAGTAAAAAAATTCCAAAAAATGTAAAATTTGGTCTCCAAGCACATATCAATATGGAGAACAACTTGAGCGGTTCGGATCGGTCGTTTGGATTTTCAAAATGAAAATAATGAGGCGTGGAGCACCAAGTCGTTTTACTCCATGAAGTAGCTAAGCCCAGCACTATATATATATATATATATATATATATATATATATAGAGAATGGCTAATATCAAAACGTTTGTTCCTGGGCTCAGGAACAAACGGTTCCGTTCTCCAATTTCCGAAGTTCAAACAACAAATTCAAACCGTTAGATGTTCAATCTATATTAAAATGTGCTTGGAGACCAAATTTTACATTTTTTGGAATTTTTTTACTATTTATTAAGCTAGTTTGAAAACCGCTGTTTTTCAATGCTGCAGAAATTTCATAAAAACAGCAATTTTCAAACTAGCTTAATAAATAGTAAAAAAATTCCAAAAAATGTAAAATTTGGTCTCCAAGCACATTTTAACATAGATTGAACATCTAACGGTTTGGATTTGTTGTTTGAACTTCGGAAATTGGAGAACGGAACCGTTTGTTCCTGAGCCCAGGAACAAACGTTTTGATATTAGCCATTCTCTATATATATATATATATATATATAGAGAATGGCTAATATCAAAACGTTTGTTCCTGGGCTCAGGAACAAACGGTTCCGTTCTCCAATTTCCGAAGTTCAAACAACAAATCCAAACCGTTAGATGTTCAATCTATGTTAAAATGTGCTTGGAGACCAAATTTTACATTTTTTAGAATTTTTTTACTATTTATTAAGCTGGTTTGAAAACCGCTGTTTTTCAATGCTGCAGAAATTTCATAAAAACAGCGGTTTTCAAACTAGCTTAATAAATAGTAAAAAAATTCAAAAAAATGTAAAATTTGGTCTCCAAGCACATTTTAACATAGATTGAACATCTAACGGTTTGGATTTGTTGTTTGAACTTTGGAAATTGGAGAACGGAATCGTTTGTTCCTGAGTCCAGGAACAAACGTTTTGATATTAGCCATTCTCTATATATATATATATATATATATATATATATATATATATATATATATATGTATAGACGTGCTGGACTTAGCTAAGCCATGGTGTAAAACGACTAAAATACGCTAAATTACATGAAATTATGTTAAATTACGCTGAATTATACTAAATTACGCTAAATTACAATAATTATATTAAATTATGCTAAAATACGGTAAATTACGCTAAATTACGTATGAATAGGGATGATATCTTCACTGAGAAGGCGAAAAACGATGACAAAACTTCAAATGGCCATAAAATGGCGCTCGAGTGTCCGATTTCAGCAAATGACCACTTTTCGAAAAGCTTGCGAAAATATACACGCGTCAGTGCTTGCTTTGCTAGATTTTAAAATTCAGAATAAGATTAAGATTTTAAAATTCAAAACTTCAGTTGAAGTTTCCGATTAAGATTTTCATTTCTATAGTATATATTTAATAAATAAATTGAGTTATATAGTATATATTAATCGAGTAGGGTTAAAATGCATCATTGGTTTTGTGCTCCAATCATGCTCCACATTCTTATTTTTATTTTCAAAGTCCGAACAATCGATCTGAACCGTTTATCATGATCTTTGTATTAAAATGTGCTTGGAGACCAAATTTTGTATTTTTTGGAATTTTATTTACTAATTTTAACCAGTGATTCTCGACCATTCAAAACAGTGATTTTATATAGTACAAAATCACTGTTTTCAGAAGATTCTGGACCATTCAAAATAGTGATTTTATACCTATCTAAAAAAATAGTAAAATTTTTCAAAAAATATAAAATTTTGTCTCAAAGCACATTTTAATATGAAGATCATATTGAGCGGTTCGGATCGATTGTTCGAACTTTAAAAACAGAGAAAAATATGTGGAGCATGATTGGAGCACAAAACCAATGGTGCATTTTAACCCTACTCATATTAATCAATATTTATATGTGAATTTTCATCAAAATATATAACAGTATGATTACATTTATATGCAATCTTGATATTTGATAGATATATACTAAACATATTTACTAAACATATATATGTTTTAAGAAACAACGGTTGAATCGGTTGGCACATCAGTCGGATCAGTAAATTAACTGTCAATCTGAAGCTTTACCGAATTAATGTATGGTCTGATTCTGATAATATTGCCTTTGTGTCACACTCCAGATTTTGATCATCCAGAGCGTGATTATAACATCATCATCGCACTTTTTCTTGGCCCGTCAACCTACGTCACCAACAAAAAGGAAAACAAAATAACAAACGGAGTCAGCTACAAAGCTCAGTAACCGGTTATTTAACGACGCGCTTCTCTATAATTGGTTTAATTTAACAACTATTCAAACAGGCCGGATTAATCCTCACAAATACATATTAAATTATGCATGCATATTTAACCGGCGATAGCACGTCAGTCTAGGTTATCCGTAAAACCAGTCACATCATATTCACACAGTTGAAATCCCATCACACAGGCGATTCCCAACTTCCACAACACGCAATTCCTTAAAACTGCCAGTCCAATGGGAAATCCATCCAACATTGGAAGGCCGCCAACCCACTGGGAAATCTAACCAACAGTGGGAGGCTACAATCATAAATCAAATTCCAACCTCAGACCCGCTATCCCGTTAAATATGCCATCATAATCAAATATGCAATATCAATATTCAAATCAACCATACAAAACGAAAACACAGATTATAGAGAAGTCCGGTTACCTGATAGCGATTCGAAATTTCAGATTATATTGTAACGACGATTCATAATCACTGCGACGTAGTTGTAATTCAAATTGAACATAAAATGGGTTTCTTCTCGATCGGATGTGCAAGAAAAAGATCAGGAGAGATGACTTATTTGAGTTTGGCAGAGAATTGATACGGAGGGATTGAAATTAGGGTGCTTAAAACAAAACAGAGAGGCGGCAGGAAATAAAATAAATGGGAACGGTTTCAAATAAATAAATAAAAACATAGGTGGTTATAATTTATAGAAGGGGCGGGGGTTACATCAGGGGGTGCCTTATTTTCTTTTAAATTTAGAAATGGATATGAATCCGGTTGCCATTAATTCCTGGCGGTTACTATGAAAATGAATTCCAGATTTTGATCATCCAGAGCGTGATTATAACATCATCATCGCACTTTTCCTTGGCCCGTCAACCTACGTCGCCAACAAAAAGGAAAACAAAATAACAAACGGAGTCAGCTACAAAGCTCAGTAACCGGTTATTTAACGACGCGCTTCTCTATAATTGGTTTAATTTAACAACTATTCAAACAGGCCGGATTAATCCTCACAAATACATATTAAAACAAAACAGAGAGGCGGCAGGAAATAAAATAAATGGGAACGGTTTCAAATAAATAAATAAAAACATAGGTGGTTATAATTTATAGAAGGGGCGGGGGTTACATCAAGGGGGGTGCCTTATTTTCTTTTAAATTTAGAAATAGATATGAATAGAAATAAATCTGGTTGCCATTAATTCCTGGCGGTTACTATGAAAATGAATTGCCATATTAAAGCGTATATATATATATCTATAAAAAAACATATATATATATAATCCGTATATCATATTGTTCATATTAAATTACTAAGTAGACACAAATAAAAAATAATTTTATTTATTATACTTAATAAGACATCAAAAATTATAAATTAAGTGTTATATTAGTCGATAATCCAAAAAAAAATTTAATCATAAAAAAGTTTCGTAAGTACAAATAATAATAACTCAATTTTTCGGGGTGTTACATTCATCCCTCCTTCAAAAAGAATTTTGTCCTCAAAATTCAAATATAAACTTGTAAATAAGAGCACTACGCTTTGATACGTGCAAAGGGTATATGTAAAAAGCTTTATCCTCAAATACACTTTCGGTTTAGATCGCAAGTATACAATCCTACCGTGTAGTATATTATCGGGTATCGAACCACAAGGAGTAAGATAAATACTAAATTTTCAACTTTAGATAATAAATTTCAGAAAAGAAAGAAAAGTGCAATAAAGTAAATTGGGGGGGGTTTGTAGTAAAAATCCTAAGGTTGGGTTCAATACCCGAAAGGAGTTTTAAACAATTAAAAGTAAAAGTAAAAGAGAGAAAAGTCGGTTTGATTTCAAGGTTTAGAGAATCTAGGGGTCTTTGGTCTACAATCCCTTGCTAATTCTATTTATTCGGTATTTGCTTAAATTCATGTATGATTTGATGAGGTTTCTAACCTAATATGTCATTAAGGGTCACTTTCATGAATTAATAACGTGTCTAAGTAATTCGGACTTCACGGTTAGGTCCTTCACCCTAGCTACTTAGACCATAAGCTCTTGTTAGTCTCTCCTCTCCTCGAATATTGGTACTTCTCAATTAAGTCCATGATACCAATATCCGACTCGATTTGAGATGTCCTAATTAGGGTTTGACTTCACGGTTAGGTCCTTCACCAAGTCCCTAACCTTAATTTCTGTAGTTCCGGCTTAGATTAAATTGGTTAGAATCTTAATCTAAAACCTAAGGTATTTGCATTCATAATTTGGTACTATCCTATTGATCCTAGTCAATTTTGGTTCTTTTGAAACCAAAACGAGATGCTACAATTCAAGTACTAATTGTGTATTTAACACAAATTATTAAAATCACAGAAATTAACAATCAAATCCGATAAAACAATCACAATAAAAGCAAATAATCGAATAAAATAGAATTAAACAAGTTCATGCATTGACCTAAACCCCTAGAGAGAGAACTACTCCCTCTTGGAGAGAAACATTGCAAAGTTTGGCAAATAACAAGAGGAAATGAAATAAAGAATAATTACACCCTTTGAATCTAGAACCTCAATCTTGCCGAATCTTGCTCAAGAAACCCTTCTTCTCCTTGCTTGAAAGCTTCACCTTCTTCAGAAAATATGGCTGAGTTGTGTGTGTAGAGAGAGATTGGTAGTGGATGGATGGATAGTGGATGATTTGGAAGGGAAAGTTCTAGCCCTTTTATAGCAAGAGATCATGTCCAATTTAGAGGCTAGAATGTGGAGTTAGTGGGTGCCCTTTTTAGAGGAGAAGTACTTGTTAATTCTGGAGCAAATGGACATGGGGAGTCATTAGATACTTGCTCCACAAGTTTTCCCACGTCCCCACTTTCCATATTTCACTCCTGGGTCGTTTTTAGAAGCGCCGGAAATAGAAAACTCGATTTTTAGGCTGAATGCGACCTTAGTGCGTCCACACGGAATTCTACATTCCGAATTTGGATATTGTTCCTTCATGAAAGTTGTAGATCTTGTTGTCCTGATTCCGTCAAACTTTGATTCACCCAAATCGGAGTTCGTATGACCAAGTTATGGCCAAAATACGAACTGTGTGTCGGAAGCTGAAATTTCAATGCGTTTTAAGTGCGGCCAGAGTGCATCCGCACTGGTTCTCACTGCGTCCGCACTCGGACTTTTCCTGTGCGACCAGAGCGCGTCCGCATCGATATCCGTGCGTCCGCACGGATTTTGATGAAAACCTCATTATACCTTTTTCAAATTGGCGCGTGTTCAGAAATCCTTCTAAGTACTCAGTGCGGCCGTATCGATATCCGTGCTTCCGCACTGAGTACTTTTCTTCGTTTTTCTTCATTTTTCTTCATTTTCTTCATTTTCTGCAAATTAAAGCCGAGCAAACGCAGTAACTTGATTCTAGGTGTAATTAATTCATTTTATATTCAAAATACAAGATATTTGGAGTTATTTTATGATAGAAACTAGATCAAATGTGTATATAATTTATGCTTATCACGCTTTCGTTGCGCAACTCTGATTAAATTGTAAAACTATTTTCAAGATTAAATCAAATGAAATAGTGATAACATATTTAACGAGATCAAATTAGACATATATTAATTAATCAGTAATCAGTAACTTTAAAGTAATTAATATGTCGGATTTCACATGTCAGAATCAACAATGAAATGCAATTAAGGATATGTTGAATTGGTAACGAATCAAATTACTCAAGATTAAGAATGGGACTAATTTGGAGTTGTCAGTGAAAGATGGAATTCAATAGATATAAAATCAATTTATCATAATATTTTACGCATGCTAATTCGAAGAGGAATAATCAGTTTTGCATGCAGAAATTGGTAGAGAAAATCAAATCATATCAGACATAATCAAATTGATCAATTTATATGGAAAATCATACTAGTGCAC
The DNA here is from genome assembly GCA_025461125.1 of Carex kokanica. Taxonomy (NCBI): domain Eukaryota; kingdom Viridiplantae; phylum Streptophyta; class Magnoliopsida; order Poales; family Cyperaceae; genus Carex; species Carex kokanica. The sequence continues at coordinate 1,371,827 of JAJGRX010001371.1, read as the reverse complement.
ATGAGCACATCGGATAAAAGTCAAATACGATTAAAAAAAAATGTATTTCATGGAAACAACATTTAGTCACACGGAATTACTCAAAACTTTCGAATTGGTCTCAGATAGATTAAAATTCAGATTGGATATAGATAACGAATGAAATTTGGACCCAAACTCAGTCCGAGGAACGAATGCTCTGATACCATATGTCACACTCCAGATTTTGATCATCCAGAGCGTGATTATAACATCATCATCGCACTTTTCCTTGGCCCGTCAACCTACGTCGCCAACAAAAAGGAAAACAAAATAACAAACGGAGTCAGCTAGAAAGCTCAGTAACCGGTTATTTAACGACGCGCTTCTCTATAATTGGTTTAATTTAACAACTATTCAAACAGACCGGATTAATCCTCACAAATACATATTAAATTATGCATGCATATTTCACCGGCGATAGCACGTCAGTCTAGGTTATCCGTAAAGCAAGTCACATCATATTCACACAGTTGAAATCCCATCACACAGGCGATTCCCAACTTCCACAACACGCAATTCCTTAAAACCGCCAGTCCAATGGGAAATCCATCCAACATTGGAAGGCCGCCAACCCACTGGGAAATCCAACCAACAGTGGGAGGCTACAATCACAAATCAAATTCCAACCTCAGACCGGCTAGCCCGTTAAATATGCCATCATAATCAAATATGCAATATCAATATTCAAATCAACCATACGAAATGAAAACACAGATTATAGAGAAGTCCGGTTACCTGATAGCGATTCGAAATTTCATATTATATTGTAACGACAATTCATAATCACTGCGACGTAGTTGTAATTCAAATTGAACATAAAATGGGTTTATTCTCGATCGGATGTGCAAGAAAAAGATCAGGAGAGAGGACTTATTTGAGTTTGGCAGAGAATTGATACGGAGGGATTGAAATTAGGGTGCTTAAAACAAAACAGAGAGGCGGCAGGAAATAAAATAAATGGGAACGGTTTCAAATAAATAAATAAAAACATAGGTGGTTATAATTTATAGAAGGGGCGGGGGTTACATCAGGGGGTGCCTTATTTTCTTTTAAATTTAGAAATGGATATGAATAGAAATAAATCCGGTTGCCATTAATTCCTGGCGGTTACTATGAAAATGAATTGCCATATTAAAGCGTATATATATATATATATATAATCCGTATATCATATTGTTCATATTAAATTACTAAGTAGACACAAATTAAAAATAATTTTATTTATTATACTTAATAAGACATCAAAAATTATAAATTAAGTGTTATATTAGTCGATAATCCAAAAAAAAATTTAATCATAAAAAAGTTTCGTAAGTACAAATAATAATAACTCAATTTTTCAGGGTGTTACACTTTGCCACTAGACTAAGGATTGGTTTATAAACGGTGATAATCATCAACATCTAGTTTACAATTTAAAATAGCTGTCAAATTAGCTCAAATGTGTAATTCTAGATTTCCGAAGCTTAATAAAGTATTTAGGAAGGAAGGAGTGCATGAACTTTTAAAATAGAAATAGGTTGATTAGGTAATTTGCTAAATGGTGAGCTTTCTTTTTCTTTGTCAATTCAATTTTATCTTTTGGATTGCGTGGTGTTTTGAATTTTGGTTCTTTCGGTTGAGGTGGATCGATTGAGGATAGAAATGGAGGAGTACGTGGATGGCGACAACATGTCCGACTCCGAACAAAAAAAAAAAAAGATTACGAATTTTGAGGTGTACGTCACTACTATCACATCCAGACACTAATCAAAATATGAAGAGGTGAATGACATGTGTATGAAAATCAGTAAGAATAGCCTGAACACGATGGCCTTGTCCTTATTCCAGATGGCACAACAAGATTCCGATGTAGATGGCCTTACTAAATAAGAGGAGAAGAGAATGCCAAGTCAACCGAGAAACACATGAAAGACGCAACAGAGATGCTCGAGATGCTCAAGGTTGATACAATGTTTATTTTATTATTCAATTTCAACTTTAAAAAAATTATTGAAACAATTTGATTTAACCGTTATTTTTGTTTGTAAATTTGTAGGTTGAAAAACAATCAATGGATTGAATGTTTATCTAAGAGTTAAATTTATATTTTTAATGTATTAGATGTTTTTATTAGATGTTTTTTATTGTATCGGTAGAACATTGTTTATTTTAGATTTATTAGCAATGTTTTTATTGTATTTGTGAGAATTTATATTTTTTTTATTGATGACTTATTTTATATTTATTGCTATTATTATCTAATGAAACAAAAATACATCTTGCTTGTCTATATTCTTATGAAAATGAAACAAATAAATAAACTCACATCTTTTATTTTTGCAAAATATACTACAACAAAATAAACACATAAACTAAAACAAAATTTAATCTATTATGTTTTCTTAAAAAAAAAATGGGGCCGCAACGATATTTGATGGCTCCCAATAATAGAGCCGCCAATTGTTATTGTAGCCTTGATATTCTCCAAAATTTTTTTTTTTTTTTTAGAATGGTATTAATAAAAAGTTCGGAACCAAACCATTGAATTATTTTCTTTAGCCCAATATTGGTGCAGTCTTGTTTCCTTTTTTTTTTCTTCCTTATTATTTAAGGACTGTAATATACTGTGTTCTGAGTTTTGATGTGTGACAACTTAAGAATCGAATCATCTGTGGCGTTTCTGAGTAGAACTAGGGTGTTCTTAAGCTCACCAAGTTCTTTTGTGAGCTTAACTCAAAAACCCATCAGATTGGTTTCAAGCGACGCATCCAAACCGTTGAAACATATTTATTTCACGAGTAATGAGTTTACATGTCAAATTTATAAATTTTCAAACTAATTAATATAAAGTCAAGTGGTAAAAAAATAATGAAAAATGAACACATTAAAATTAACTTATAAACCATCTTTTTTTTACCGCTCGACTTTATACTAAATTAATTCGAAAAATTATAAGTTTGACATGTAAACGCATTACTCGTGAAGTAGATCGGTTTCAACAGTTTGGATACATCATTTGAAACCGATTCAATAGATTTTTAAATTAAACTCACAAAGAAGCTTGGTGAGCTTAAGTACACTCTAGGTTTACTCAGTGTTTCTTAAGGTATTTATTTCTAAAAGAAACTCAATTAATAATTCGGTTTTTTAATCAAAATTTCACTGTAATTTTCTAATATCTTATATTATATTTTATATAATTTCTAAAAAATAAAAAAAAATAAAAATTCTGCTCCTGATCTATTGGATAGTCGATTGAGGACAGAAATGAAGGAGCACGTGGATGGTGACAACAAAGATTTATATCGATTGCGGTCAGCCGGTCAACTTCCGCATGTCCGAACAAAAAAAAAAGATTACGAATTTTGAGGTATTCCACAGACCTACTCGCACGTGGCAACTTGAAAACAATATCCACCTGATTTTCCAAGTGATTGTAGACATCTAGCTATTTGGCCTCATACCCAGAACTGAGATGCAGTGTAATACCTGGAAGAGCAAAATGAGACCTGAGTCGTCCGTTTCACCTTGACACGAATTTAAAAAAAAAGAAATCTTTTATATTCTAAATAGAGAACGGATTGGTTATAATTCCTCAAAAAACTGAATGTAATCCTCTACCAATACATTAATTACTGAACTCTACATTATTTTTTTTTAATGATTTTTAACTTGCTGCGGAAACAAATATATAAAATACAAAGAGGGTTCAAATACTTCCGTTGTAAAAACGTTAAAGACTTCAAATTTTAAAACTCAAATATTAAAATAAAATAGTTAGAAGTGATCTATATTATTTTCTCCATATGCACATTAAAAATGTATGACTTTTCGGCTTTGTTTGATCGATATAAAGAGATTGCAAAAATACATTGATATCGATAAATTCTGAACGTTGATTTTTAACTTAATTATTGATTCATATAAAAACAAAACCGAAAGTGGTAAATTTTTATATACATGTAGAGCAAATAATATAGATCACATCTAAATGTTTTATTTTAATTTGTATTTTAATATTTGAAATTATTAACGTTTAAAAAATAAAAGCATGATGGATACACAAAAATTGAAAATATTTGAACCCTCCTCATTAAATATAAGGTGAACAGGTGCTGATTTTTTAATTGCAAAAACTATATATTGTAAATACTTTAAATAATAGCAGTGTTCTAAATAGCGCGCTATAGCGGGGCGCTATAGCGTTTTTGGACCCCAAGTGCTAAGGTATGATATCAAAATGCGCTATTTGCGTTACGGCCGCTATAGCGGTCCGCTATTTGCGCTACGGCTGCTATACAATATATATATTTTTTAATAAAACCTATTTGGTAGCCACTGCCAAATTTTAAAAAAAAACAATATAGGTTTTTTAAGCAATTTAATTATATGGGTTTTAAATAAGACCCAAAAAAGCTCAAACCGAAATTGAATTTGTTGCTACTTGCTACAGATAAATCAATTTGAAATTGGGAATAGAAATTGAAATTTGAATAGAAAAAAAATATATATTATGTCATGAATCATGATGCTTAAGATGTTTTTAATAGGAAAAATCAATAGTTTATGATATTACTATGGATATTTTGAACCGCAATTTGGACTTTGTACTGATTCAATATGAATATTATAATTTCTTAATTACTTTGGTGTTATTTATTGTTCTATGAGACTTTAGATAATATTGATATTTAGTACAAATATTGAATATACGGAATGTAAAAAAAAAAAACGCTATGTGACATAGCTTCCGCTATAGCGACGCTATTCACTATAGTTTTTTTTGTAGTCTTCCCGCTATAACGCTATAAACGCTATTTAGAACCTTGAATAATAGTCAAATATTGTTATCCAGTTAGGATCCGTTGAGATATTAGGAGATTATACAAAATGAGATCTCAGGAATAAAAACTTTAAGAACTAATTTGTAAATTTTCAAATTAATGAAAATACACGTGAATAATTATGAAATTTAGAAAAATAATTGTTTGGTTGTATTGTAGGAATAAATATGAAAAAAAAAATGTTTTCCTCTTTCAAGGCTAGATATCAATATTATATTAATTTTTATTTATAGTTATTAGCATAACTTGAGTCAAATAACTAATTGAGTGAGCTTTAATTAACAAAAGCACAAACCTGATTTTGGAAAGGAATATATTTTCATTATTTATTAATATTACAAACTATTGTTGTAAATTAAAAGCATTGTATTATCGCAATATTAAACAAAGTTTACTATAAACTAAAATGAGTGAGGCTATGGTGCTATGCATAGCACGGATGGGTAGTGTACTACGACTCAATATGGTACTTTTTAAAATCCTAACGGTCGATCCGACCGTTCAATGTGATAACCATATGAATATGTACTTGCAAACTAAATTTTATATTTTTTCGAATTTTTTTACTATTTTTTCAGATAGGTAGAATTTTGATGGTCCAGAATTTTCAAAAAACACTGATTTTTCTGTATAATGATTGTAGTACACCGTTCATTTCTGTATAATGAATGACCTACTAATACTAGTCCCGAGATTAATTAGGAATGTCAATGGATACAGTAGGATGAAGATATTTTCATACTCAAATCAGCTTTACTCATATTCTATTTTAACTCGTTAAGTATTAGGTCTTATACGCACACACTACCTTTACAAGTACAAAGTATGTCTCATATCGGTAATTATGTGATCAGGGGTGGACCCAGAGTATTCCAGGGAGCAGCTGCGCGCCCGCCTTGAATTTTGAGTTTTAGTAGAGATTTATCGGTTTCAAATGACTTTGCCCCCCTCTGGAAATTTTTTTGCCCTCCTCTGAACGTTTGATTTGTAATTTGGGTTAAATTTAGGGTTAAAATTGAAATAAATTTGTTGAATTTTGATTGGTAATTAGAATTATAAGCTAGAGCATCAGAAATTACAAGTCAAAGTATTGGAAAGTATAAGTTAAAGCATTATTTTTTATCGAGTACTCAATTGGTTAATGAATTTAAACCCGATTCGATATTTTTTTGCCCCCCCTGACGAAAATCTTGAGTTTGCCCCTATATGTGATATATAAGCTAACTAATTTTTTTCTTATCCATATTCATACCAATTAAGTTCAGAAAAAATTACTTATCCATATTCACCTTATTGAATACAATACACGTTGGATAAACATTTTTTCATTGACACTTAAGTGAGGTTGATTTATTGCATAAATTATTATTTTTTGCTTCTGGTAGTTAGCCTGCTGGCAAAATTCATTGAAATTTACTTGCTTGATACATAATAAAATTAAAGTGAAACTAATATCTCACCTGCAGTGCCTTTCTTTTATCTCCATTCTTATCTTAATGGAATTCTTTCAATGTTGCTTACCTCAGTTAAATAAATGAAAATGACTCTCCAACAAAAAATGTGAACCTGAAAAGGAAGCTTTGTAAGTTTCTCCCCAGATCGGAATCTATGGAATGATACAAGGGTTTGGAAAATGATGCAAAGACCCAGCGTTAATTTTTTTTTTTGCAATTTCATACATCCAAATAATAATTCAATTAAGTGGAGAATTTAAATGCCAATGTTTTTTTTTGTCTTTATTATGACTTTATTTTTAAATATTTAATTAAATTAATTTAAAACTTGATCAAATGTCAAAATAAAATTGTTAGATATCATATATATTGTATTTCATGCACACGTAAAAAATTAAGGAATGTTAGACTATATATGTTTTGATCAGTATTAAGAGCTTGCAAAAATACACCAGTGTGAATAACTTTTGGATGTTGATTTTCAACTTATTAATTCATATAAAAACAAAACCAAAAAGCAATATTTTTTTTTTGTACATATAGAGAAAATAATATGGATAACTTTCAATAGTTTTATTTCGATATATGAGTAAATTGTGTTATTAGAAAATTAATAAGTGGAGGTGTGATGGAGACATAAAAGTGGAGGCATATTTGAACCATATCATCTTTAATAAATACGTGTATTTAAAATGTAAGAAGAAAATTACATTCTCAGGTTCGAAACATTAATTAATTATCTAGTTCTGTGTACTCAAACAAAGCACATCTATATATATATTTTGATCTAGACTTTAAAAATAATTTTATAATTTTATATAACTTGTAGACATGCAAATTCTTCCGTCCTTCTCTCTTTTTATTTTTTTGGAGTGTGTGTGAAGACGGTAAAGAGTCAAATTATATAGTCATGCATGCGCCATTAGCAGTCTCTTTCTTAATCACATATAAATTCAATCTTCATTGACTCTAAAGTCAGAAAAAAAAACCCAATAATATAGACCGTCAAGATTATATATTAGATTAAGAGCAATAACCGGATAGATAAAAAGGGTGTATAACATGATTTTTTTTGTTTTTTAAAAAAAATAGCTTGATCTGCAAAAATAATTATGCCATGTCGTACATGGTTAAAAAGAAGTAATAACATCGTCCAAATTATCTCTAAGAAGGTATATAAAATATTTGTATATAACACATAAATAGAAGATAAATTATATATAATGTTAGAGATGCATAAAATAACCATTTTTTTTCTCATGAAGAAATTAGTTGGAAAAATGAAAAGTAGTATAAAATCAGATTGTAGTGTTGAGAGTACACAAAAAGTTTGGGAGAGTAAATATGAAAAAAAAAAAATTCAAAGCAGATCTTACCTATGAAAATTTGAAGTTAGGTGCATGTTTGCATCATATACAGAACAGAACAAAGGCGAAATCACTTGTAGTGCCTTTCTTTATCTGCATTCTTATTTTAATGGAATCTTTTCAAATGAAATGAAAATGACACTCCAAGAAAGTGTCAATCTGAAAAAGGAAGCTTTCCAATTTTCTCCCCAGATACATAGTGATTTTCAGAAGATTATGAACCATCCAAAAATAGATATTTTGTATCTATTTTTTCCAAGATACATAGTAATTTTCAGAAGATTATGAACCATCCAAAAATAGATATTTTGTATCTATTTTTTCCAAGATACATAGTAATTTTCAGAAGATTATGAACCATCCAAAAATAGATATTTTGTATCTATATAAAAAATAGTAAAAATTCTAAAAGATATAAAATTTGATCTCCAATTACATTTTAATATTGAGGTCATGTTGAGCAGTTTGAATCGACTGTTTGAATTTTGAAAACAAAGATAAAGATGTGAGACATGATTGGAGCATAAAAATAATGAGACATTAATTTTAACCTTCTCTTTAATATATAACAATTATTCTATAGAGTAACAAATAGAAAATAACTCTTACCTATACCTTTACTCGAGAGGTTAACCAATTTTTTTTCTTACCCATACTTGTTAAGCTATCGCAAAAAAATTATTATCCATACCCACCTAAATGAATACAATATGAGTCGAATAAAAGGTTAAAACACTATCCAATCACCAACGGTTGAAAGTAGACATCAATGACGGTTTTTATTACCGTCAGTGATTGTGACTTCAATAGAGTAAAAAAATTGCACTAAAAAAAGCTATATTTTGACTTAGAAAATGACCATAAGTCTTGTGTATATTAGGGTTTTAGATGAGAAATTTGTTACTTTCATATATTTTGAGTATTTCTGCAGAGAAAAATAGAAGGTTTTCGAGGCGAAATCAGACCGAAACAAACAAAATCATATGATCAGCATTCTATGCGGGTCCATATAGCACACTTAATCTCATGCCGTGTGCGGCTCAAGGGGGGAACGAGGAACTGAAGAATCAGCTAAGTCAGGAATCCATGCAGGTCCATCTTACTCGTATGCGGGCTGGAGGCAAGCCGTATTACCAAAATTCCATAGAGCAATTTGCCAAAATTCAGCAAAAAACTAAAGAGAAATAGAGCTCCTCACATTGTATAAGTTTCTGAGTATAGATCTTGTTGTCTACTTTCTAACAAATTTTGAATCACCTCAATCAGAGTTCAGATGACAAAGCTATAGCCAAAATACAAACATGCATCGAGTCCATGCAGGATGGATTCTACCCGTATGGACCAGAGCTTCGAGAAGAACATGCAGTTACCTGTTTGGGTAGGGGATATTGAATAAATGTGAGTTGTGACTATAAAGCTAATGAACTATAGTAACTGTCTTATCACTGATTTTCTTTATAAGCCAAACATGACAGATACATGTTATGTGAAAAGGCAGACGTGGGTTGTTGGATAATGTATGTACGGCAAGTCGGATAGTATCTGTCAATGTTACAAGATTAGAAATTGTAAAGTTAGAAAACCAAACGTAGATAACATCTTCTTTTATCAATATATCGTTGGTGGCAATCTTCGCTGCCAACCTTTAAAAAAAAAGTTAGAAAATCAAACGTTACTAGACTTTATGGTTAAAAAGATTTAGACCCAAACCAGAATAATTTTAGAGTTCTGATTTATTTATATAATTTTTTTTCGTTCAATTGAATATTGTTATTGAGCATATGCATCCGTTATTATATAATGAACTGTTTGTTTCTCGTGCGGAGATTTCATTATGAATATTAATTTTCTTTGAATTCCAATAATCTGAGTGGCAATCAGCACTGAGAAATGTTTGTTCAATTAAATATTGTTTATTATTTCTCACTAGTTTACAGGTTTGTTCAATCAGCACTGAGAAATGTTTGTTCAATCCGCACTGAGTGAGATTTACAGGTTTGTTAGACGAGGACAGAGAAATATTTTTGGAGTTATAATTGACAGCAGGGCCACCTAAAGATAAGAGATTTTGGGTTATTTATTTGACAGGATGCAAATGCTCTAACATCATCCACTATAAAATGTCAAGTAATTCTTGTAAATTATTTGGGATGTGGCAAAAATATAATGAATGCTATTGATAATGCATATAAAAAGATCCGTGTCTTGCGTTACGTATATTGAATGGTAAATCAACTTTGTCACACCCCTGATCTGGAGGTGCAACAACCTACCGAGTCTATTTACAAACTTCAACTCAAGTTTTGAAACACTAAACGATGTTTTTTTTACTTTGTAGATCTCTTCACGAGCTTTTCAAAAAGTAATCATACACTGAAATCGAAGTTTCGTACGAATTGTTACACCGTTTGAAGTTTCTTCATCGCCAGTAGTCTCTCGATGAAGATCTTGCCTCCCTGGTCTCGCCCTTGACTCGAGGTGCTTTACAAAAGATAGAGATGCTTTAGAAGATAGAGGTGTAGAGAAGAAATATTGGATTAGCTCTGTGATTAATACCTACTTTCACCAACAGCTTCTTCAGTAAAACCGTTGGTGAATGTTAACTTATCGCTAACGATTATTTTAATTAACAGTACTCCACTACTACAGAAATGGTCATTGTACACGGACATAAACAGGGGAGCTACACGGATTTCCTGCCGTGTGGAGTGCGAGGGTGTATAATTCCCTGAATAAATTATACACGGATATTTACCCGTGTGCAATTCCTGAGAGCTACACGATCAATTATATAAACAACCGTGTTCAATTCCTTGCCAAGTGGCGTTCTCCAAACCCGAGCTACACGGATCATTACATAAACAACCGTGTCCAATTCCTTGCCAAGTGGCGCTCTCTAAAGCCGAGCTACACGGATCACTACATAAACAACCGTGTTCAATTCCTTGCCAAGTGGCGCTCTCCAAAGCCGAGCTACACGGATTGTAACATACACAGCCGTGTAGGATTACTCTGTCTACACGGCCTTTTTAGGTTATTATCCGTGTAGAAATAGTTATTCTGCACGGCTTATTACTTGAACAACCGTGTCCAATTCCTTGCCAAGTGGCGCTCTCCAAAGCAGAGCTACACGGATTGGAACATAAACAGCCGTGTACGATTGCTCTGTCTACACGGACTTTTAGGTTAATATCCGTGTAGAAATAGTTATTCTGCACGGCTCATTACATAAACAGCCGTGTACTATTAGTGGAGATCTATACACGGATATTTAACTAAAAGGCCGTGTACGATCATTTTCCTGCACGGATGTCTATCAAAATATCCGTGTAGAATAACTATTTCTACACGGATCATTACATAAGCAGCCGTGTATCTATCTTATATTTTTATTGCTCTTTATTTGGCTTTCCACACGGACTTATGTGAAACATCCGTGTAGAATGGTTATATTTTTTTTTCAATTTTTATTTTATGTTTTGGCTAGCCTCCAGTTTGCTAGCCATTAAAAATCAATTCCAAACAAAGAATTTCCAATATATCAGAATACAACCCCTAAACAAAATTCATGTACACTAAATATATCAAAAATTCATGCACACTAAATTATACAAATCCATATTCTGGTTTACAAAATTCATTTTGAAACCACCTTACCCACATACATCTAAAATAATCTATATCTTCCTTGGTGTAATGCCCTGCCTTTTTGTTCGATGTATGCTGCCAAAAATTCAAAATATGTAGGTTATTAGAAAAATACAATATAACAATTGCATCTCTGTTTTGCTCTATAAAAATAAATATTGTAATTATAACAATGCAACTAATAAAACAAATTTAGTAGAATAAAATATTAGAGGAAATCAATATTAATTATATGGACAAGTCAAGGCAAACATATGAATTACATACCGGATATCGTGGCCAATCGAATTGTAAGCGTTCGACAAAGTGATATATATAAATCATCGTGTAATAACCGCATTCCCAACCCTGCAACTGTTGCGGGCACTGAAATTTTCATTTAGCGGCCTATGTTAGAATGACAATTAATTTTTGAACAAAAAATATGAAATTATAAAAATTATAGTGCATGTGCTCACCGGCTGCCACCTGAAACACAACTTATTTTTATGCTTCGGATTCGTGCTTTGCATTCCTCCATCTTTAAGATATTGCAGAAAAGCCCTTACAAAATTGAGTGAATGTAATTAGCAATTCCACAATTTGTTATATGTAATTGGGAAAAAATCAAACCAAGTGAATTACTATTGCTTACTTTCTTATTGGAATGCAGATCATTTTGGAGTCCTGAGGAGTGACGCCCGGTTCGGGCTGTGAAGAATCCATGATGAAAACCAAATTTTCAAGTGGCACAATCACAATCAAACACCAGTGGCCCCTCTGGTGGTATGGCAGGAGAATAAATCTCTTATTCCCCGAAAGAGCCTTGTGCATCGCCGAACACATGTACTGGACAGTAGCTTTCTCCTGATATTGCACCATCGTACCATTAGTGGCGCCGGGGTCCAAGAATGCACAGGAGTTCACCTTATCTTTCCCACAATCCACAGACTGTTTTCGTTGTATCATCCTGAAAAATCATCATTTCACATTAGAATATATATTTGAGTGCTATACACATGATATATATGATTTTTTGGTCACTAACAAGAGGAAAACGGTGACGACTCCCACATCGAGCCATTTATCGCTTGATGAGGCATGTAGAAAGTCCTTGAATTCTTTGAAAGGCAGCACGACCGTCCTGCCTTCGTGTAGGAGAACCTCGGGGGGGATATCGAACATTACGTTCTCCATATAATCTGGTGCCTTAACCAGGCAGGCGTGGAGATCCCGTAATTCCTCGGGCAAACGGCTAACCACTTTTTCAGAGAGCCCCGTACAGTCTACCGGCGCATCCGCTGGCGCATCCGCTGGCGCATCCGCTGGCGCAGCCGCTGGCGCATCCGCTGGCGCAGCAGGAGATTCTTGCGCATCAGCCTCGACTACTACTTCCAAGCCTCGCCGTACCGGTGACAAAGCTTCGTCCGCAGCGTTGGAAACGCCTCTTCGGGTCTGTATCAGATTTTGAACCTTTTTTCAAGTATTTCAAAATAATCATTTGAACGTAACATAAGATATCCGTGTTTTATTTAGAGATTACCTGATCCAAAATAATCTGACACTTGGGCCATTGGACAATCTGTCTACGGGCATCATCAAGCACCACCATGCCGTCGGTAGGGACAGGAAGAGGTATGCGGGCAGCCCAATCGGCCACAATCATGTCAACCGTTACAGGGAGGTGGTTGGGCCTTAGCTGAGAACCGGCTGGAGGATGTACAATACCCTTAGCAAGGGTCAGAGGAGTTTTGTCGTGCCACATGACAAGGTCGCATGACGTGGCCTCCTGCAATAATTATCAGAAATTAGTTAATGAACAAGTCACAATTACGGGTAGATTATGAACAAGTAGAGATTACCTGTAGATTGTCCAACACGCCCAGAACTTCGGTCCCGGATGCTTGACTGCTTCGCCGAAATCCCGGCGAAACGGGAGGTTGTTGCTCGGATTGCTGCGTAAGAGATGTAATTTGGTTGATCCACCTTGATTCGAATTCAGCCATCCTTCCATCGTACTCCGTTCTGAACTCCTCGCATATCTCCTGGCGTACCTGCGCCAACCTTGATTCCATCTCTTCCGTGCTAACTTTGGCACGCGGTCTTCTTTTTGGTTTTGGTCCGTCGTATACATCCTTCCAGCCACAGTAGACCGAGACACCCCTAACTCGAACCGTGTGTTCTTTAGTCCCGAGCGCTGCGGACAAGGAATCATCCACTCTTTCGACAGTCATGGAGCCCGAATTTACCTCCTCCTCCACATCCAACTGTTAAAAAAAAATTAGTTATAGCAAAAGACAAAGTAATGTACACGAAGTTACCACAAAGACTCTTACCATTTTCTGAGCCACGGGTTGCACGTCACTTGGGAGTACTATCGTCTCGTCAGCGGTTACCTCAGATCTTCTCATGAGCCAGTGTTTGGCCCTAGGATTTTGGATCCTAACCACAGGTGAGTCAGAATCTTTGTTTTGGTCCAGTACTGCCGCCCATTCGGCCGACTTACCCTCGTAACCACCTGACCCTAATTTGTGCGGGTACTTGTTCAATTTCGCGATCCTCCTGCCCTCGTCACTTTTTATCTTCACACATCAAGGCACATCAATTAGCTAGTTTAAGGAAGATAAGTACATATCGAGAAAGAACAGAGACAAAGTTGGCTGAATTTATATACCTTGAAATCTGCTGTGGACTTCAAAGCTTGAAACGCCTCCCAGTCCTCTTGTTTCAGCCATTTATAGTAGCCTACCGGATTTCTCCCTTCCTCCATGAAATCTGTCTTCAACGTGCTCTTGAATTGCTTCCAAGCTTCATTCATTTTCCTCAGAGTCTTTTTCTTGTTCGCGGACTTTGGGTCGTCATCCTGGATGTTCCAATGAGCCTGCATGATTGACAACAAAATTACTGCATGTAAGTTCATTCAAGTTTTCAGGTCAGGTATAGACATATATAACTTGCAGGAAGACAACTACATGATGCATAACAATTTAAAAAAGTTATTATTCACTTATAAAAGCAAATTCCAACAATGCTAAGGTTAAGACATTCTAGAAAACTTGTATCCAACAAAAAAAGAAATAACAAACAGAGAGAGAATAGGAAAAATGAATATATAATGCATGTACATTTTTATAGATTTTTTCAATACATTACTAAATGGTCCTGAAAAATATAACTCAAGAGATTAAAGAAAGAACTATGTTACACCAAAATGTATAGTACAAAGTTTCAGTACAGTAAACTGCACTTTTTAACCTTCAATACACTTTTCGGTTCAGACTGCAAGTATACAATCCTATCGAGTAGTATAAATTCGGGTATCGATCACAGGGACGGTTCAAGTCTTAACTAGATTTCTACCTAAATTAAATAAAGACTAGAAGTTGGAAAAGATTGGTTTTGGGTTTTATAATTCCTAACAATTTAATGACAATAATTAAATGCAAGAAAGAAAATAAACTTGATTTAAATCAATAGTAAAAAAGGCGTTTCCAGGGTTATGACTTCATCTCAGTTTTGCCTCGAGGTACCCGGTCCGTGTAGTGTCCTACACGGGCCGTGTCCAGTGTACACGGGCCGTGTCCAGTGTACACGGGCCGGGTACTGTCGTACACGGTCCGTGTGGCCCTCGAGTGAATGCAGCAGTTATTGTTTCTTTGTGTTGTTCCTTTGTGTAGGGTTCTACTGACCAGACCTAATGTTTCTAAACCTCAACTGTCGTCTGTTGGTTCATTAACTTGGTATGGAATTGCAATATGTGCCCTCGTCGGGTTCTAGACCTCAACTGTCGTATGTTGGTCTGAATTACCTAGTTGCTTGTTCGGTATACTAAAGGTAACCTCATTCCGTCGATATGAGGAAATGTTCACCTGTCGGCTACTACTTGGTTTCACCTTCCGGATCACTAATCCTACCTCATGTACTTAGTTTGGTTGAGAGATTATAAGGGCCAAAGTACCTTCTAGATGTGCGCATTCATCTAGTGGTAAACCAATAAAAATCAAACAACTTAGACTAAGCAATTGAAATCAAACACAATCAAGCAAACACAAATTTCAACAAAAGAATCCAATAACTAACATGCAAAACAAAACATTCGATTACATCACAACCCTAGAAACTAAAAGTCTACTCTAACATGATTAAAAAGCAAATAAAACAAATAGAGATAAAGGAGTTCATAGAAAAACTCGAAGAACAATGAAGATCCGTCGAAAAACTCTCGTTTTCCTCCTCTCTTCTTCGCCTCCTTGCTTAGCCGTCTTCTCCTAACCCTAGGAATTGCCTCTCTGCTCCAGAATACCCCTCTGGTGCAAGAAATCCCGCTTATATGCTTTTCTGGCCGACCTTCCATCAATTAGCCTTGTTTCCAAATTCTAAATATGTTTCCGGAAATGCTTGACACGGCCCGTGTGGAATTCTACACGGACCGTGTGCCTGTGTTCTTCCTGCGGTCGAGTCAGCAGTTGGAAATGCTTGACACGGCCCGTGTGAAATTCTACACGGACCGTGTACCTGTGTCTCTAGCTCAGATTGTAGATCTTCTCGCAAGCTTTCCGAAAAGTGGTTATACACTTAAAACGGAGTTACGAGTCAAAATCTATGACCGTTTTAATTTCAGGTGCTGAGATTGGTGTCCTGGTCGTGTCTGTGGTCGGGCAGAGGGTTGTACGGTCCGCATAAGAAGTACACGGACTGTATATAGCTTTGAATTGCAGATTCTTCCTCGGTTTCGCCTGTTTTCTGCAAAGTAAGAGCAAATGCGCAGCAGTACCACATTCTATATATATTCAATGAAATAAACACGATTTGACAGTTCTAAACACAGGTTTTGGTACAAAATACAGGTCGGAATATAGATAAGTTTGCGAGATATCAAATTCCCCCAAGCTGAAGTCTTGCTTGTCCTCAAGCAAAAACCCCAACTTAGGTACCGGGTTGGTCTTTTAAACTTTCCTAAATGCAAGTTAAGATCCTAATTGTGAAAAACTCACATGAACTGCCATTATCATTAAACTCGAGAATCATTTTGGATAACAACTTGGACTTTCCTCGATTAATTTTGATTCACCCCACAAATTGACTAGTCAAACTTCATATTCTGAGATGCTTTGATATTTGCAAAAACTAGTTACCCGAATTGATCAATCTTTCATTCTTACATTGAAACTATACCCTCATTTATGGTGATTTTCCTTTTTGCCCCCCCAAGCTTGGAACAAGCTTAGGTTAGAAAGTCGCGGACTTCGTGTGTTGATATATGCAAAAGTTTTTGAAAGTTTTCGAGCTCAAAGGCATCCCGTCGGATTGTGCCAGTACTCTTTTTTTTTATAAATTTGGGAGACGAGCTCAAAGGCATCCCGTAGGATTTATTGCCAGTACTCTTATTTTCTCCATCTTTTCCTTTGTTTCATTTTTTTCCTTTTATTCATTTGCATATATCATGAATACACACATCCAAAGGTATTCTTTCATACCAATAGATATCCCAATCTTTCTATTGTTTAAAATCCCCAATTCCCTAATTTAAAAGGCACAGTTCAGTTTCAAAATGTTATTTCAATACAATTCAAGTTTTCATCTTTTCAATTTCTCAAAACTTCCCATCCTAAGCAGTTCTTTGATCAATTATGGGGTTATTTCCAATTTCTCAAAGTCATCCAAATCATAACCAAAATTTTTCAAACAAGTCTTTAATCCTAGCAATCACACAAATTTATCACCTAAAAATGCAAATTTTTTGAAAAATAAACATGAACTAAATGCAGATACAATTTTCTTCTATTCAACCCCCCCAAGCTTGAATGAAGCATTGCCCTCAATGCTTAAATTCACACAAGAAAGAGTAAATAAAAGAAAACATGAAAACTTACTAGATGTGGAGCGAGGGGTGAGGCGGGTCGGGTGGTTCTTTGTGGAATCACGACCATCTGTCCTTCTTGAAACACCATGGGAGAAAATGCACAGACCAGGCTGCTTGTGCACGGCCAGTGTGCTGGTTTGCACGGTCCGCGTGCCTTGGAGATGTCTGATGCAGGTGTGTGGCTTGGTTCGTGCTTGTCAGCTTCCCGATCAAATACCCGACCACAATTTGCTGAGCTTTCAAATCCTCCAAAAATCGAAGGTTGTGATCCAGGTCGAGACCTGCATTTAAAATCATAGGGCAAGATTTATTCGGGTCTAGGAACTCATACCTGAGGTTAGCTGGAAAAGGTTTAAGTGCAGGAGTGGGCTGTTCTGTCTGGGCTGTTGTACGGTCCGTGTAAGACGTGTACGGTCCGTGTTCTGCCCCCGTGTGAGTCTTGTGCGCCCCGTATGCTTCCTCAACCTCCAGCTCCTCCGACTGTGGTGCACGGTCCGTGTAAGTTACATTCGGTCCGTGTGTCAGTTCCTCTAGATTGGCAAACTTTGCTTCTGTTGCACACATCTTCTCTTTGGCAGCTCTCTTTTCCTGCAAATCAGCCAAATAATCAGGATAATTTTTAAATGAGCTACCGTATTGCTCACGAGATTGTTCTTTGGCCAATTGATCAACCACATCGATCGCACAGCATGTTTCTGGTTCATCTGGACACTTCATAGATCGGTTGAGATTAAACTTCACGCTCTCATCTCCAATCCGCAGAGTCAGAGTCCCATTTTCCACATCAATGAGTGTTCGAGCGGTCTTTAAAAATGGCCTTCCCAAAATGATGGGGATTTCCTTGTCCTCCTCCATCTCCATCACCACGAAATCAACTGGAACATAAAACTTGCCGACCAGAACCGGCACGTCCTCTACTATGCCAAGTGGTAGCCTGACAGAGGAATCAGCAAGCTGTAGAGTCATGTGCGTGGGTTTGAGCTCGCCTACTCCCATGCGCTCAAAGATGGTGCGTGGCATGAGACTCACGCTGGCCCCTAAGTCACATAGGGCTCGCTTGATGGTAGCTTTCCCGATTTTGCAAGGAATGGAGAATTTACCTGGGTCTTCCAGTTTGGGCGGGAGTTTGCTACTCAAGATTGCGCTGCACTGCTCTGTGAGTTTTACCTTTTCATGTCCCCCCAAGCTTCGCTTGTTGGTGAGGATGTCCTTGAGAAACTTGGCATAGGTTGGCACTTGGGTCAAGGCATCGGTGAAGGGGATCGTGATGTGCAGTTGCTTTAGCACTTGAATGAACTTGGCAAATTGCTCGTGGAGTCTGGACTCGGCTAGCCTCTGGGGGAAGGGAACAGGTGGCCGGTAAGGTGGGGGTTTCTCGGCTCCCTTCTTTCTCTGACCTTCAGCTTCCTTCTGTACGGCCCGTGTGCCATCTGTACGGTCCGTGTGCTCGGTGGTTTTGGCTGGTCGTGTGGGCTCTGCACGGGCAGGATGTTCAATCTCTTCAGTAAGTGGTTGCACGGACCGTGTGGAGTGTGCACGGTCCGTGTGGTCGGCAGTTTGGTCGACTAGCATGGCTGGTCCTGAGTAATGGGTCCCACTTCGCATGGTTATAGATTTTACCTCTCCTCTGGGGTTGAGCTCTGGTTGGCTGGGTAGCCTTCCAGGTTGTGGTTGGCTAGAGGTGGTTCGGTGAGCCATTTGCTCCATCATCAACTTATTCTGAGCCAGTTGGGCACTGATCGCTTGCATCTGCTCGAACATCATCTGATTCATCTTCCCTTGCTCGTGCATGAAGTTGCTCATAGCGGGATCAATGTACGGCTCGGGTAGATCGGCTTGAGGTGCGCGGTTGTTCGAGTTGCTGAAAGAAGCATCATGGTAGAAGTTTCGGTTGTTGTTGTTGCTGCTCGAGGAACTGTTGAATGACGCGGGGTTGTTCTGCTTCCACCTCAAATTTTGTTGCTCAATCGGGTCTTTGCAGTAGGTTCGATTGAATGGAGGTTTCGGGAAATAAGATGGCTCACTGTTGAGAGAGTTGACTTGCTCGGTCTCTTCATCCCTTTGCGCCAATGGGCAGTGCTCATAAGAGTGCCCTTTATCACCACACATGACACAAGACTGTGGTTGATGGTTGCCGACTGACTTTACACTCATCTTGTCGAAAGCTTTCTGCATAGCATCAAGCTTGGCGGTTAGAGCAGTGATTTGATCAACTTCAAATCGGCCGCCTCCTCCAGCTCGAGTGTTGTCGCGCCCGGACCATTGTTGGTTCTGAGCCATGTTGTCAATCAAGTTCATGGCGTCAAGAGGTTCTCTTGACATCAATGCTCCACCTGCAACAGCATCAACAGATGTACGAGTGCTTTCGGTTAAACCATCATAAAAAGTTTGGATCAACAACCAGTCAGGTATACCATGGTGTGGACAAGAATACTGTAACTCCCTAAACCTTTCCCAGGCCTCGTTTAGGGGTTCATCAGACCTTTGCCTAAAACTAGTCAATTGGGTTCTTACCTTGGCAGTTCTTTTATGAGGAAAAAATCTAGTTAGAAACAATTTAGACAGTTCCCTCCAATTGGTAACGGAATCCCTTGGTAATGACCCTAACCATTTCTTGGCCTTGTCCCTAAGAGTAAAAGGAAACAGTGCAAGTCTGGTATAATCAGTTGTTAAGCCATTGGTTTTGATGGTTGTGCAACATTCAAGGAAAGTTTGGAGATGGGCATGTGGATCCTCATGATCCAAGCCATGGAAGGTGTTCTGCTGGACTATGTTGACAACTCCCGGGTTGAAGTTCGGTTGTTGTCCAACAATTCGCGGCAGTCTGATGGCTCCCCTCACGTCTCCAGCTCGTGGCACATTGTATTCACGCAAGGTTCTTGGTACGAAGTCAGCCATGTCATCATCGGAGAGGTCGTCAGTCATGTCCTCTTCTCTGTCTTGTCCGTTGTTGCTCATTGTTGCCCTGCTTGAAGTCCCTTTTTGGCTCGGGTGTTCAGAGTGCACGGACCATGTCTCGTCTGTGCGGTCCGTGTCGAGTGGTTGTTCAGGAACAGTGGCTTCTGGAGGAGTATCAGAGAGTCGTCCTTTGCTCCTCAGTCTGTAGTCACCCTTCGGTGGAGGTACGAATGCCAGCTTTCCTAAAGGAGAGAGAAAAAAAAAAATAAAAGAAAAAGATACAAGTTAAAATCTAGATTAAATAAAATAAGCAAAAATCCAGAAAATAAATGATGCCGTCCCCGGCAACGGCGCCAAAAACTTGTTACACCAAAAGGTATAGTACAAAGTTTCAGTACAGTAAACTGCACTTTTTAACCTTCAATACACTTTTCGGTTCAGACTGCAAGTATACAATCCTATCGAGTAGTATAAATTCGGGTATCGATCACAGGGACGGTTCAAGTCTTAACTAGATTTCTACCTAAATTAAATAAAGACTAGAAGTTGGAAAAGATTGGTTTTGGGTTTTATAATTCCTAACAATTTAACGACAATAATTAAATGCAAGAAAGAAAATAAACTTGATTTAAATCAATAGTAAAAAAAAGCGTTTCCAGGGTTATGACTTCATCTCAGTTTTGCCTCGAGGTACCCGGTCCGTGTAGTGTCCTACACGGGCCGTGTCCAGTGTACACGGGCCGGGTACTGTCGTACACGGTCCGTGTGGCCCTCGAGTGAATGCAGCAGTTATTGTTTCTTTGCGTTGTTCCTTTGTGTAGGGTTCTACTGACCAGACCTAATGTTTCTAAACCTCAACTGTCGTCTGTTGGTTCATTAACTTGGTATGGAATTGCAATATGTGCCCTCGTCGGGTTCTAGACCTCAACTGTCGTATGTTGGTCTGAATTACCTAGTTGCTTGTTCGGTATACTAAAGGTAACCTCATTCCGTCGATATGAGGAAATGTTCACCTGTCGGCTACTACTTGGTTTCACCTTCCGGATCACTAATCCTACCTCATGTACTTAGTTTGGTTGAGAGATTATAAGGGCCAAAGTACCTTCTAGATGTGCGCATTCATCTAGTGGTAAACCAATAAAAATCAAACAACTTAGACTAAGCAATTGAAATCAAACACAATCAAGCAAACACAAATTTCAACAAAAGAATCCAATAACTAACATGCAAAACAAAACATTCGATTACATCACAACCCTAGAAACTAAAAGTCTACTCTAACATGATTAAAAAGCAAATAAAACAAATAGAGATAAAGGAGTTCATAGAAAAACTCGAAGAACAATGAAGATCCGTCGAAAAACTCTCGTTTTCCTCCTCTCTTCTTTGCCTCCTTGCTTAGCCGTCTTCTCCTAACCCTAGGAATTGCCTCTCTGCTCCAGAATACCCCTCTGGTGCAAGAAATCCCGCTTATATGCTTTTCTGGCCGACCTTCCATCAATTAGCCTTGTTTCCAAATTCTAAATATGTTTCCGGAAATGCTTGACACGGCCCGTGTGGAATTCTACACGGACCGTGTGCCTGTGTTCTTCCTGCGGTCGAATCAGCAGTTGGAAATGCTTGACACGGCCCGTGTGAAATTCTACACGGACCGTGTACCTGTGTCTCTAGCTCAGATTGTAGATCTTTTCGCAAGCTTTCCGAAAAGTGGTTATACACTTAAAACGGAGTTACGAGTCAAAATCTATGACCGTTTTAATTTCAGGTGCTGAGATTGGTGTCCTGGTCGTGTCTGTGGTCGGGCAGAGGGTTGTACGGTCCGCATAAGAAGTACACGGACTGTATATAGCTTTGAATTGCAGATTCTTCCTCGGTTTCGCCTGTTTTCTGCAAAGTAAGAGCAAATGCGCAGCAGTACCACATTCTATAGATATTCAATGAAATAAACACGATTTGACAGTTCTAAACACAGGTTTTGGTACAAAATACGGGTCGGAATATAGATAAGTTTGCGAGATATCAAACTACACATGAAGGTTGGTGGGTGTTCCAGTCAAGGATAACGCAGCCATCGTTCCAGTCAAACGAATTAACCAATTACCGATCATGTACAATAATCAAAATAAGGTTTATAATTGTTAGGTACTTTACCTTCACAATGTTCCACCATTCGTTCTTATCTTCGTCATCGAATTTGTCCCACCTCTCAACCAAGATAGATGCCTTCTGCTTCACCAAATTGTTACACCAATTTGTGTACTCTGCCCTACGTGGACCCTTCGGACATCCGGTTTTGTTGAACTCGATTTGCAAATCCTTCACCTCTGAGGTCTTCGTGCACATTGTCGGACCTCTTTTCCTCTTTTCTGTCTGAGCCTGCTGGTCCTCTTCTTCCACTATCATATCTACCTGCGGTTTC
The DNA here is from genome assembly GCA_025461125.1 of Carex kokanica. Classification (NCBI taxonomy): domain Eukaryota; kingdom Viridiplantae; phylum Streptophyta; class Magnoliopsida; order Poales; family Cyperaceae; genus Carex; species Carex kokanica. The sequence goes on along the minus strand of JAJGRX010001371.1, from coordinate 1,349,352 downwards.
ACTGTTTCCAAAATCATATCTGCAGTCTCACCTGGCTGTGACATGGTTCTTTCTACAAAAAAGAAACATTATTAAAAATGCTATGAAATGTAAAATTTAGGTCTAACTTATGTGTTGTTGGGTCCTTTGTTCAATCATAGTGTTGGTTTTGCAATTTAGTCCCTGTAACATTAGGTGTCCATGTCACCAGAATAGGTCAGTTGAGGAAACCTTTCACTTAACCAACATACAATCAGAGATAAGGGTTTTGATTTAACCAAGATACAGGGAGCATTGCAACTTAGAGAGAGAGAGAGAGAGAGAGAGAACCTTTCAAGGAGAGAACAGCAACCGCGCGAGAGGAGCTTAGAGATTCAATTGGCGAGCTCAGAGGAGAGCGACAGAGGAGACCGAGCTAGCACCGAGAGAGAGAACGATGGCAGCACCACAGAAAGAGATAGGAGACTAGGGGGTTTAGGTTTTAGGGGAGACGAGGAGATTTTGAAAAGATATTGAGCGACAGAGACGGGGAGATAGGAGACTAGGGGCTTTAGCTTCATTGGGCTCTCTGAAATATTATAAAAGAAATATATATTATGCATTGAATTTTTTTTTCCAAATAAGAAATATTAAAATTTTCAAGTTTAAAAGGAGTAAATATTATACATTGGATTTTTTTTTCCACTGTTTGAACATCTTCCCATAATCCTTCATTGTGGTCAGATCTCATGTAATTTGCTTCGTCTTGTTCTGCAATTGTTGCTATCTCAGCTTGCACATCGGTACAAAATTGAGGTATCTCTTCGAACTGGTTGTACTCTTCTTCGTCGGTGACGTTTTCTACCCCAACAATCCTTCTTTTTCCGGATAGGACGACACTCCACCTATCATCACTCGGGTCAGTGACATAAAAGACTTGGGTGGCTTGCTTGGCAAGTATGAACGGATCATCCACATACCCGACTTTGTCAAAATCAACGAGGGTGAACCCGTCGTTATCAACTTTAACACCCCGGTCTTCGACCCATTGGCACCGAAACAAGGGAATGCTAAGGTGAGGATTGTAAACGAGCTCCCAAATTTCTTCAATAACGCCGTAATAAGACTTTGAAGCTATTACAGGCCGGGCATCCCCCGATCTACTGAATTCTTGGGACGTCACCACCAACGTCACCCCACTATTTTGCATCGTGCTCTTATCACACTGTAATTTAGTGTAAAATGTATATCCGTTAATCTCGTATCCTTGGAATGTTCTAACAACCATTTGGGGTCCTTCGCCCAGCAATCTAACAGTTTCATTTACGGGGGACATTTCGGGGTGTGATTTCACTCTGTCTTCCATCCATCCTATAAAAGAACGGTTATGCTCATCAGTAAGCCACTTCTGACTTCTCGTGTAGTTCTGTTGTCGAAGGATCGTCATGTGCTCATCTATATATGGAGCAACATCAGCCATGTGCTGCAGTACAATAAAATGTGCCTTTCGCAGGTCATCGTTATCAGCAACTATGGCTTTCAACCCTATTGTCCCTACTCCTTGTAGCCTTCCCTCGTATCGAGATTTTGGAACGCCAATAGGACCCACACCGGTCATGTAGTTGGTGCAAAACTCAATTACCTCTTCTGTGGAATATCCCTCCACAATGCTACCTTCGGGACGATGTCGGTTCCTTACGTAACTTTTCAAAATACCCATGAATATCTCGAATGGATACATATACCGCAGGAACGCGGGACCATAGATCTGAATTTCCCTCACAAGATGAACAACAAGGTGAACCATAACATCGAAAAAAGATGGCGGAAAATACATCTCAAGATGGCAAAGGATAACGACGACCTCCTTCTGCAAAGCGTCCAATTTGAGCGGGTCTATCACTTTGGAATTAATTGCATTGAAGAAAAAACAAAGCTTCGTAATGGTTTGCCGCACGGGCTTCGGTAAAATTCCCCGAATTGCAACAGGAATCATATGTGTCATTAAAACATGACAGTCGTGGGATTTCGGACCAATCAATTTCAGGTCCTTTATCGACACCAGCTTCTTAATATTCGAAGAATACCCTGATGGGACTTTAATACTATGAAGGCACTTACAAAAGCTCGTTTTCTCGATCTTCGACATTGTGCACATTGCGGGGGGGGGGGGGGGGGAGGTATGCCTTTTGCTTCCCTTTATCCTGCGGTGCAAGCTCGGGTCGTATTCCCATTAATTTCATGTCTTCTCGAACTTTAAGACCGTCTTTCGTCTTCCCCGAAATGTTCAATAATGTGCCAATCAAACTGTCACAGACATTTTTTTCAACATGCATGACATCTAGGCAATGTCTCACTTCTAAATATTCCCAGTATGGTAGCTCCCAAAATATGGCCTTCTTTTTCCAAATATCTTTCGGTGGTTTTTTGGCACGTTTTCCAAAAACAACAGCAAGGTGTTTAACCCGCATAAAGACATTCTTCCCATCTAACGGACGACGTGCCACTCCAAGCTCAATTTTCCCGTTGAATACCTTCTTCTTCTTACGGTATGGGTGATTAACAGGAAGAAACCTACGGTGCCCCATAAAAACATTCTTTTTACAATTTTTCAACCTCAGCACCTGCGTGTCATCTTCACAGATGGGGCACGCCTTTGCTCCTTTACAAGTGTAACTCGATAAATTACCGTACGCGGGGAAATCATTTATGGTGCAGAATACCATGGCCCGCAAATTAAATTGCTCTTTGCCGTACGCATCCCAGACCGGGACGCCATCACGCCACAATTTCTGGAGGTCCTCAATTAATGGTGCGAGATACACATCTATGTCATTTCCGGGTTGTCTGGGTCCTTGGATTAGTAATGACATCATTATGTACCTGCGTTTCATGCACAACCAAGGAGGAAGATTGTAGATGCATATAAGAACTGGCCAAGTGCTGTGCTGACTGCTCATGCTTCCAAACGGACTCATTCCGTCTGTGCTCACCCCTAACTTAAGGTTTCGTGATTCGCCACCAAATCCTTCGAAATGTCTATCAATGTTTCTCCATTGAATTGAATCAGCAGGGTGTCTTAGTTTACCATCTCTTTTGCGCTCTTCTTCATGCCAACGCAACAATTTCGCATCTTTGGGATTTGCAAATAACCGTCTGAATCTCGGTATTATCGGGAAATACCACACCGCCTTAGCCAGAGGCCTTGCCTTTTTTCCTCCATCACAATCGTCAGTGTCCTGGTCCTTGCGTTTATACCGTGAAACATCGCATTTAGGACAAACATGCATGGCCTCGTACTCGCCACGGTACAATACACAATCATTCGGACATGCATGTATTTTTTCAATCTTCAAACCCATTGGACAGATCAACTTCTTCGCCTGATATATTGTACAGGGTAACTCGTTGTTATCTGGGAGCATCTCTTGTAAAAGCTTTAGTAAGGACGTGAAACTCTTATCGCTCCAACCGTTGTCTACTTTTAAGTTCAATAATTTCAACACAGCTGATAGTTTTGTAAATTTGGTACACTCGGGGTATAACGGCTTTTTAGATTCATTAGACAGATACTAAAATTTTTAAAAAATTTTATCACTAATTTCATCTTCCACATCACGTAACATGTCCTCTAGATTCTCAGTAAAATTGTATTCTGCATTTTCATCAATCTCCACCTCATCATCCTCATTGCAATCAAGCCCAGCATTATCGAAATTTTCGACATTCTCAAAATCATCGTTGCATTCAAATTCAAAATTATCAACAGTTTCTACATTATCATCATTCTCGTCCAAAACAAAATTTCTATTGGTTCCACTACATTCCCCAATTTTCTCACCATGCATAAACCAACATGTATATTTTTTCTTAAATCCCCGACAAATCAAATGAGCTCTAATTTCTTCCGAATCCCCAAATCTTATAGAATTTTTACAATCTCTACAAGGACACAAGATGTCGTTATCTTTTGTGTCCATTCTATAACTCTCAGCAAATTTTAGGAACTCATCAACGCGAGCCAAGTATTCTGCACTATCACGTCACAATTCGTACATCCAACTTCGATCTATCTGTAAATTAAAGTAAACAAAAAAAATTCCAATTAAACATATATGGTGGTCAGCATATATATTGTTCCAATGACTTGGCTTATAAAGGGCCGGTTTACAATCCTAACCCACTCTTTGAATATTATGCCTCATATGTGAACACATATTAGCGGGATTTAATTAGTATTTGAGAAAAATTCGGCAGCATTTCTCCTTAACTCCCCAAGTATGCGTAAAAACTACATACTCGTAGGAGCAATAAGGAGAAATACTGTCGAACTTTTCTCAAATACTAATTAAATCCCGCTAATACGTGTTCACATCCTAAATGAGACACAATATTCAAAGAGCAGTCCCAAACGGGGGACTATCCAAAATTAATCCCTATTGGATTAATTTTGAACGGGCATGGACCTAAAAGCATCAGTAGGTCGGTTATTGGACCACAATACACTAATTATTTACATTATCTTAACAAATCAAGCACGCATGCATTAAATAATAATTGACAGAAATAATTAAGCAATATTAATCAGTAACAGAAAATTAGATAAAGAAGAGGGAAATATATATATGTATGACTAACCTTGGCAATAGAGAGGAGAATGCGAATTAACTTCCAAGCTATATCTCAGATCCGGCCTCGTTCCTTGTGCGCAGAAATCAGACCAATTCAATACAGAGAGAGAGAAGTATTAATTGATCAAAACGGCGCCGGAAGAAGGCCTTTTATATAGTTCCAAACCCTAAAATAACCTTTCTACATGGATGATAATCTATAAATCCGTGTAAAAAAAGCATTACGAGAGCTACACGGACTTTTATATAGGTAGCCGTTTATAAAAGATAACCTTTATACACGGACATTTATATAAACAGCCGTGTGTAATATAAAAGATAAACTTTCTTCACGGACATTTAGAATTCTTTTTTTTCCCTAATTTTTGTTTTATTTTTTTTGGTTTAGCCTTCCATTATTTCGAGCAAGTATCTTTGTTTTCACGGATATTTAGCTATAAATCCGTGTAGAAAGACACACAGACTTTTATATAAACAGCCGTGCAAAGTATTTTTCTACACTGTTAATTAAACAAAAATCCGTGTACTATTTCTCGTTTCTACACGGCTCTTTATTAAACGTCCGTGTAGCATTGTTTTTTTTTTTTTTTTTTTTGGCTGTCAACTAGTTTTTTTCCCTATGTTTTTCAGATAGCAAAACAAACAATTTCCAAAACAGAGGAAGACAATTAAAATCCCGAATTACAAAACATAGCAATTTAAACTAAAAATTCATGTACCCTAAATTATACAAAATTAAAGCATTACAAAAGTTGGAATAAAAAGTCATATTGTAAACTAAACATTTCCATTAAGGACTAGAATAGGGTGGTTCTTTCCTTTTGGTGCCGGTAGGGTTTACAGAGGGGTGATATGAAGATATGTTTTACTAAAGAGTTGAGTTAAAAGTTAGATGAAGGACCTTCAAAAAAAATGGAAGAGGTCGAGGAAGGACCTTCAGAGCCGGATGAAGAGACGAATGAAGAGTCGGATGATCTCCGACTTCATTCGACTCTTCACCCGGCTCTGAAGGTCACATTCACCTCTTCATCCGGGTCACATTCACCTCTTTCTGAAGGTCTTTCACCTAACTTTTACCGGCCAACTCTTCGTCCAGTAAAATTGATCGGAATAGAGATAATTTCTCCTCTGGATCTTGCTTGCCCGAATTAGTTAGGACATGCAAGGAACTAACCAAAAGACTACCTAGCTAAGTTAATGTAACCAAGGTAAGGACTACTAGTTACATTAATCTAAGTAGCATTTTGGTTATATGTCCTAAACTAAACACCTTAGCAAGATATAGAGGAGAAATACAAATTAACTTCCAATATCTCAGATCCGGCCTCCAGTTATAACATCTCGAAAAAATTGGGGAAATGAAGCACTTCGCATGGGAATTCGAGATGTAGGTTATCAATTATATCGGATCGCTCATCTGTGAGCTCCCAAAACAGTAGCTCATATCGATCTAATTTTGCGATCTGAAACAATTGATAAACCTACATCTCAACCCAATTGTTAACTGTGAGAGGGGAGAGTATAAATTGATCAAAACGGCGCTGGGGAGAAGGCCTTTTATATAACAAAAAACCTAAAATATCCTTTCTACACAGCTCTTTATTAAACGTCCGTGTAGCTCGCTCAAGGCTTTCTACTCTGTCATTTAAACAAAAAACCATGTACAAATTCGACATTTCTACACGGCTCTTTATTAAACATCCGTGTAGCTCCTACAGGTTATCTACACGGTCATTGAAACATTTATCCGTGCACAATTTTTGCCTATCTTCACGGTTCTTTAATTAAGAATCCGTGTAGCTCTCTCAAGGCTTTCTCCACGGATATTTAAACAATAAGCCGTGTACAGTTCCTGGTAAACGTCCGTGTAGCTCTCTCACGTCTTTCTACACTTCTTCTTTCATAAATATCCGTGTAGAAACAATACAGATATTTCAGGCATCAAAAAAATTACAACTTCTACACGGTTTTTATATAAAATTGCCAAATCCGTGTACAATGTGCCGTGTACAATGACCATTTCTGTAGTAGTGCTCAGTGAAAGTTGGTCCATTTTCAGTGAACGTTTTCTCGGAATAAACCGTTGATGGTAAGTTCGATTTATTTTTCAATTTGACACATATATGATATACACCGGCTGTTAGTTACAAGAACCAACAGAGTAATCGTTAGTGATGTGGTGTTACGTACTAGTGAAAGGATTTCGTTGACACTCCTATATATACCCCATCTATTAAACTAAGCAGTCTATAGAGAGAACGAGAGTGCCATAACCCAACAAACGCAAATGGGTCGCTCTTCATGGCTCTTGCTGTTCCTAATCTCTCTTTCTCAAGCCATCATTACAAAATCCCAAACTTCAAACCCACAAAATATCACAAGCATTAACATAGGAGTTCTCTACACATACAATTCCATCATTGGTCGTGCTGCGAGAATTGCAATTGAGCTGGCACTAGAAGATGTGAACTCAGATAGAACCGTACTCCCTGACACGAAGTTCAATGTAATCTCACAGGATACCAATTGTAGTGGGTTTCTTGCTACAATTGAAGGTAATTAATGTACCCAAATTTTTATTTAACTTTCAATGGGATAGAATAATGTTTGACTTTTTTTTAATAAATATACTGTGGACTTAAAGAGTAGTGGACTGGAAAAAAAAATGTAGAATTTGATTTTCAGTACCTCTTCGCAATATCAAAGATCTGATTTTTCTGTTTCTTTACCTTTTTTTTTCTTCTTTTGCTTAGTTTTTCCTCAAAAAAATCATGTTAAAATTTAAGATTGAATTGAAAGAGAAATGATTTCATTCATTGATTAATTTTACATTACATTAATTGCTTGCAAGGGTTTATATAGGCTACTTAGCCGTTATGATATCTCCTAATTATTCTACTGGCCGTTAGGTTTTTCTGTCACACAAAATCTAATTTAGCAGATTGATCCTAGTTGATTGGTTATTAATGTGATTGATACTATAATCTTGGTAAGATAGCATATAGCTGTCAAAGTGTCTCCAGCAACAAATCCTTTAAAACACAACCGAAGCTGCTTCAAATTAGTGGCATGAAGACGGAAATTAACTAGAATCCAAAATACAACTGACAGAATCTAGCATGCATTCTAGGAAAGCAACAAATGTCTATAATAAAATTGGGCTGTAAATATCCTGGTAACGCTCAGGTTATAGATTAGAACAAATCGAACAAAATTTTTTACTAGGTGGTGGGTAACTAATTAAATAAAAAAAAACAAATACATAAACAAATAGAAATATATGTCTTTTGTGTTTTAAAACCTCTCTAACAAACTTGTCGCTACAAAATGCTTGTCTTGGTCATGATTCTCTCCAGCATTACAAGTACTAGAGAAAAATGTGGTGGCGATCATTGGCCCACAGTCATCAGGAGGCAGTCACATACTCTCCCAAGTGGCGAACTCACTACAAGTACCATTAGTCTCCTTCTCCGCAACCGACCCGACTCTCTCCTCCCTAGAATTTCCCTACTTCCTCCGTGCCACTCAATCTGACCAGTTTCAGATGCGTGCCATAGCCGACATTGTAGACTTCTTCCAGTGGCGTGAGGTCACCGCAATATATGTTGATGATGACTATGGACGTAACGGTATTGCCGCCTTGGGTGATGAGCTGGCGCTTAGAAGGGCAAAGATTTCATACAAAGCGGGTTTTGCGCAGGCCATGGATCTGACTGATATCACTGACTTGCTTCTACGGGTCAATTTAATGGAGTCACGAGTTTATGTCCTGCATGTGAACCCAGATTCAGGTCTGACAGTCTTTTCTGTTGCTCAAAAGTTGGGTATGACGGGACCTGGTTACGTATGGATCGTAACTGATTGGCTGGCTGCAGTTTTGGATTCTAATGGGTTGGGTTTAGGATACGGGCATGAGTCAGTTGATGCTGACCCAAAAGTTCTTAATCTGTTACAAGGATCAATTGTGCTGAGAAGGCATACGCCGGATTCAGATCTCAAGATGAAATTTGCATCCAGATGGAGAAACAAAACGGGCAATACAGCTACTGGGTCAAATCTCAATGCATACAGTCTGTATGCTTATGATTCAGTGTGGTTGGTGGCACATGCAATTGATCAATATATAAAAACGAATGGAAACAGAATAAATTTCTCAACTGACCCAAGATTGCATGATGTGAATGGGAGCGCTTTAAACTTGGAAATTTTGAAAATTTTTGATGGCGGTGAGGGCTTGCTACAAAATATGTTGAGCACAAACTTCACAGGGGTTACTGGACAGTTACAGTTTGACCCAAATCGGGACCTGATCCGCCCTGCGTATGATATCATCAATGTGGTGTCTACTGGACCACGATTGATCGGGTACTGGTCAAATTACTCGGGTCTATCCGTTGTTTCACCTGAAATCCTATATCAAAAGCCACAAAACTTGTCAGGCCAGTCCCGCAGGCTATACGATGTGTTGTGGCCTGGTGGGATCAAGCAGCAGCCACGTGGTTGGGTTTTCCCGAACAATGGCCAGCCCTTGCGAATTGGAGTGCCAAACAAGGTCAGCTTTAAGCAGTTTGTGTCAAGAGGGTCTAATTCTGGATCGAACAACAATGCTAGTGGGTTCTGTATTGATATTTTCAATGCGGCAATCAAGTTATTACCATACCCGGTGCCATGTTCTTTTATACTGATTGGAAACGGTACTGTTAACCCGAATTACGATAATGTGGTCAATATGGTTGCTCAAAATGTACTCTCTTTCTCCCTCCTCCCCCCCCCCCCCCCCCCCCCCCCCCCACCCCCCCACACACACACACGCGCGCGTGCGCCTCTTGGTAGCTTAAGGGCACAACCTTAATTGGTATCAAGAGCTCAAACTACCATACAGGTCAAATGCTGTAGCCAGTATTGGATAAAACCTGGTTGAAATGCCTGTCAGACATATGTCAAAATTCCCAATACCATACAAGATTCATATTGATGCCGTGCCAATTAGACTCGGTACCAAGAAATTCCAGTGGTGGTAATACCTGTATGAAGGTAGTAACTAATCGCTAACTAACAAAGTAACAAGACCAACAAGAACGTAACTGAATGAATTGGTACCATGTTGGTATGCAATTGATACAATGACATAGAGGTGACTTATCAGTCATGTTCCGGAAGTGAACTGTACATGTACAATATTTATTGTACTTGAAGTTGGTCCAGTGGGTATAGCTTATAACAGATCAAATAACATTTAACTCTATTTATTTACTTTAGATCTTTTCAACTTCTATACTTGTCAGGAATTGGACGCAGTAGTGGGGGACATAGCGATAGTGAAAAACCGAACGAGGATTGTGGATTTCACGCAACCTTATGCTGAAGCAGGTTTGGTGATAGTTGTACCAGTTAAGCACGATAGCTCAAGTGCATGGGCCTTTCTAAAACCGTTTACTCTCCCAATGTGGTGTGTTACCGTTGGGTTTTTCCTATTTTTTGGTGTTGTTATTTGGATTCTAGAACACAGAACAAACGAGGAGTTCCGTGGCCACCCTAAAGAACAAGTTGCCACTATATTTTGGTGAGCATTCAGTTACCACCTATATTTTTTTCTACTGCGTGTCCCTTGTTTTCAAAGTCCTGTAGCAGCAGTGGAGATTGGACATTACAGCAGAGCACACTAGAAGTTTTATGACATTATTAGCAAATGCACTTTGTTTTTTTTTTAATGTGCATAATTTATTTTAATTATCTATTGAGTTCCTTTTCAAAAAAAAAAATAATATCTATTGATTTGTTTTCTTCATTCTGCAGGTTTAGTTTCTCCACTATGTTCTTTGCACACAGTATGCCCTCTTCCTTCATCTCTGACTTTAAAAAATAATAATAAGGCAGAAAGAAAGAAATGAGTGGTCTTCGATGTGATACCACAAAGCATCACACAAACACTAGAAAACAGCAGAGGTGAACATACAACCGAAAAAAAATATGATAGGAATAAAACTAGGTAGAGGCGGTACTTTGAATGAACTATGTGATGCATAGTTTTTCCAACACTGACCCGTTTTCCGGTGCATACAAGATATATAATATTCGGTCTTGTCACACAGTATATTTTCAGAAATAAAAGAAAATTACTTAAATATATAATATTGTTTTGGCTTTGTTGTATTGCAATTGTAGGACAGAACCTACTATCTGCGCTTGGCCGGTTTGTGATGCTTGTATGGTTGTTTGTGGTCCTGATTATTACCTCCAGCTACACTGCATCTCTCACCTCGATCCTAACTGTCCAACAACTCTCCTCTGGCATCAAAAGCCTCGATAGCCTCATTGCCAGCCATGACCCCATCGGGTATTATAAAACTGCTCTCATTATTATTGTTGTTATTGGCAAAAAACACCCAGCTTGTGGTGTTTGGAAAGAATACATCCAAAACTAACAGTCTGGTCTAGTTCATAATCTGTCAATTTCATTTGAATATAATTCTTGTGGATTTAAAAACAGTTGTGTTTCTTAGAATATGCTGGGTGCATTTGGTTTCTTCTGTATATATAGATAATCAATGGTGCAAATAAAAAGAAACCTTGAATATAATTGGAGTAGCTTGTAGTTGCAAAAAGTAGACAATTCCTGGTCAGCATGCAATATCAGCCATTTAATTTGGTGGATAACTTATAATTCGAAAATCCACCTGTTCATTGCTAGCACTGTAAATTAAATCAATTTTTATTATATAGAGGAAATAGTTCCTAGTAAGCATTGATGGTGAAAGATTACTTTTGGGGAATACTTTAGTCAAAAAGATCGAAGATTATTCCCATCTGCATTCTCCAATCTATATCTATCGATCATCTTACCAAGAGGTAATGGCAGGGACGAGAATCATATATACAACTTCAATTGTTTAGGGACCAAAATGGAAAATTTATCTTCAAGGACTGTTAAAGGAAAAGGGATGATACTGACATACTGTAGAGACTAACTCTTTTCTTTTTTCTACCATACCTATTTCATGAATCTTTAGATACTAAAGATTCAACTTTTCTGTGACAGGTACCAGGCTGGTACATTCACAAAGAATTACCTCATAGAGGAGCTGAACATACCTGAGTCAAGGCTTGTGCCGTTAAGTACCATTGAGCAGTATGCTGATGCCCTGATGCGTGGGCCCCAGGGTGGTGGTGTCGCGGCAATAGTTGATCAGAGCCCATATGTTCAGATTTTCCTCACAGGTTATTGCAACTTTCGTGTTGTTGGTCAGCAGTTTACCCGTCAAGGATGGGGTTTCGTAAGTCTCTTTTTAAGATTTATTGCAAAGTATATAGTAAAATTCCGATGTAAAGGTATGTTTATATACTATTAACTCATATACAGTTTGAAAAACCAAATAATTCAAATTTCAATGGCAAAATAGTGTCCATATTTTAAGGAGGGTTCAAATGACTTTACATTTGGTGCTCCCACTATGCTTCGATTTTTTAAAACCTTTAATCAAACTCTAAAGCTGAAATATTAAATAAAATGGTTAAATCATGAATTATTTGTAAATAGTTAGGATTGCTAGGAGAGTCAAGCATGTGACCTTTGTAAATACTTTTCTTAAATTAATACCATTGTTAGCAGCATCAAGCGCCCCATCTAACCTTAAAAAACAAGATGGTTTGATCATGTATGTCATTTCTTCTATGCACTCTAAAAACTTACAATATTTTTGTATAAAAATCTAATGGTATAGATAATTTGTAGAAGTTAATTTTACAATATCGTGGTCATCAAAATAAAGCTGAGATGTCATAATTTTGTATAGAGTAAGGCTATGGTACTATGCATAGCACGGATTGGTCTGTACTACGGATCAATTTTTTTGTTTTCGAAATTCTAACGGTCGATCCGAATCATTCAACATGGTTTCCATATAAATATGTACTTATAAACTAAATTTACATTTTGTAGAATTTGTTTACTATTTTTTTAGATGGGTTGAAAATCACTGTTTTTGGATGGTCGAGAATTTTCACATCAAGTGATTTTCTATCCATCTAAAAAAATATTAAAGAAATTCTAAAAAATGTAAAATTTTGTTTACAAGTACATATTAATATGGAGACCATGTTGAACCGTTCGGATCGGCCGTTAGGACTTTCAAACTAAAAATTTTAGTCCATAGAATTGACCAATATGCGCTATGCATAGTACCAGAGCCTCACTCATTTTGTATATATGTACATCTAAAGGCCATAATATTGGTGATCAAATTCAACGGTTTTCATTTTTGTTATTTTTTTGTTTTAGAATTTTTGTTCTTGTGCATTAAAAAAGTAGAGACATGAAAAATGGAGGCTTCCACACTTTTCTAAAATACAGTTTTTTTTTTTTATGATAATAGATTAATAACGTGCATATGCTTGAGACTAGCTACTTGTACAATCTATGGGTAATGCATGTATTTGAGACATACCATTTAAATGTGGAATTTTTTTTCCTTAATAGGCATTTCAAAGAGATTCTCCTCTAGTAGTTGACCTCTCAACTGCTATTCTGACATTGTCAGAGAATGGAGAACTCCAGCGCATTCACGACCAATGGCTGAACAGCAACGGTGGGTGCAGCTCTGATAATACAGATATCGAGTCAAATCGTCTAAGTCTAAGCAGCTTTTGGGTTCTTTTTTTAATATTTGGTGGCGTCTGCTTTTCGGCAGTAATTATATATTTCATAAAGATATGTGTTCAGCCTAAAAAATACAACAATAGAACAAGCGATACAAGAGAAAATGAAGCGATACGATAGAACAAGGCGGCTTGCTAGTTTTGCTAATTTCAAAGATTTGATTTTGTGGATACTAAGAAAGCAGATTTCGAAAAAAAGAAGACAGAAAAGAGCAGAGAGGTGAAAAGGTCCATTAAGAGGAATGTAAATAATGTAAGGGCTAAAATTGTGAATGTGAATTTGATACTGGTACGGATTGAGCTACTGGTACGGTGTTGGGATTGAGTTGTAGCTTATAGATTGAACTCAGGGGATTAAGTTGTAATTTTCAGTTTTAGAGGGTGTGCTATGTTATTAGTTGAGAAGCAACCAATTATCATTTTTACTGTTGTAATTTAGGATTTCGGTGGTATTGCAAACTATGGATGTGCGGTTTGTAATTTACATTTTCATTTACTATGAGAGAGATCTGAGTTAAGGCGAGAGAGGGTGGTGGATCGAAGAGAAAATGATGCTCCCGGCGTTGTCTAGTGGAGAGGTCAGAGGTGCGAAGAGTTTTGAGTAATAAAACTGATGAAAAATCGTATTTCATTTCTGATCTGTTGTGCCTCTATAGGCATTACATATTACACAAAGGACCCTACAATTGATAATATTCATTTCTTACTAAAAGGTCCCTATAAACATACAAATCAATCTCAACACTCCCCCTCAAGATGGGCAAAAGATATCCATCAAGCCCATCTTGTCACAAAACCTAACTAGATCAATTGAGCCAAGTCCTTTGGTGAGGCAGTCAGCTACTTGATCTCCAGTAGCTACATAACTCAGCTCCAATAGTCCACTTTCCAGCTTTTCCTTTATGAAGAACCTATCGATCTCCACATGCTTGGTTCTGTCATGCTCCGTGATTCACCTTGAGCTCTTCCAACAACCTCTTTAGCCACAACATCTCTGCAACTCCCAATGCCATAGCCCTGTACTCGGCTTCTGCTGTCGATCTCGCGACAACCGGTTGCTTCTTGCTCTTCCAAGAGACCAAGTTACCCCCTACGAACATGCAATAGCCAGATGTGGACCTCCTGTCATCGAGAGAACTAGCCCAATCAGAGTCACAATAGCCCTCAATATTCATGTGCCCATTTTGCCTGAAAATCAAGCCCTTCCCCGGTGCACTCTTCAGGTACCTCAGAATGTGATACACTGCGTCCATATGGACCTTCCTAGGGTCATGCATGTAGCGGCTCACCACGCTCACTGCAAATGAGATATCGGGACGAGTATGACTCAAATAGATCAATCTGCCTACCAGTCTCTGGTACCTCTCACGATCAACCTGTTCTCCTATCTCTGCGCTTATCTTGGCCTTCACATCAATTGGGGAAACTGCAGGTCTGCACCCCAACATGCCTGTCTCTGTGAGCAAGTCTAGGACATACTTCCTTTGGGATAGAACAATCCCCTCTGCTCCACGAGCCACCTCAATCCCAAGGAAGTACCTAAGCTGTCCCAAATCCTTCACCTCGAATTCCTTTCCCAATTTTGTCTTCAACTTTGCAATTTCCCCCTCATCATCCCCAGTAATGATCATATCATCAACATACACAGCCAGCATAGTAATGTGACCACCATGTTGTCAAAAGAACACCGTGTGGTCAGCATTGATCTGTTGGTAGCCCATGCCTACCAAGCCTCCTGAACCTATCAAACCAGGCCCGGGGAGACTGTTTCAACCCATAAAGTGACTTCTTGAGCCTGCACACCTTACCTACTGTCTGGTGTGTGCCAAACCCTGGTGGAACCTCCATATACACCTCCTCAAACAAATCACCATGAAGAAAGGCATTCTTCACGTCGAGTTGGTGTAACTGCCATCCTCCATTTGCTGCCATAGAAACCAGTGTCCTTACTGTGCTCATCTTAGCCACGGGTGCAAAGGTCTCATCATAGTCGATGCCATAGGTCTGACTATATCCCTTCGCTACCAACCTAGCCTTGTAGCGCTCAACCAGACCCTCTGGATTCTGCTTCACTGTGAAGACCCATTTGCATCCAACAGCCTTCTTGCCTGGTGGTAGTGACACAAGCTCCCAGGTTTCGTTCTTGGTGAGGGCCCCGAGCTCTTCTATCATGGCGGCTTTCCATTTCGGATCTCCTTTAGCAACCTGCCAACACTTAGGAATAGAGACAGTGTCTAATGATGCAATGAATGCTCCATGTACAGATGATATGTGTGAGTAAGAGACAAACTGGGCAATATCATGTGGAAAACCATATCGGTCAGGAGGAATGCCCGCATTCTTGCGAACACTCCGCCTTACCGACAGGGGAGTAGGAAGAGTAGAGAGATGAATCATATCACCTGTGTATTCTGGGTCTGAGGTGGTTGGTGAAGGTGTCTCAAGAGTCGGAGTAGGCAGGGACAAGGGACTTGGCACAAGTGACACTGTAGGCACGGTTCCATCATTCTGCTGTGTTCTCCTAACATACACCTTACGGTATCTCAACTCCCCCTGAGCCTGAGTTCTACCACCTTCGGGCTCATTCCTCTCAACTTCCGGCTCAACCACAGCCGAATTCTCAAGTACAGGACAAGGAATACTACCCACACTCACCATCCTCCTCTCATCCTCACTACTACTCTCCCCCTCTCGCCTCATACCTCCTGTATCGAGCAAGTCTCCAAAGGGTGATGTCGCATCTGAGGAATAGTATGGTTCGAGCTCTCGGAATGTAACATCCATACTCACAAATAGTCTCTTCTCTTCTGGGCTCCAGCACACATAACCCTTTTGAGTACCCGAGTACCCAACAAAGATACATCTCACAGCCCTAGGATCCAGTTTTCCTACATTTGGTCTTTTGTCATGCACGAAGCACACACATCCAAAGGTTTTAAGGGGAAGAATATTTCCATTCTTACCTTTCAGCATTTCAATCGGAGACTTCCAATCCAACACCCGCGAGGGCATCCTGTTGATCAAATAGGATGCTGTCAGAACTGCTTGCCCCCACAAGTACTTTGGGACTTTCATCGAGATCATCATACTCCGAGTTACCTCAAGGAGATGTCTATTCTTCCGTTCTGCTACCCCATTCTGCTCTGGTGTGTACGGACATGTGGTTTGATGTTGTATCCCCTGAGATGACAGGTACTCCCCAAATGCCCTATTGGTGTACTCTGTTCCATTGTCAGACCTCAATACCTTTACAACAGCACCATATTGAGTCTGAACCATTTTATGGAGATCTTTGAAGCAAGCAAGCACATCACTCTTGTTTTTCATCAAGTAAAGCCAAGTCACACGAGAAAAACAATCAATGAAAGAAACAAAATATCTAAATCCATTCAAAGTAGTTGTGGGACAAGGTCCCCATACATCAGAGTGAATCAAATCAAACATATAAGAACTCCTACTACCAGAGCTAGCATAAGAGCTCCTAGTATGCTTGCCTAACTCACACGCATCACACACCAGTTTTTCCTTATTAGCCTTTTCAAATAAAGACGGATACAACCTACTCAAAACAGGAAATGAGGAATGACCTAAGCGCCTATGATGAAGCAGCAGTAAGTCCTCCACACTCCTCTCAACTCCTCCAGCTCTCTCTACGATGGATGAGAGGGCCGAGTCCATACCCCCCCCATCCATGTACCACAGCCCGCTATGCCAAGTGCCAGTCCCAAGCAACCTGCCGGTCCCCTTCTCTTGGAAGATCACCTTAGGAATATCAAACAAAACAACACATTTTAGTTGTGATATAATGGCACTTATGGATAAGAGATTCACAGGAAAAGAAGGAGCATGCAAAACATTAGACAAAGTCAAAGTATTGGTACATTTCACAGTACCCTTACCAACTACGGGCTGAGCCGTACCATCGGCAGTCTGAATGCTCTTTGGAACTGCTAGGCGAGTATAGGAAGAAAACTCCCCAGCAGCACCAGTCACATGGTGAGACGCACCAGAGTCGACTATCCAATCTGGTGATTTGGTGGGTATAGAGGCTAGAGCAAATGTATCATGAGTACCTGTGGCTGTGTGGGCAAGAGAAGCAAAGTTACCCCTAGATGAAGATGAGGTAGATGCATCATCTCTCACACTCTTCCCATCACCTGTCAGCTTCTGCCTGTTCCTGAGTGCCTGAGAATAGGCATCCACGAGTGCCTGATCCTCCTCTGTAAGATTCCCACCAGTTTCTTCTTCCTCCTCTGCAACCATCAGATGTGCCCGGTTGCCTCCTCTTCCACCTCTCCGACCTCCACGGCCGCGACCACGACTCCCAAACTGCCCCTTCCACCTGTATCTCTCTCCTTTGGTGGCTTCGGGCAAGCCTGCTTCAGGTGACCCACCTCACCACAGTTGTAGCACTGTCGAGTCTCGCCCCTGTACCCTGTGTTACCTGAGTTAGAGACCGCTAGTGCTGACTTCACTCCTGGAAGTCCTCTTGTCCCAGCCTGTAATCCTATGCGGCTCTCCTCCTGTATCATCGCAGAGATCGACCCATCCAGAGAGGGGATCTTCTAATGGGCTAGCAACACTGCGCTCCTCTGCTCGAATGCTGAGTCCAAATGCCTCAGAAAGTGCATAGTCCTCCTCTGGACATCTCTCAAACCCTTCTTGCAATTTGGATCCAAACAGCACTCAGCAGGAGAGAAATGATCGTAATCTGCCCACAGTCTCTCCAAATCTGCGGCATACTCCTGAATCGACCTACCTCTCTGTGCTACCTCCTCTATCTCTCTCTCGATCTGGAACACTCTCATATTATTGTCAATCCCTGCATAGATCCTCATCAACTTCCCCCAGACATCACTCACGGCCTCTATGCCATCAACCGTCTTGGCAATAGATGCAACCATAGAGTTTAGAAGCCAAGTGTGTAGCAGACTGTTTGTAGATCTCCACTCACTGTACCCAGCTGAGCCCTCAGCTGGCACGTCCATCTCACCTGTGATATACCCATCCAGGTTCTTCCCTACTAGAGGCCTCTTAACCCGACGCGACCAGCTCAAATACGTGGCTGGCCCATCCAGTTTTATGTTCACAGACTGAAGATCCAACTTCTGTAACTTCGGCTTGCTCTCAACAGGAGCTTGGCTCTCGGCCAATGCTCGCACCACGACAGCGAGCTCATCAGGAGTTAGCTTCGAGAATTAAACTTTACATGTGTAAGTAGTACATTTATTTAATGAAAAAATAATTTCGAGAATTAAACTTTTTCAAATACTAATAATATATTATTTGAAAGAAATGAAACATTCTAACATAAAATCACTAAATTTAGTTTATGATAACAACTTAATTGAAAAATTTACATTAGTAAGTAAGAAAAATATATGATATATAAATAATTAAGTTGTTATCATATCGTACTAATTGAAATATAGTTGTGCCCTAAATTTTATAAATATATGGTATATCAAAGTACAAATAAAACTACAATACATGATTTATGAAACTTATTATCACACACAGTCACAGAAAAAAAAGTATTGTGAAAATAAATATTCACTTGAATAAACGGAAATAAACGGAAATAAACAGAATAATCGGGAATAATCGGCCGATATCGGAAAAATCCACAAACAGACCTCTGATTGGTGTATTCGTATCGATTTGGCCAACGTTAACGATTAAACGGACGTTTAATCGGCATAAATATTTTTGAAAGCAGATAAAAAAGTAGAAAATCAGATTGGTGGTGTTGGGATTGCACAAATAAAAAAGTTTGAAAGAGTAATTGTCAAAATTAAATAATTTGAAAGCAGAGTTTGTATATGAATAATAATAAGTGAGGTTCTATTGCATAAATATTTTTTTTGTTTCTGGTAGTTAACCCCCAGACAAAATTCGAGTATTCTAAACTTGCGTGCTACAAAATAGAATAAAAGTGAAAGTAATATCCCACTTGTAGTTCTTTTTTTTATCTCCACTCTTATCTTATTGGAATCCTTTCAATGTAACTTAGCTCAGTTAAATAAAATGAAAACGACCCTGCAATAAAAAGTGTGAATTTGAAAAGGAAGCTTTATAACTTTATTTCTCCCCATATCGGAACCTACTCAATTAAGACGACTCAACGTTTGTTCTCTTTTGTTTTTTTCTCAAATTCATAAAAATAAAAATTCAATTGAAATGTGGATTAAATGCTACTATATATTTTTTATTTCTCCATTATAACTTCATTTTAAAACTTTAATTATAACTTAAAACTCAAATGTCAAAATATAATTTTTAGATATGATCAATATCATTTCTTTGTAAATACGTAGAAGATTAAGCAATGTCAATTTTGTTTTCATCGATATTAATAGATTGCAAAAGTACACTAATGTGGATAGTTTTTGGACGTTAATTGATTTAACTTATTGATTCATATGAAAACAAAGCAAAAAGTATAATTTTTTGTATGCATGTAGAAGCCAATATGTTACTATTGTGATCTAGAAGCCAATCTTTTGATGATTATACTATAAGTTTTGTTTATAAAGTGAATGTTGACTGAAACATTTGTTTCTTGAGAATTTTATTATTTATGGATTATTCGAGTTATGAACTTAAATTGTGAAACTCTACAATAAAAATTAATAAATACTCTAAAAAGGTCCTTAATTTTGGTAATTTGCTGGACACTAATTCAACCAGTGTAAAATTAGTATGTGGATTATATAATTGTTATATTCTACTGACTATTTGATAAGAAACTATCAATTTAATCAGACATACATGTCAGAGAACTTGGTATTCCACAGATCCCAAATGAGAAATTATATGAATTAATTGTGTTTTATGTCATATATGTTTCAGTGTTGTTTTGATTCTATAATATGAGATGTGAGTAGTTTTCCTAACATGAGATATATGTATATGCAGATATTGTTCAACGTTATTTGAAACTGACTACTATAAAGAGGATGTCTCAATATGTGTATATTGTACAGAGTGATCAAGCTCAAATTGATAGTGAATTACGTAGAATTTTGACTTAGGTTTTGTCTTATTTTCTCACATTTATACTTAATTAATCCATAAAAAATGTTATTGTTGCCCAACTTTGTGTTTTAGTACAGGAAACATGTTTTGGGGCTATTTTACATCATTTGGAGCAAGAATCGGGTCGATCAGAATAGCGCAGCTCATCGGCTAAGGCTCTGGTACGGGCCATATTCACCAATACGGACCAGAGCCTTAGTACGGACCAAAGATAGCCGAATATGCATTAACTCCCTCAGTGACCAGAGCCTTAGTAAGGACCAAGGCGCCCTTTGGTGAATAACTATGCCAGCTGTATCCAGATCAGAAAACTTGCACTCCACTAATCTCTAGGCACCCCTCCACTCCTATATAAGCCTTCTGGACTGAACAGAAATACATCTTTGTATTTTTTTGTTTTATTATTTCTTTAAGTGAGAAGAGAGGAGTATGTAGAGACTAAGTAGGAGGGTACTTCGTGTATGGTTGTATCTTTCTCTTATCTCTTTGCAAACATGCCGTTCCGCGGCTAAGTGTAGATTCTTAGGGTTGCAGTAAACCTTATTACTCATGATGTTTTGATATATATTTTTATTTGATCATTGTTTAGTCTTTTGTTGTACGATTGCTTTTATGCTTTATGTTTTATCTTTCTTGATTTTGTTTATTAGTCTAGACCGTCATGTGGTGGCCACACATGAGAGTTCGTTATCTTTAGGCTAATAGAATTGGGATAAGGGAGAATAAAAATACTGGATTAGTGGTGGAAACTTTAACCGGAGATATCATTAATTGGATCAACAAAAGTATACATGGAGGTCTCGACATTCGCAGACGAATGTCGCATTGTCGTGCCTTACCATGGGGACACCCAACATGACCAAGATAATAGGGCAACGTACCTAACAGTGAAGTCTGAATTCTTTTGGGTTAGTCACAGATCTCTTTGCACTAGTCAAGACAAGTCTTAACGGGATCTCTTAATTAGTAGGGTGGTTACACGCGAAAGTGATAATCACTAAATTGGATTAGAAACTCTCATGTGCGAATCTGTTTTACTCATATTGGAATGTCAATGGATACAGTAAGATGAAGATATTTTCATACTCAAATCAGTTTTACTCATATTCTATTTTTACTCGTTAAGTATTAGTCTTATATGCACACACTACCTTTACAAGTACAAAATATGTCTCATATCGGTAATTATGTGATATACAAATTTTTTTCTTATCACTAGTGGAAAAATTGGAATCAGGATCGGCCTAATAGTATCGGTTATATGAAACAACCGATTCTAATATCTAACTGGATCGGTTTTTTTAAGAAAACCGATCCTCAAAACTATTCAGATCGGGTTTTATGGTTAACCGATCCTAATTTGTGAACAATTAGGATTAGTTATTTGTAAAAACCGATCCTGATAGTATCAGGATCGGTTCTAACAAACAACCGATGCTAATTCCTTTTTTTTTTAATGTTGGTTCTGAAAAAAAAAGAATCAGGATCGGTTGTTACAACAGAACCGATCCTGATAATTTTTTTTTTCAGAACCAACATTAAAAAAAAAAAGAAGTATCAGGATCGGTTTTGTTTACAGAACCGATCCTGATACTTTTTTTTTTTTTTTAATGTTGGTTCTGAAAAAAAAAAAAAGTATCAGGATCGGTTTTCTTTACATAACCGATCCTGATACTTTTTTTTTTCAGAATCAACATTAAAAAAAATAATAAAAAGTATCAGGATTAGTTTTTTCAACAATACCGATCCTGATTTTTTTTTTCCAGAACCAATATTAAAAAAAAAAGTATCAGGATCGGTTTTGTTGACAAAACCGATCATGATACTTTTTTTTTCTTTTTTTCAGAATCAACATTAAAAAAAAAAAAGTATCAGGATCGGTTTTGTCAACAGAACCGATCCTGATACTTTTTTTTTTTTTCAGAACCAACATTAAAAAAAAAATATCAGGATTGGTTTTGTCCACAGAACCGATCCTGGTACTTTTTTTTTTCAGAACCAACATTAAAAAAAAAAATATATATCAGGATCGGTTTTGTCCACAGAACCGATCCTGATACTTTTTTTTTTTAGAACCAAAATTAAAAAAAAAAAGTATGAGGATCGTTTTGTCAACACAACCGATCCTGATTTTTTTTTTTTTTTAGAACCAAAATTAAAAAAATATATATATATCAGAATCGGTTTTGTCAACAGAACCGATCCTGATATTTTTTTTTTTTTTTTGCAGAACCAACATTAAAAAAAAAAAAAAAAGAAGGTATCAGGATCGGTTGTTTTGAAATAACCGATCCTAATGCTACTGTTTCACGCCTTTGTACTTACAAAAACAATCAGGATCGGTTATTTCGAAATAACCGATCCTGATAACTCCTGCTTAGTTATTATTTTCATTTCGCGCATCTCATTTTCAACTTAGCGTCTTTCTCTCTCTCTGTGTCTCCGTCTCTCCCTCTCAAATCCTCAGACCTCCGTGTCTCTCCTCTCTCTGTCTCCGTCTCGTCTCTCCCTCTCCTCCGTGTCTCTCTCTCTCCGTCTCTGTCTCTCCCTCTCAAAGCTGAGCCTCTCGAACCTCCGGCTCAATTGTGTCAATTTTTAATTTTTTGTATTGTTTCAAAAATTAATTAATGGTGTTTGTATATTGTTTTTCAGATTTGAGGACATCTCGCTCAAGTTACTTAATCATCCGGCCGATCAACTATCACGGTATTAGCTTTATCTAATTTTCTCATTATTATACTTTTAAAACACATTTTTTTTTGTATTTTCAATTTATTTATTTATCTTTTTTCATTTGAGCAAGGCTTTTTGAAACTATCTTTTTATTTATCTTAATCATCCGACCGATCAACTATCTTTTTTCATTTGTATTTTCAATTTTATTTTGCTATTGCACCAAATTTCTTCAACTATTGTACTTCTTTTTGTGTTTCATGAATTTTATTTTGTGATCTTAATTGGTTTTGAGCTCCAATAAATCAATGGGAAATAAAAAAAAAAATTTATGCTGGCCAGCAAATATATATGGAAGCTGGCCAAATAAAAAAAAATATTTTTTTAGATCCAATATAACATCAGGATCGGTTGTTTCAAAAAAACTGATCCTGATTCTTTTTTCTTTTTTTTCAGAACCAACATTAAAAAAATATATATATATCAGAATCGGTTTTGTCAACAGAACCGATCCTGATAGTATAACATCAGGATCAGTTGTTTGAAACAACCGATCCTGATAGTAACTATCAGGATCGGTTATTTAACCGATCCAGATTATTGTAAGTATCAGTATCGCCTTCATCAGGATCGGTTGTATTCCGATACTAATATTCATATATAACCGATCCTGATTCCATATTTTCCACTAGTGTATCCATATTCATACCAGTTAAGTTCACGAAAAAATTACTTATTCATATTCACCTTATTGAATACAATACATTTTGGATAAACAATTTTTCACTGACACTTAAGTGAGGTTGATTTATTGCATAAATTATTATTTTTTGCTTCTGGTAGAGCAAAATTCATTGAAAATTACTTGCTTGATACATAATAAAATTAAAGTGAAACTAATATATCACCTGCAGTGCCTTTCTTTTATCTCCATTCTTATCTTAATGGAATTCTTTCAATGTTGCTTACCTCAGTTAAATAAATGAAAATGGCTCTCCAACAAAAAGTGTGAATCTGAAAAGGAAGCTTTGTAAGTTTCTCCCCAGATCGGAATCTATGGAATGATACAAAGACCCAGCGTTAATTTTTTTTTTTTTCGCAATTTCATCCATCCAAATAATAATTCAATTAAGAGGAGAATTTAAATGTCAATGTTTTTTTATGTCTTTATTATGAGTTTATTTTTAAATATTTTAATTAAATTAATTTAAAACTTGATCAAATGTCAAAATAAAATTGTTAGATATCATATATATTGTATGTCATGCACACATAAAAAATTAAGAAATGTTGATTATGTTTTGATCAGTATTAAGAGCTTGCAAAAATACACCAGTGTGATAACTTTTGGATGTTGATTTTCAACTTATTAATTCATATAAAAACAAAACGAAAAAGCAATATTTTTTTTGTACATATAGAGAAAATAATATGGATAACTTTCAATAGTTTTATTTCGATATATGAGTAAATTGTGTTATTAGAAAATTAATAAGTGGAGGTGTGATGGAGACATAAAAGTGGAGGCATATTTGAACTATTTCATCTTTAATAAATACGTGTATTTAAAATGTAAGAAGAAAATTACATTCTCAGGTTCGAAACATTAATTATTTATCTAGTTCTGTGTACTCAAACAAAAGCACATATATATATATACGAGGAGGGATCAAATTACATCTTTTTTGGTGACACACTTTGACACCTACTATTTTCAAAGTCCAAATAGTTGATCAAATCGTTCAACATGATGGATATATTAAAATGTGCTTGGAGATCAAATTTTACATTTTTTTGAATTTTTTTCCCAATTTATTAAGATGGTTACAAAATCATTGTTTTCAGACCATTGAAAAATAGCGATTTTGTAACCATTATAAAAAGTAAAAAAATTCAAAAAAAGAAAAGTAAAATTTGATCTCCAAGCACATTTTAATATATCCATCATGTTGAACGGTTCGGATCGACTATTTGGATTTTGAAATCGCAAAATTAACTTATAAAAAAAACGGTGTCATGATGTGTCACCAAAAAAGGTGTAATTGGATCTCTCCTCTCTCTCTCTCTATATATATATATATAGAGGTTGGCTACTCTACTTACATAAGCATATGAGGGCATATGCTTATAAGTCATTTTTACGTTTTCAAAGTCCAAATAGTCAATTTGAAGCACTCAATATGTTCTCCATTTAGAATGTGCTTGGAGACCAAATTTTACATTTTTTGAAAAAAATTTACTATTTTTTTAGAATTTTTGAAAACAGTGTTTTCAGATTTTATTTTATTTTTAGATTTTTTTGTCATATTAAAACACTGTTTTGAAAAATTCTAAAAAAATAGTAAAAAAATTCCAAAAAATGTAAAATTTGGTCTCCAAACATATTATAATATGGAGAATATGTTTAGCGCTTCAGATCGACTATTTGGACTTCGAAAATACAGAAACGACTTATAAGCATATGCCCTCATATGCTTATGTAAGTAGAGTAGCCACTCACTATATATATATATATATATATATAGAGTCCGACTAGGCTAAGCCATGGTGTAAAACGACTTGGTACTCCACGCCATATCTTCATTTTCAAAATTCAAATAGTCGATTCGAACCTTCCAACATGTTCTTCATATTGAAATGTACTTGGAGACCAAATTTTACATTTTTTGGAATTTTTTTACTATTTATTAAGCCACTTTGAAAATCTGAAAATCCTTATGAATAGTAAAAAACAGTAAAAATTTCTGGACTGCCGGATCAGTGATTTTCAAAGTGGCTTAATAAATAGTAAAAAAATTCCAAAAAATGTAAAATTTGGTCTCCAAGCACATTTCAATATGGAGAACAACTTGAGCGGTTCGGATCGGTAGTTTGGATTTTCAAAATGGAAATAATGAGGCGTGGAGCACCAAGTCGTTTTACACCATGGCTTAGCTAAGCCCAGCACTATATATATATATATATATATATATACATATATATAGAGTAGGGCTATTGTACTTCGCGAAGTAATAGAAGTTTTACTTCACGCTCATACTCTCATTTCCAAAATCCAAATAGTCGATCCAAACCGTTCAAGTTGTTCTCCATATTTAAATGTGCTTGGAGACCAAGTTTTACATTTTTTGAAATTTTTTTACTATTTATTAAGACACTTTGAAAATCGCTAACCTATTGTGAACAGTAAAAAACAGTAAAAAATTCTGGACCAATAGATCAACGATTTTCAAAGTGGCTTAATAAATAGTAAAAAAATTCCAAAAACTGTAAAATTTGGTCTCCAAGCACATTTCAATATGGAGAACAACTTGAACGGTCTGATCTGGAGGTGCAACAACTTATCAAGTCTATTTACAAACTTCAACTCAAGTTTTGAAACATTAAACGATGTTCTTTTACTTTGTAGATCTCTTCACGAGCTTTTCAAAAAGTGATCATATGCTGAAATTGAAGTTTCCTACGAATTGTTACACCAGTTTGAAGTTTCTTCATCTCCAGTAGTCTCTCGATGAAGATCTCGCCTCCGTGGTCTCGCCCTTGACTCGAGGTGCTTTACAAAAGATAGAGGTACTTTAAAAGATAGAGGTGTAGAGAAGAAATATTGGATTAGCTCTGTGATTAATGCCTACTTAATTTCACGAACAGCTTCTTCAGTAAAACCGTTGGTGAATGTTAACTTATCGCTAACGGTTATTTTAATTAACAGTCAGTGAAAGTTGGTCCATTTTCACTGAACGTTTTCTCGGAATAAACCGTTGATGGTAAGTTCGAATTATTTTTCAATTTGACACGTATATGATATACACCGGCTGTTAGTTACAAGAACCAACAGAGTAACCGTCGATATTTTTATTAATAACCTAAAACAAAAGAAAAATATCAAATATAACCCCCCTTTCAAAATCCCTACATTATAAATTACTGGATTGTTGAGTGCACGTGGCCAGATCGCGTGACCCGACAGTTTGGTCTGGACGCATTTGTTCCGCAGTTCCCAGACCTTGGAGAGGTTGAGACCACCAAGTTGCACAAGTAAGTTAAAATTACTTAATTGTTTTCTTACCGTTACTTGTTCAGTTCTGCACATGATTGACATTCTTTTTTATTTTAAATGTACTGCATGACTAAATACAATAAGCCCAACGTCGACTGGACATTGCACCACGCAGATCATTACCTCCGAGCATAGTCTCCACATTTTCACATGTGGCAGCCTCCTACGGCCGATGATGTCACACTGGGCGCAGGGCCTGGGGGATTCAGGTACTTAGTCTGGTACCAGAGGTGGGGCATGCCCTCGGTATACCTCACGGGTCATTGGGGTGAGACCCTTCAACGGAGGCTTTCTCGTGCAGGGTCGAGAGGTTTTGTGTCTTTCGGACCAATCGAGGCTCGCCAGATAATTACTTACGAAACTAACATATTTAAAGCATTAAATGTTTATTTATTTTTTCCTAAAAAAGTTAAAAATACACTTTGCGCAGATTCTTACCGGTATCAGAGAAGTGGCACACATGTCTTTCGGACCGATCCAGACTCGCCAGATAATTACTTACGAAACTAACATATTTAAACCATTAAATGTTTATTTTTTTTTTCCTAAAAAAGTTAAAAATACACTTTGTGCAGATTCTTACTGGTCTCAGAGGAGTGGCACACAGCTTGGTGTGCATGGCAAAAGAAGGTTGGCGAGCAATGGGATGTACAATGCTCCAGCACAGTGCTCATATGATGGAGGACTCTGGCTTTGACGGCCGCCTCATTGGCATGTTGCATGACAGTGGGGAGAACATAAATTGGCGCTAGATAGAGCCCCCACCACTTGATCCGGATCAGCCCCCAGTCACTATATACGCTCATGAGATGCCGCCACCTCCTCCAGGTAATTTGATTTTGTCGTACACATTCATTACTCGATAAAAAACTGTTCTCGTTAATTTTTCATCAATTATGCAATGGATGAATCAGGTTGGGGCTTCCACGAATGGGTGTTGAATAATAATACGTGGAGCGCTTACTACAATAAGCATTGAGTTCCGGTACAGGTTGGACAGGTAGCAAAAATTTATTATTTATTCAATTTACTATTTATTTGTATGTAGCAAAAACTAACATTATTTTCATTAAAGATGGAGCTCGCTGTTCGTGGTAGAAAAGTTTCGGTACAGACAAGTTGTACTTTTTAAAACCTTTGTATACTCTTGCTTAAGACTGCAAGTGCACAGTCCTACTCGTACAGTATAGTCGGGTATCGATCCACAGGGACGACTCAATTCTGAATTCCTACTTGACTTAGCTAAGTTCTAGAAGTTTGAAATGGTTGTTTGTGTTTGTTTATATTTTCTAAATTCTATAACAAATTCAATGACAGGAAATGAAAGCAATTAAATGTTTGATTTTGGACTATTGTAAAAAAGCGTTTCAAGGGTTTCAGATTTCATCCTCAACTTTGCTGCTCTGGACCTGCCACGCGACCCGCATACTCTCGTATGCGACCCTTGTGACGCGACCCGCGTGCTCTCACACGCGACCCACGTGGCCCTCGAGCTGAACCTGCATGTGTCTGTTTCTGGGTGTTTTAGTCGTGTAAGGCTCGATTGACCGTACCTAATGTTACTAAACCTCAACTCTCGTGTATTGGCTTAACAGACCTGGTACGGAAATGCAATTTCACCTTCCTAGATTTAATCCTAAGTTCTCAGTTCGGTTTACTAAAGGTATCCACCTCTCGACAGATGAAAATTTCACCTCTCGACTACTATTGATCTCACCTCTCGGATCTCAGATCAACCTCAAATACTTAATCTAATTTGCAAGAAACATCAGGGCCAAATTACAAGAAGAAATACCATAGGCATTCAACAGTAGACAATCAAGAATCAATCAAGCAATTTAGATCAAGCAATCACAATAATACAAGAATCAAAGAAACACGAATAAAATTCAGATTCAAACAACATGCATTATCAAACAAAGTCTAAGATTACATCCAAACCCCTCGAAACTATAGAACTACTCAATCATGATCAAAAACAAAATAAAAGAGAGAAAGAGAATGCAAATCATAATGGAGATGAAGGATTGAAGAGGATCGAAGCTTCTGTCGAAATCTTCTTCTCCTGGTCGAATCCCTCTTCTGGCTCCAGATCACCTCTCTTCCTTCTCTGTCGCGCGCCAAGCCTCAGCTTCAAATTCCGATCAATTCTCTGTTTTTGTGAAATGATTTTTGGATCCCTAATTTGCGCCAGGCCTTCTGTTTATATAGGCATCTTAATGGGCTTCAATTGGGCCCTGGCGCAATTAATTCGACGCAACCCGCATGGATATGGATGCGACCCGCGTCAGGTGGGACCTGGTGCGAGCAATGAGGGTCGCGTCTGAGGTCGCGCTGGACTATGATGCGACCCGCGTCAGGTGGGACACGACCCGCATGGAGGATGTCAGAATTCTGGCCTTTTGCTTGTTGTCGCCTATTTCCTGCAAAGTCATAACCAAAATGCAGTAGTACCATATTCTATTGATATTCAATGTAAACGATGCAATTTAGTGGTTCAAAACATAATGTCTGGTTTGGAAATAGGTCGAAACAATAGATCAAATAAGGAGACATCACTCCCCCACGACATGCCACTCCGAAGTTCACTATGGTTGACCTTACCGGAGATTATGCCGGGGATGAGGGACTGAGCCTCCACATACCACAATATTCGGAGGCCAGACAGCACGATGACGAGGCCAGTGGGAGTGGAGCACAGCATGCAGATGCCTATGCATCTGCTATATTTGGCACACCGCCTCCTACGCCTACGTATCCATCGACTTGGGAGCCATAGGAGATGCCTACTATACCGCCCATTCCCCCACTGGTGGAGGATCCATGGGCCGAGGCGAATACAGCCGTACAGGAGGAGGGAGGTTCACATGAGGCGTGTACAGCCGCCCAAGGACCGTCATCCATCTCATAGGTTGGATCTCTCTGGTCGTCGCCCTCGTCCTCGTCGTTAGGTTTTTTTATGTTTTGTAGTTTGATGGGTTTCCTACTTTTGTGTATTCGGTCTGGACTGTTTTGCATGAGTTGTGGACATTTATTTTACGTAGTTTGGATTTTTTTTTATGTGGACTTACGATTTAGATTACATATTTTCCATTGTTTACCACGTTATCCAAATCGACAATCAATACAACAGCCGTATAATCGACAATTATTATAAAAGAATCGACGGTTCTAACGTCAAATGACGCATCCACACTCAACCAAATTTTATTTAAAATTACAATAAACAAAAAAAACATTTTCATATAAAAATTACAATAGAAAAAATATATCTTACAAAAATAATATAAACTTATCAGAAATATATATCTTAATATATCTTCATATATGTTGTAAATATATCTTAATAAAAAGATATCTACAAAAAAAAAAATATATTTAATATAACTATAAAAAAAAATATCTTAATGAAAAGATATTTACAAAAACAAATATATCTTAATATATCTTAAAAAATATATATATCTTACTAAAAAAAAATCCTAACATATCTGTGAAAAAAAAAAAAAATTATTACCTAACCGCCCGATGGGGGGCGGTTAGGGGGGGTTGGACTGCCCAAGTGTGGGGCGGTTAGGGGGCGGGGGGTGGACGGCCCGAAATTTGGGCGGTTATGTTAGATTTGAAAATTAGTTCAAAGAGGGGTTATATTTGATATTTTTCTTTTGTTTTAGGTTATTAATAAAAATATCGGGAGTAACCGTTAGTGATGTGGTGTTACTGTTACATACTAGTGAAAGGATTTCGTTGACACTCCTATATAGAGTGGGAAAAACATGTCGTGCCGTGACCAAGTAAATTTTTCATGTGCCGTGCCGTGCCGTGACACAAATTATGAGGGGTGGTCACGGCACGCGAATGGTCTGTGACTCGCGTGCCGTGACTAAACGTGCCGTGACCAAATGTGCGTTAGTCACGTTTGATCGCATTTAACGTTTAAAAAAAAAATACGAAACATTTCTTTAAAATTCAAATGTTTTAATTGAAATTAAATGTAAATATTTTAATTAAAATAAAATTATACCTTATAGGAAGGTATGTTAGTGTATTGCCTCGTGACTGCCGTGTCTACCGTTCCGTGACTCGCGTGTCCCGTGCCGTGCCGTGCCGTGTCTTCTTTGTCAACAATTGGTCACGGCACGCGAATGGTCACGGCACGAGACACGCGAGTCACGCACGCGAAGGACACACGTGCCGTGCCGTTCCGTGCCGTTACCGTGCCGTTCCGTGACGGAGTCGGCTTCGGCGTGCCATTTTTCCCACTCTACTCCTATATATACCCCCATCTATTAAACCAAGCAGTCTATAGAGAGAACGAGAGATGCCATAACCCAACAAACGCAAATGGGTCGCTCTTCATGGCTCTTGCTGTTCCTAATCTCTCTTTCTCAAGCCATCATTACAAAATCCCAAACTTCGAACCCACAAAATATCACAAGCATTAACATAGGAGTTCTCTACACATACAATTCCATCATTGGTCGTGCTGCGAGAATTGCAATTGAGCTGGCACTAGAAGATGTGAACTCAGATAGAACCGTACTCCCTGACACAAAGTTCAATGTAATCTCACAGGATACCAATTGTAGTGGGTTTCTTGCTACAATTGAAGGTAATTAATGTACCCAAATTTTTATTTAACTTTCAATGGGATAGAATACTGTTTGACTTTTTTTTTTTTAATAAATATACTGTGGACTTAAAGAGTAGTGGACTGGAAAAAAAAATGTAGAATTTAATTTTCAGTACCGCTTGGCAATATCAAAGATCTGATTTTTCTGATTCTTTACTCTCTTTTTTTTCTTCTTTTTCTTAGTTTTTCCTCCAAAATATTTTGCTCTAATACCATGTTAAAATTTAAGATTGAATTGAAAGAGAAATGATTTCATTGATTGTTTAATTTTTCATTACATTAATTGCTTGCAAGGGTTTATATAGGCTACTCAGCCGTTATGATATCTCCTAATTATTCTACTGGCCGTTAGGTTTTTCTATCACACAAAATCTAATTTAGCAGATTGATCCTAGTTGATTGGATATTAATGTGATTGATACCATAATCTTTTAAAGTGTCTCCAGCAACAAATCCTTTAAAACACAACCGAAGCTGCTTCAAATTAGTGGCACGAAGACGGAAATTAACTAGAATCTAAAATACAACTGACAGAATCTAGCATTCTAGGAAAGCAACAAATGTCTACAATAAAATTGGGCTGTAAATATCCTTGTAACGCTCAGGTTATAGATTAGAACAAATCGAACAAAAATTCATTCTTCATGTCTAAAATTGAAGATAATTTCTGTTCGCACTGAACTTTTCGGGACGTTGAGAAAGACTAACAGTTTTTGGTGGCTATGGGCCGGAGTTTTTAACCCGTTGCCCATAACTTCTTAAACGTGATCTTAGTATATCACTTGAGCTAGCTGGTCATTTGCTAGATTAGGTTGTAGCCTAGGGGGCCTTGCCGATATGGTCTTATAATACTCTTTAGGATACCATGTTAGTATTTTTTATTAAATTGATCTGAGCATTAACCAAGCTCTGAATTTCAAATTTTTACTAGGTGGTGAGTAACTAATTAAATAAAAAAATACAAATACATAAACAAATAGAAATATATATATGTCTTTTGCGTTTTAAAACCTCTCTAACAAACTTGTCGCTACAAAATGCTTGTCTTGGTCATGATTCTCTCCAGCATTACAAGTACTAGAGAAAAATGTGGTGGCGATCATTGGCCCACAGTCATCAGGAGGCAGTCACATACTCTCCCATGTGGCGAACTCACTACAAGTACCATTAGTCTCCTTCTCCGCAACCGACCCGACTCTCTCCTCCCCAGAATTCCCCTACTTCCTCCGTGTCACTCAATCTGACCAGTTTCAGATGCGTGCCATAGCTGACATTGTAGACTTCTTCCAGTGGCGTGAGGTCACCGCAATATATGTTGACGATGACTATGGACGTAACGGTATTGCCGCCTTGGGTGATGAGCTGGCGCTTAGAAGGGCAAAGATTTCATACAAAGCGGGTTTTGCGCA
Organism: Carex kokanica; assembly: GCA_025461125.1. Lineage (NCBI taxonomy): Eukaryota > Viridiplantae > Streptophyta > Magnoliopsida > Poales > Cyperaceae > Carex > Carex kokanica. Next base: position 1,316,301 of record JAJGRX010001371.1, on the reverse strand, counting down.
GGCCAAGGATCTGACTGATATCACTGACTTGCTTCTACGGGTCAATTTAATGGAGTCACGAGTTTATGTCCTGCATGTGAACCCAGATTCAGGTCTGACGGTCTTTTCTGTTGCTCAAAAGTTGGGCATGACGGGACCTGGTTACGTATGGATCGTAACTGATTGGCTGGCTGCAGTTTTGGATTCTAATGGGTTCGGTTTAGGATACGGGCATGAGTCAGTTGATGCCGACCCAAAAGTTCTTAATCTGATACAAGGATCAATTGTGCTGAGAAGGCATACTCCGGATTCAGATCTCAAGATGAAATTTGCATCCAGATGGAGAAACAAAACGGGCAATACAGCTACTGGGTCAAATCTCAATGCATACAGTCTGTATGCTTATGATTCAGTGTGGTTGGTGGCACATGCAATTGATCAATATATAAAAACGAATGGAAACAGAATAAATTTCTCAACTGACCCAAGATTGCATGATGTCAATGGGAGCGCTTTAAACTTGGAAATTTTGAAAATTTTTGATGGCGGTGAGGGCTTGCTACAAAATATGTTGAGCACAAATTTCACAGGGGTTACTGGACAGTTACAGTTTGACCCAAATCGGGACCTGATCCGCCCTGCGTATGATATCATCAATGTGGTGTCTACTGGACCACGACTGATCGGGTACTGGTCAAATTACTCGGGTCTATCCGTTGTTTCACCTGAAATCCTATATCAAAAGCCACAAAACTTGTCAGGCCAGTCCCGCAGGCTATACGATGTGTTGTGGCCTGGTGGGATCAAGCAGCAGCCACGTGGTTGGGTTTTCCCGAATAATGGCCAGCCCTTGCGAATCGGAGTGCCAAACAAGGTCAGCTTTAAGCAGTTTGTGTCAAGAGGGTCTAATTCTGGATCGAACAGCAATGCTAGTGGGTTCTGTATTGATGTTTTCAATGCAGCAATCAAGTTATTGCCGTACCCGGTGCCATGTTCTTTTATACTGATTGGAAATGGTACTGTTAACCCGAATTACGATAATGTGGTCAAGATGGTTGCTCAAAATGTACTCTCTTTCTCCCCCCCCCCCCCCCCCCCCCCACACACACACACACACATGCCTCTTGGTAGCTTAAGGGCACAACCTTAATTGGTATCAGGAACTCAAACTACCATACAAGTCAAACTCTGTAGCCAGTATTGGATAAAACCTGGTTGAAATGCCGGTCAGACATATGTCAAAATTCCCAATACCATACAAGATTCATATTGATGCCGTGCCAATTAGACTCGGTACCAAGAAATTCCAGTGGTGGTAATACCTGTATGAAGGTAGTAACTAATCGCTAACTAACAGAGTAACAAGACCAACAAGAACGTAACTGAATGAATTGGTACCATGTTGGTATGCAATTGATACAATGACATAGAGGTGTCTTATCAGTCATGTTCCGGAAGTGAACTGTACATGTACGATATTTATTGTTCTTGAAGTTGGTCCTGTGGGTATAGCTTATAACAGATCAAATAACATTTAACTCTATTTATTTACTTTAGATCTTTTCAACTTCTATACTTGTCAGGAATTGGACGCAGTAGTGGGGGACATAGCGATAGTGAAAAACCGAACGAGGATTGTGGATTTCACGCAACCTTATGCTGAAGCAGGTTTGGTGATAGTTGTACCAGTTAAGCGCGATAGCTCAAGTGCATGGGCCTTTCTAAAACCGTTTACCCTCCCAATGTGGTGTGTTACCGTTGGGTTTTTCCTATTTTTTGGTGTTGTTATTTGGATTCTAGAACACAGAACAAACAAGGAGTTCCGTGGCCACCCTAAAGAACAAGTTGCCACTATATTTTGGTGAGCATTCAGTTACCACCTATATTTTTTCTACTGCGTGTCCCTTGTTTTCAAAGTCCTGTAGCAGCAGTGGAGATTGGACATTACAGCAGAGCACACTACAAGTCTTATAACATTATTAGCAAATGCGCTTTGTTTTTTTAATGTGCATAATTTATTTTAATTATCTATTGAGTATTGAGTTCCTTTTCAAAAAAAATATATATCTATTGATTTGTTTTCTTCATTCTGCAGGTTTAGTTTCTCCACTATGTTCTTTGCACACAGTATGTCCTCTTCCTTCATCTCTGATTTGAATAATAATAATAAGGCAGAAAGAAAGAAATGAGTAGTCTTCGATGTGATACCACAAAGCATCACACAAACCCTAGAAAACAGTAGAGTTGAACAAACAACCGAAAAAAAATATGATAGGAATAAAACTAGGTAGAGGCGGTACTTTGAATAAACTATGTGGTGCATAGTTTTTCCAACACTGACCCGTTTTCAGGTGCATGCAAGATATATAATATTCGGTCTTGTCACACAGTATATTTTCAGAAATAAAAGAAAATTACTTAAATATATGATATTGTTTTGGCTTTGTTATATTGCAATTGTAGGACAGAACCTACTATCTGCGCTTGGCCGGTTTGTGCTGCTTGTATGGTTGTTTGTGGTCCTGATTATTACCTCCAGCTACACTGCATCTCTCACCTCGATCCTAACTGTCCAACAACTCTCCTCTGGCATCAAAGACCTCGAGAGCCTCATAGCCAGCCATGACCCCATTGGGTATTATAAAAACCATATATATCTTATTGTTAAACAAATAGTTTTCGCAAAAACACTCAACTTGTGGTGTTTGGAAAGAATACATCCAAACTAAATTCTGGTCCAGTATGTGGTATAAAAGATTTTCTGACAGATTGTGCCTCTATTCAACTTGTCGTGTTTGGAAAGAATACATCGAAACTAAAATTCTGGTCCAGTATGTGGTATAAAAGAATACATCGAAACTACTATTCAACATTTTCTGTGACAGGTACCAGGTCGGTAAATTCACAAAGAATTACCTCACAGAGGAGCTGAACATACCTGAGTCAAGGCTTGTGCCTCTAAATACTATTGAAGAGTATGCTGATGCCCTGACGCGTGGGCCCCGGGGGGGTGGTGTCGCGGCAATAGTTGATGAGAACCCATATGTTGAGATTTTCCTCTCAAATTATTGTAATTTTTTTCGCGTTGTTGGTCGGGAGTTCACCCAAGAAGGATGGGGTTTCGTAAGTCTCTTTTCTAAACTTTTAATTAAACTCTAAACCTGAAATGTCAAATTAAAATGGTTAGATGTGATCTATGTCACTTCTTTTATGCACGCATAAAAAAATACAACATTTTGTAATAAAATCCAATGGCATAGATAATTTCAGATGTTAATTTTCCAAGTTGTTGGTCATAATTATTTATGTACGTCTGGAGTACATTATATAGGGCAAATCCAATGGTTTCATTTTGTTATTTTTTGTTTTAGAAATTTTTGTAATCTATGGGTAATGCATGTATTTGAGACATACCATTTAAATGTGGATTTTTTTTTTCCTTAATAGGCATTTCAAAGAGATTCTCCTCTAGTAGTTGACCTCTCAACTGCTATTCTGACATTGTCAGAGAATGGAGAACTCCAGCGCATTCACGACCAATGGCTGAACAGCAACGGTGGGTGCAGCTCTGATAATACAGATATCGAGTCAAATCGTCTAAGTCTAAGCAGCTTTTGGGTTCTTTTTTTAATATTTGGTGGCGTGTGCTTTTCGGCAGTAATTATATATTTCATAAAGATATGTGTTCTGCCTAAAAAATACAACAATAGAACAAGCGATACAAGAGATAATGAAGCGATACGATAGAACAAGGCGGCTTGCTAGTTTTTCTAATTTTAAAGATTGAAGAAAGCAGATTTCGAAAAACAGAAGAAAGAAAAGAGCGGAGAGGTGAAAAGGTCCATTAAGAGGAATGTAAATAATGTAAGGGCTAAAATTGTGAATGTGAATTTGATACTGGTACGGATTGAGCTACTGGTACGGTGTTGGGACTGAGTTGTAGCTTATAGATTGAACTCAGGGGATTAAGTTGTAATTTTCAGTTTTAGAGGGTGTGCTATGTTATTAGTTGAGAAGCAACCAATTATCATTTTTACTGTTGTAATTTAGGATTTCGGTGGTATTGCAAACTATGGATGTGCGGTTTGTAATTTACATTTTCATTTACTATGAGAGAGATCTGAGTTAAGGCGAGAGAGGGTGGTGGATCGAAGAGAAAATGATGCACCCGGCGTTGTCTAGTGGAGAGGTCAGAGGTGCGAAGAGGTACTCTGATCTAAGGTTTTCATATCAGAGGTGTGCGTCGCGGAGATGCAAAGAGGAGACGGCATAAGGAGGTCTCCTCTCCATCTGACTCGGCTCCAGTTGTCGATCTATGATGGTGCGACCGGCACATTTACTGGTATGGGATACCAGCGGTGATATGCAGTGCTAGAGGAGGTTGTGCTAAAGGGTGTTTAGTATTAGTGAGATGCAGTTATTGAGTTTTGACTGGTTGAACAGTTGAATATAAATAGATCTTACAAAAATTGTAAATAGAATTTAGGAAAATATTGAGCTGTTTTTGGGTTTATGCTGTGTACATTTTAGGTTGTAATATTTTTTTTATCAATGAAAATGTAAGATGGCTGTTGCCACCTTACCTTAAAAAAAAAAGAATGTGAATTTGATACTGAATGTGACAGAGGTGAAAAAGCACAGGGACTTGGTACAATCTTGGAACAGTGACAGAGGTGAGGCAGTGTCTTTATGTACCAAGTCGGATCAGTACTGATTTCAATAGAAATCGGTGGATAATATCACCACTTCTAAAAAAAAAAAAAAGGTGTGGCAGTGTCGGGCTAAAATTGTGAATATGAATTTGATCTTGAATGTAAATAATGTAAGGGCTCTCTGGCCTAAACTTAATTTCTGATGAGCTGTTGGCTTTTTTTTTTTTTTAAGGTTAGTGTCTTGAACACCTACTAACAATTGTATTGATAAAAAAAATATTTACAACACATCAATTGACTCTCTCTATTCTAATATGTACTTTCCTATGCTAGATCTACCATTCTACCTTTTTATGAGCTTTTGGATTTTGCCTTTTTTTTCTTCTAAATGTGAAGAATTAATTGTGGTAATTAATTTCTGCAGTAACATATGCTTGTTTCTGATAGAGTCAAGAGTTTAGGGTTTAGGGTACAAGAGACCAGCATACAAGCGCAACTATGGTACAGCAATGTGTACTGGAAGTGGGGTTCGCTACTCAACAGAGAAGATGAAATTCTGCGTACTGGTTATATAGATAGTAGTTTAGTTTGATAAATTGCAATTTTTAGTCAGCAATAACATATGAATAGTTAGAGGCGATGTAAAATCTTTACTTTTTTTTATTAATATATCAGTTAGTACACATCTGGCCAACTCACCTTAGGAAAAAAAAAATACACATTTGCTTGTTTCTGATAGAATCAAAACTTGATCTTTTTTGAAGGGTAAACGTGGTATATCATTATAATTTATCGTAAAATATACGTGAATTCAAGAACAGAAAGCTTCTCACATAGACAGATTGTGGAGACAATTCCTTTGGAAAGGGAATGAGGTGTACAAAGGAATTAACTGTCTCGTCAACTGGGACAAAGTTTGTTCTCTGAAAAGAAATGGTGGCATGGGTATAGTGAACTTAGAGCTACAGAATGACACATTTCAAGGTGGCTCTGGATGTTAGACAGAGACCCGGAAGGACACTGGGCAAAAGTTGTTAGGATGTACGTGGCGTATCAGGTGCTGAACAGATCTTCACAGGGACATTTCAGTCTTTTTTGCTTGATAATTTGAGTAAACTTCTCCCCTTCTACAGGTGCTCTATCCATCAACATGATGCACAATCAGACGTGATTTGGAGATGGACGGCAACGGGGATGTTCACAACTGCGTCAGCATATCAAATTATGCACAATAGTACTGGCACAATTTAATATCCAGGAAACTTTGGAGTCAAATGTGCAATATTCAGGGAACTTCGGAAAACAAAAGCACCAGTTAAAGTGAGAGATTTTCTCTGGGTTATGATTCAGAATAAAATCTTAACTCAACAAGTTCTTCCAGCAACTAGCAAGGGGATGCAACATTGCACAGGGGTGTGTCCTGTGCCATGCTAAAGATCTGGAGACAAGAGATCATATACTTTCGTCGAGTACATACTCGCAAAATTTTTGGAAAGGGATACTGGCACGATTTAATATCCCTCGTACTGAGATTCTGCGCTCCAACTCCATTTTACTGGTATGGCATGCTAAGGTGCTGAGCCAGATGCAGCACATCAAATGGGAGACTATATGGGCAGCATTCCTGAGAACTCTGGTGTGAAAGAAACATGAGAACGTTCTCAGCTGAATTCAAATCGGCGGAGCAGCTGATTTATGAAGCAGTACATAGATTACAACAGTGGAGCGCAGCATAGGATGTACCAGAGGAATAGATTACATAATTTCCTTTTACTGTATTGTTGTTTATTAGCGGTCTTATTCACTATGTAATGAGCTTGGACATTTCTGTCATAGCGGTGTTGTACAGAAAACAAGCATGCAAAATAAAAAAAAAGAGAGAGATTTTAAATTTTGAACTAGATGCTGTCAGTTGCCAGCATTCATGTTTGTAGTGCCTTCGATCTCTATTCAGCGTTCTTTTGCTTAATTTTTTTTTATGAATCTTAATTTATGGACGGTGATAATTGCCAACATCTAGTTTGGAATTTAAAATAGCCGCCAAATTAGCTCACATGTGTAATTGTAGATTTTCGAAGCTTAAATAAAGTATTTGGGAAGGAAGGAGTGCATGAACTATTAAATATATAGAAATAACAAGATTAATTATGGAATTAGGTTGATTAGGTAATTTGGTAAATGGTGGGTTTTCTTTTTCTCTGTCAATTCAATTTTTCCTTTTGGATTGCGTACGGTTGAGGCAGATGGTAACGCATAGAGAAACCATATCCGAGTAGAGGTCGAAATTTTTTTAGATAAATTGGTTTATAATTTAGGTTGAGCGGGACGTGACACCGTATTAATTTGGTAATTAGTTGAATAAAATAGTAACAACCGAATAAAATGTTCAGTTCAAGCTACGGCTAGGTGATTGAAAATCGAAAAATTGATTTGATCCACCCTCTTTTTTTTTTTTTAAAGTTTAACATATATAAATAAATCGTAAAATAAATAATTTTAGTGAAATATTTTTTATTTATTTATGTTTTTGTATTAGTATTGTTAACAATTTTAAAATTATTTGTGTACATGTGTATTGTTATAATATCAGAGAGTTTGGTCTTTTAGTTGTTGCTCGATTTTTCTTGATTTCTTCTTCAAATTCTTCATTTCTTCTAATCAGCATAATTCATCCAAAACTTCGACATTAACCTAAATCTTATCGATGAACTTAACTAAATTAAGATATTTAGTTTATTTTTCAAGATAAACCCTACTCAAATTGTATATCAAATTATCACACTATCACTAGGGCTTCCTCTAGTTTACAGTGTCTAATTTGCCCTTAATTACATGGATGAGGAGCAGTCCAAAATATCTAATCATAGTTAATTGGTCATTGTACATTAAAAATGGTTTAGATGGACTAGGGCTGCACAAAAAATTCATAGTTCGTAATTCGATTCGAGTTTGATTCGAAAAAGTTTGTAAAAAGTTCGATTCGAAATTGAGTTCGTTCAAAATTATTTCAAACCAAACTTAGTTCGAAATTAATTCAAACCAAACTCAAACTGGACCTAGTTCGTTCGAAATAGGTTCGCACATCAAATTTAGTTCAAAATTAACTCACACGTGAACCGTTAATTTCTGCTGATAACTTATATTCACTGATGAAAATATAAGCCGTCCAGTCCATAATTGCTTTGAATTCTGACTTCTGAAACAGAAAGCCCGGTCCAATAACAAGCTCAAATAAAAAAATTCAACAACAAAGCCCAAAAGCCCAAAAGCCCAAAATAGAAAATTAAACAAAACCAGCCATAACCCATAATCGTTGGTTGCGAACTTTTGGTATTCTCACTGTTGGTTGCGATTTGCGAACAAAACCAGCAATAAAAAACCTAGCCGACTTTTCCTCTCTGCTGGTTGCGAACTTGCGATACCAAAGTCCAACCCTAGAGTTTCCCTTTGTTGGCTACTTGGCTGCGATACCAAACCGGGACCGGCCGTGAGGTGAGACGAGGCAACCCTCGTTGATCTCTGCTTTGTTGGTTGATTATTGGGACTGACCGTGAGGGGAGGCGACCCTTTTTACCGGCCGTTTCTTTTTGCCCTTCTTGCGATTTGCTCCTCTCTTGGAAAATTAAAAAGCACACCCTTTTATTGTTGCTTGTTTTATAGATCAAATAGCATTAACTTCTCAGCGCTATGCCGATACCCAGTTTAATTTCTTTCCTTAAAGATGGCACTTTGGTGATTGTTCTGTATTTCTATTGTTATTTAAATTGTACTTTGAATACTTTGAAGTGCTTGAGTTTTTATTTAAATTGTACTTCTATTGATTTTTGGGTTTTATTTAAATTGTACTTTGAATACTTGAGTTTTTATTGAAGTGCTGTAATTTTACACTATGGCTCAGTCATAAGTCATAACTCGTAAGTCGTAACAAAGTTCGTAAATGTTTGAAATTGAGTTTGAAAAAAATTCGGTTCGAAATTGAGTTCGTTCGAAATTAATTCAAACCAAATTTAGTTCGAAATTAATTCAAACTAAACTCAAACTGGAAGTAAGTTCGATTTGGTTCGGTTCGTTTGCAACCCTAAGATGGACCCAGTGACAACTCGTGGATTAAGATTCCATTTATCTAGCCATGTTTCAAATGGTTCCAATGTACCATACAATGTCACGAACCAAAATATAATTGTTTGTGTTAATTTTTGTGTGTACATGATGTCACAAACAAGTTCAAGATAAGAATGTGTCATTCTTTGCAACTTATATGTAACATATATAACACACACACAAAAAAAAGATATAATAATGGTAGTGATTCTAACCATTTTTCATATTTAGATATTAATTTAAAAAAATGAAAAGTAGTAGAAAATCAGATTGGTGGTGTTGGGATTGCACAAATAAAAAGTTTGAAAGAGTAATTGTCCAAATTAAAGAATTTGAAAGCAGAGTTTGTATATGAAAATAATAAGTGAGGTTCTATTGCATAAATATTTTTTTTGTTTCTGGTAGTTAATTCGAGTATTCTAAACTTGCGTGCTACAAAATAGAATAAAAGTGAAAGTAATATCCCACTTGTAGTTCTTTTTTTTATCTCCACTCTTATCTTATTGGAATCCTTTCAATGTAACTTAGCTCAGTTAAATAAAATGAAAACGACCCTGCAATAAAAAGTGTGAATTTGAAAAGGAAGCTTTATAACTTTAGTTCTCCCCATATCGGAACCTACTCAATTAGGCCCTGTTCGGCTGTACATTTTTAAGTGGGAATTATATGGGTTCGGGTTTAATGGGATGTTAATTCTTTGAAGGTGTTCGGCAGTCTATTTTTTTCCCCAAATGTTCCTGTGGGTTATTCCCCACCTTACTCAATTTAGTGCAATTTTCGGAACCCAAAAAACCCGAACTCAGACTTCATTTTTTTCATCCCAATCTTTCTTTCTCCTCACTCTCTCTCTCCACTACCTTTAACTGATTTTTTTATAGCTCACTGACACATTCTCTCTCCTCCCAACTCTCTCCTTCACGCACACATGAGGTGCACATATATATAAAGAGTTTTTGTTTTTTTATATTATCAATTGTGGGACTAAGCTAGTGTTATGATCCGGATTGCTTTTTTTTTTTTTGAGACGTGCTTGCTCTGTGTCTCATAACTCTAACTTCCTGCCTTCTATTAATTAGATCTTTTCAAGATGAGTAAATATATGAATGACTCAACTTTATATTGGTTTTCCAACAATGATCAATTTGTTAATTAATTTTAAATATATTAAATCTTGTAGATATATAAAATCTATGAAATATATGATCAACTAGTAAATATATGAAATGTTGTATTAATCACCACAATGATCAATTTGTTAATTAATTTTAAATAATTTTTTGGTGATCGGATAACAAGCTTATGGTACAAGTATTGTTATGTTATTGCTTATTTGATTTAATTAATAATTATTTAATTTATATCATCAATTTATAAAGAAAATAGAATTACCCACAACTATTCCCACAGTACAACCGAACACTCATTCAGTACATTCCCATAATTATTCCCGTGCATACTTATGAGTATGGGTTCCCACAAATAAAAAAGTTGGTTCCCGAACCCGTCAAATCCCATCCCGCACAATCCCGTGACAAACGAACAGGCCCTTAAAGATATATATAGTGTTTGGAAAATGATACCAATTAAGACGACTCAACGTTTGTTCTCTTTTGTTTTTTTTCTCAAATTCATAAAAATAAAAATTCAATTGAAATGTGGATTAAATGCTACTATATATTTTTTATTTCTCCATTATAACTTCATTTTAAAACTTTAATTATAACTTAAAACTCAAATGTCAAAATATAATTTTTAGATATGATCAATATCATTTCTTTGTAATACGTAAAAGATTAAGGAATGTCAATTTTGTTTTGATCAGTATTAATAGATTGCAAAAGTACACTAATGTGGATAGTTTTTGGACGTTAATTGATTTAACTTATTAATTCATATGAAAACAAAGCAAAAAGTATAATTTTTTGTATGCATGTAGAAGCCAAGATGTTGCTATTGTGATTTAGAAATCAATCATTTGATGATTATACTAAGTTTTGTGTATAAAGTGAATGTTGACTAAAACATTTGTTCCCTGAGAATTTTATTATGTATGGATTATTCGAGTTATGAACTTAAATTGTGAAACTCTATAATGAAAATTAATAAATACTCTAAAAAGGTCCTTAATTTTGGTAATTTGCTGGACACTAATTCAACCAGTGTAAAATTAGTATGTGGATTATATAATTGTTATATTCTACTAACTATGTGATAAGAAACTATCAATTTAATCAGAGATACATGTCGGAGAACTTGGTATTCCACAGATCCCAAATGAGAAATTATATGAATTAATTGTGCTTTATGTCATATATGTTGAAGTGTTGTTTTGATTATATAATATGAGATGTGAGTAGTTTTCCTAACACGAGATATATGTATTTGCAGATATTGTTCAACGTTATTTGAAACTGACTACTATAAAGATGATGTCTCGATATGTGTATATTGTATAGAGTGATTAAGCTCAAATTGATAGTGAATTACATAGAGTTTTGACTTAGGTTTTGTTTTATTTTCTCACCTTTATGCTTAATTAATCCATGAAAAATGTTATTGTTGTCCAACTTTGTGTTTTAGTACAGGAAACATGTTTTGGGGCTATTTTACATCATTTGGAGCAAGAATCGGGTCTATCGGAATAGCGCAGCTCATCGGCTAAGGCTTGGTACGGGCCATATTCACCAATACGGACCAGAGCCTCAGTACGGACCAAAGATAGCCGAATACGCATTAACTCCCTCAGCGACACAATAGGAGTACGGTACGTATTAGCCAATACGGACCATATCCAAGGCGTCCTTTGGTGAATAACTGTGCCAGCTGTATCCAGATCAGACAACTTGGACTCCACTAATCTCCAGGCGCCCCTCCACTCCTATATAAGCCCTCTGGACTGAACAGAAATACATCTTTGTATTTTTTTGTTTTATTATTTCTTTAAGTGATGAGAGAGGAGTATGTAGAGACTAAGTAGGAGGGTACTTCGTGTATGGTTGTATCTTTCTCTTATCTCTTTGCAAACATGTCGTTCCGCGGTTAAGTTTAGATTCTTAGGGTTGCAGTAAACCTTATTACTCATGATGTTTTGATATATATTTTTATTTGATCATTGTTTAGTCTTTTAATTGTTGTCCGATTGCTTTTACGCTTTATGTTCTATCTTACTTGATTTTGTTTATTAGTCTAGACCGTCATGTGGTGGCCACACATGAGAGTTCGTTATCTTTAGGCTAATCGAATTGGGATAAGGGAGAATAAAAATACTGGATTAGTGGTGGAAACTTTAACCGGAGATATCATTAATTGGATCAACAAAAGTATACATGGATGTCTCGACATTCGCAGACGAATGTCGCATTGTCGTGCCTTACCATGGGGACACCCAACATGACCAAGATAATAGGACGACGTACCTAACAATGAAGTCTGAATTCTTTTGGGTTAGTCACATATCTCTTTGCACTAGTCAAGACAAGTCTTAACGGGATCTCTTGATTAGTAGGGTGGTTACATGCGAAAGTGATAATCACTAAATTGGATTAGAAACTCTCATGTGTGAATCGGTTTTACTCATATTGGAATGTCAATGGATACAGTAGGATGAAGATATTTTCATACTCAAATCAGTTTTACTCATATTCTATTTTTACTCGTTAAGTATTAGTCTTATATGCACACACTACCTTTACAAGTACAAAATATGTCTCATATCGGTAATTATGTGATATACAAGCTAACTAAATTTTTTTCTTATCCATATTCATACCAGTTAAGTTCAAGAAAAAATTACTTATCCATATTCATCTTATTGAATACAATACATGTTGGATAAACAGTTTTTCACTGACACTTAAGTGAGGTTGATTTATTGCATAAATTATTATTTTTTGCTTCTGGTAGAACAAAATTCATTGAAAATTACTTGCTTGATACATAATAAAATTAAAGTGAAACTAATATATCGATCACCTGCAGTGCCTTTCTTTTATCTCCATTCTTATCTTAATGGAATTCTTTCAATGTTGCTTACCTCAGTTAAATAAATGAAAATGGCTCTCCAACAAAAGGTGTGAATCTGAAAAGGAAACTTTGTAAGTTTCTCCCCAGATCGGATTCTATGGAATGATACAAAGATCCAGCGTTAATTTTTTTTTCTCGCAATTTCATCCATCCAAATAAAAATTCAATTAAGAGGAGAATTTAAATGTCAATGTTTTTTTATGTCTTTATTATGACTTTATTTTTAAATATTTTAATTAAATTAATTTAAAACTTGATCAAATGTCAAAATAAAATTGTTAGATATCATATATATTGTATGTCATGCACACATAAAAAATTAAGAAATGTTGATTATGTTTTGATCAGTATTAAGAGCTTGCAAAAATACACCAGTGTGGATAACTTTTGGATGTTGATTTTCAACTTATTAATTCATATAAAAACAAAATAAAAAAGCAATATTCTTTTTTTTGTACATATAGAGAAAATAATATGGATAACTTTCAATAGTTTTATTTCGATATATGAGTAAATTGTGTTATTAGAAAATTAATAAGTGGAGGTGTGATGGAGACAAAAAGTGGAGGCATATTTGAACCATATCATCTTTAATAAATACGTGTATTTGAACCATTCTCAGGTTCGAAACATTAATTATTTATCTAGTTCTGTGTACTCAAAGAAAGTGCGCGCGCACATACACACACATAACTATAGAATGAGAGTGGCTAAGCTCAAAACGTTTGCACCAAGCTCTTGGTGCAAACGATTCGGTTCTCCTATTTGCAAAGTCCAAACGGTCGATCCAAACCGTTAGATATTTAATCCATATTAAACTGTGCTTGGAGACCAAATTTTACATTTTTTTTCAATTTTTTACTATTTATTAAGCCACTTTGAAAGTTGCTGATCCTGGTAAACAGTAAAAACAGTGCAATCAAATTATGGACCATGTGATCAGCAATTTTCAAAGTGGCTTAATAAATATAAAAAAATTTCAAAAAATGTAAAATTTGGTCTCCAAGCAGATTTTAATATAGATTAAATATCTAACGGTTTGGATCGACCGTTTGAACTTTGAAAATCAGAAAACGAATCGTTTGCACCAAGGGCTTGGTGCAAACGTTTTGAGCTTAGCCACTCTATATATATATTGATCTAGACTTTAAAAATAATTTTATAATTTTATAACTCGTAGACATGCAAATTCTTCCATCCCAATCTCTTTTTGTTTTTTTGGAGTGTGTGTGAAGACGGTAAAGAGTCAAATTATCTAGTGATGCATGCGCCATTAGACAGTGTCAGTCTCTTTCTTAATCATATATAAATTCAATCTTCATTGACTCTAAAGTCAGAAAAAAAAACCCAATAATAGACCGTCAAGATTATATATTAGATTAAGAGCAATAACCGGATCGATAAAAAGGGTGTATAACATGATTTCTTTTGTTTTAAAAAAAAAATAGCATGATCTGCAAAACTAATTATGCCATGTCGTACATGGTTAAAAAGAAGTAATAACATCGTCCAAATTATCTCTAAGAAGGTATAAGATATTTGTGTATAACGCATAAATAGAAGATAAATTATATATAGTGTTAGAGATGCATAAAATAACCATTTTTTTCTTATGAAGAAATTTATTGGAAAAATGAAAAGTAGTATAAAATCAGATTGTAGTGTTGAGAGTACACAAAAAGTTTGGGATAGTAAATGTGAAAAAAAAATTCAAAGCAGATCTTACCTATGAAAATTTGAAGTTATCTCACTTGTAACAACAAGAATCATAGACTTTTCGCGAGAATAAAAAGTGACTTTTCACGACGGAGTACCGTCATAAACGTGTTTTTTCTATTTGCGACGGTACTTTTCGCGAGAGAGTACCGTCATCATTGCGTTTTTTCTCTCGCGAAAAGTGCCTACTTTGTTGTTGTAGTGTTCTTTGTCTGCATTCTTATTTTAATGGAATCTTTTCAGATGAAATGAAAATGACACTCCAAGAAAGTGTCAATCTGAATCGGTAAATAATTACACACGGATATTTACCCGTGTGCGATTGTAACGATTTCTACACGGATTACTTTATAAAGAGCCGTGCACAAATACCTGCCTGTGTCGCTCTCCATATAACCGAGCTACACAGATATTACCTAAACATCCGTGTACGATTCCTCTTTCTACACGGACTTTTAATCTAATATCCGTGTACGATTAATCTCGGATTTTTTACTAAATATCCGTGTAGCTCTCATCTTTCTACACGGACTTTAAACTAAATATCCGTGTAGCTCTCATGACAATTCTGCACGGATATTTATCTAATAATCCGTGTATGAATAGATTCATACACGGATTATTGGATAATTGTCCGTGTAGGAAACAATTCTACACGGACATTTATCCAATAATCCGTGTGGAAATGTATTCGTGCACGGATTATTTTATAAATTACTATTCTTACACGGAATTTTGTTAAATATCCGTGTAGCATTGTGTTATAATTTTTTTTTTTAGTTTTTTTTTTTTTGGCTAGCCTCCTGTTTTGCTAGCCAGTATTTAAATTTTTCATATAACAATTTAAAATTCATGCACACGAAATTGTACAAAATTATACAAATCCATATTTAGCACGACAAAATTATACAAATCCATATTTATCATTACAAAATTCTAATATCAACATATATAACAAAAAAACATAAAAGTATGAAAGCATCAACATATATAACAAAAGAAAGCATAAAAACATCAACATATATAGACATTGTTTTTTGTACATATACAATCTCATGTGATCCACGTATAACATATACTTCTCAAGATCAAATACAATGTTTGTAGATCAAATTATGTCCTTACCACTTAGTAACCATGTGATCAAAACGTTTGCACCAAACGCTTGGTGCAAATGATTCGGTTCTCCTATTTGCAAAGTCCGAACGTTCGATCCAAACCGTTAGATATTTAATCCAAATTAAACTGTGCTTGGAGACCAAATTTTACATTTTTTGGAATTTTTGTACTATTTATTAAGCCACTTTGAAAGTTGCTGATCCGGGTGAACAGTAAAAACAGTGCAATCAAATTCTAGACCATGTGATCAGCAATTTTCAAAGTGTCTTAATAAATAGTAAAAAAATTCCAAAAAATGTAAAATTTGGTCTCCAAGCAGATTTTAATATGGATTAAATATCCAACGGTTTGGATTGACCGTTTGAACTTTGAAAATCAGAAAACGAATCGTTTGCACCAAGGGCTTGGTGCAAACGTTTTGAGGTTAGCCACTCTACATATATATATATAGTGCTGGGCTTAGCTAAGCCATGGTGTAAAACGACTTGGTGCTCCATGCCTCATTATTTCCATTTTGAAAATCCAAACGACCGATCCGAACCGCTCAAGTTGTTCTCCATATTGATATGTGCTTGGAGACCAAATTTTACATTTTTTGGAATTTTTTTACTATTTATTAAGCCACTTTGAAAATCACTGATCCGGCGGTCCAGAAATTTTTACTGTTTTCTACTGTTCATAAGGATTTTAAGATTTTCAAAGTGGCTTAATAAATAGTAAAAAAATTCCAAAAGATGTAAAATTTGGTCTGCAAGCACATTTCAATATGGAGAACATGTTTGGAAGGTTCGAATCGACTATTTGAACTTTGAAAATGAAGATATGGCGTGGAGTACCAAGTCGTTTTACTCCATGGAGTAGCCTAGTCGGACTCTATATATATATATATATTGATCTAGACTTTAAAATAATTTTATAATTTTATAACTCGTAGACATGCAAATTCTTCCATCCCCATCTCTTTTTGTTTTTTTGGAGTGTGTGTGAAGACGGTAAAGAGTCAAATTATCTAGTCATGCATGCGCCATTAGACAGTATCAGTCTCTTTCTTAATCATATATAAATTCAATCTTCATTGACTCCAAAGTCAGAAAAAAAACCCAATAATAGACCGTCAAGATTATATATTAGATTAAGAGCAATAACCGGGTCGATAAAAAGGGTGTATAACATGATTTTTTTTGTTTTTAAAAAAAAATAGCTTGATCTGCAAAAATAATTATGCCATGTCGTACATGGTTAAAAAGAAGTAATAACATCGTCCAAATTATCTCTAAGAAGGTATAAGATATTTGTATATAACGCATAAATAGAAGATAAATTATATATAGTGTTAGAGATGCATAAAATACCATTTTTTTCTTATGAAGAAATTTATTGGAAAAATGAAAAGTAGTATAAAATCAGATTGTAGTGTTGAGAGTACACAAAAAGTTTGGGAGAGTAAATGTGAAAAAAAAATTCAAAGCAGATCTTACCTATGAAAATTTGAAGGTATCACACTTGTAACAACAAGAATCATAGACTTTTCGCGAGGATAAAAAGTGACTTTTCACGACGGAGTACCGTCATAAACGTGCTTTTTCTATTTGCGACGTTACTTTTCGCGACGGAGTACCGTCATCATTGCGCTTTTTCTCTCGCGAAAAGTGCCTACTTTGTTGTTGTAGTGTCTTTCTTTGTCTGCATTCTTATTTTAATGGAATCTTTTCAGATGAAATGAAAATGACACTCCAAGAAAGTGTCAATCTGAATCGGTAAATAATTACACACGGATATTTACCCGTGTGCGATTGTAACGATTTCTACACGGATTACCTTATAAAGATCCGTGTACGAATACCTGTCTGTGTCGCTCTCCATATAACCGAGCTACACAGATATTACCTAAACATCTGTGTACGATTCCTCTTTCTACACGGACTTTTAATCTAATATCCGTGTACGATTAATCTTTATACACGAATTTTTTACTAAATATCCGTGTAGCTCTCATCTTTCTACACGGACTTTAAACTAAATATCCGTGTAGCTCTCTTGACAATTCTACACGGATGTCCGTGTAGGAAACAATCCTACACGGACATTTATCCAATAATCCGTGTAGAAATGTATTCGTGCACGAATTATTTTATAAATTACTATTCTTACACGGAATTTTGTTAAATATCCGTGTAGCATTGTGTTATAATTTTTTTTTTAGTTTTTTTTTTTGGCTAGCCTCCTGTTTTGCTAACCAGTATTTAAATTTTTCAGATAACAATTTAAAATTCATGCACACGAAATTATACAAAATTATACAAATTCATATTTAGCACGACAAAATTATACAAATCCATATATATCATTACAAAATTCTAATATCAACATATATAACAAACAAACATAAAAGCATGAAAGCATCAACATATATAACAAAAGAAAGCATAAAAACATCCACATATATAGACATTGCTTTTTGTACATATACAATTCCATGTGATCCACATATAACATATACTTCTCAAGATCCAATACAATGTTTGTAGATCAAATTATGTCCTTACCACTTAGTAACCATGTGATCAAAACGTTTGCACCAAGCCCTTGGTGCAAATGATTCGGTTCTCCTATTTGCAAAGTCCGAACGGTCGATCCAAACCGTTAGATATTTAATCCATATTAAACTGTGCTTGGAGACCAAATTTTACATTTTTTGGAATTTTTTTACTATTTATTAAGCCACTTTGAAAGTTGCTGATCCGGGTGAACAGTAAAAACAGTGCAATCAAATTCTGGACCATGTGATCAGCAATTTTCAAAGTGTCTTAATAAATAGTAAAAAAATTCCTAAAAATCTAAAATTTGGTCTCCAAGCAGATTTTAATATAGATTAAATATCCAACGGTTTGGATTGACCGTTTGAACTTTGAAAATCAGAAAACGAATCGTTTGCACCAAGGGCTTGGTGCAAACGTTTTGAGCTTAGCCACTCTATATATATATATATATATATATATATATATATATATATATATATATATAGAGATAGGCTAATATGCTTTTAGTAGCATATGGCCCGATATGCTTCCAACTCAAAATCGGATTTTCAAAGTCCAAATGGTTGATCCGAACCGTTCAAGTTGTTCTCCATATTGAAATCTGCTTGGAGACCAAATTTTACATTTTTTGGAATTTTTTTACTATTTATTAAGCCACTTTGAAAATTGCTGATCTGGGTGAATAGTAAAAACAGTGCTTTCAAATTCTGGACCACCGGATCAGCAATTTTCAAAGTGGCTTAATAAATAGTAAAAAAATTCCAAAAAATGTAAAATTTGGTCTCCAAGTAGATTTCAATATGGAGAACAACTTGAACGGTTCGGATCGACCATTTGGACTTTGAAAATCCAATTTTGAGTTGGAAGCATATCGGGCCATATGCTACTAAAAGCATATTAGCCTATCTCTATATATATATATATATATATATATATATATATATATATATTGATCTAGACTTTAAAATAATTTTATAATTTTATAACTCGTAGACATGCAAATTCTTCCATCCCCATCTCTTTTTGTTTTTTTGGAGTGTGTGTGAAGACGGTAAAGAGTCAAATTATCTAGTCATGCATGCGCCATTAGACAGTATCAGTCTCTTTCTTAATCATATATAAATTCAATCTTCATTGACTCTAAAGTCAGAAAAAAAACCCAATAATAGACCGTCAAGATTATATATTAGATTAAGAGCAATAACCGGATCGATAAAAAGGGTGTATAACATGATTTCTTTTGTTTTAAAAAAAAAATAGCTTGATCTGCAAAAATAATTATGCCATGTCGTACATGGTTAAAAAGAAGTAATAACATCGTCCAAATTATCTCTAAGAAGGTATAAGATATTTGTATATAACGCATAAATAGAAGATAAATTATATATAGTGTTAGAGATGCATAAAATAACCATTTTTTTCTTATGAAGAAATTTATTGGAAAAATGAAAAGTAGTATAAAATCAGATTGTAGTGTTGAGAGTACACAAAAAGTTTGGGAGAGTAAATGTGAAAAAAAAATTCAAAGCAGATCTTACCTATGAAAATTTGAAGTTATCCCACTTGTAGTGCATGCCTTTCTTTGTCTGCATTCTTATTTTAATGGAATCTTTTAAGATGAAATGAAAATGACACTCCAAGAAAGTGTCAATCTGAATCTGAATCGGTAAATAATTACACACGGATATTTACCGTGTGCGATTGTAACGATTTCTACACGGATTACCTTATAAAGTGCTGTGTACGAATACCTGCCTGTGTCGCTCTCCATATAACCGAGTTACACGGATATTATCTAAACATCCGTGTACGATTCCTCTTTCTACACGGACTTTTAATCTAATATCCGTGTACGATTAATCTTTATACACGGATTTTTTACTAAATATCCGTGTAGCTCTCATCTTTCTACACGGACTTTAAACTAAATATCCGTGTAGCTCTCATCTTTCTACACGGACTTTAAACTAAATATCCGTGTAGCTCTCTTAACAATTCTACACGGATATTTATCTAATAATCCGTGTATGAATAGATTCATACACGGATTATTGGATAACTGTCCGTGTAGGAAACAATCCTACACGGACATTTATCCAATAATCCGTGTAGAAATGTATTCGTGCACGGATTATTTTATAAATTACTATTCTTACACGGAATTTTGTTAAATATCCGTGTAGGATTGTCTTATAATTTTTTTTTTTAGTTTTTTTTTTTTTGGCTAGCCTCCTGTTTTGCTAGCCAGTATTTAAATTTTTCAGATAACTCATGCACACGAAATTATACAAAATTATACAAATCCATATTTAGCACGACAAAATTATACAAATCCATATTTATCATTACAAAATTCTAATATCAACATATATAACAAAAAAACATAAAAGCATGAAAGCATCAACATATATAACAAAAGAAAGCATAAAAACATCAACATATATAGACATTGCTTTTTGTACATATACAATCCCATGTGATCCACATATAACATATACTTCTCAAGATCCAATACAATGTTTGTAGATCAAGTTATGTCCTTACCACTTAGTAACCATGTGATCAAAACGTTTGCACCAAGCCCTTGGTGCAAATGATTCGGTTCTCCTATTTGCAAAGTCCAAACGGTCGATCCAAACCGTTAGATATTTAATCCATATTAAACTGTGCTTGGAGACCAAATTTTACATTTTTTGGAATTTTTTTACTATTTATTAAGCCACTTTGAAAGTTGCTGATCCGGGTGAACAGTAAAAAGAGTGCAATCAAATTCTGGACCATGTGATCAGCAATTTTCAAAGTGGCTTAATAAATAGTAAAAAAATTCCAAAAAATGTAAAATTTGGTCTCCAAGCAGATTTTAATATAGATTAAATATCCAACGGTTTGGATTGACCGTTTGAACTTTGAAATCAGAAAACGAATCGTTTGCACCAAGGGCTTGATGCAAACGTTTTGAGCTTAGCCACTCTATATATATATATATATATATATATATATATATATATATATATATATTGATCTAGACTTTAAAATAATTTTATAATTTTATAACTCGTAGACATGCAAATTCTTCCATCCCTATCTCTTTTTGTTTTTTTGGAGTGTGTGTGAAGACGGTAAAGAGTCAAATTATCTAGTCATGCACGCCATTAGCAGTCTCTTTCTTAATCATATATAAATTCAATCTTCATTGACTCTAAAGTCAGAAAAAAAACCCAATAATAGACCGTCAAGATTATATATTAGATTAAGAGCAATAACCGGATCGATAAAAAGGGTGTATAACATGATTTTTTTTGTTTTAAAAAAAAATAGCTTGATCTGCAAAAATAATTATGCCATGTCGTACATGGTTAAAAAGAAGTAATAACATCGTCCAAATTATCTCTAAGAAGGTATAAGATATTTGTATATAACGCATAAATAGAAGATAAATTATATATAGTGTTAGAGATGCATAAAATAACCATTTTTTTCTTATGAAGAAATTTATTGGAAAAATGAAAAGTAGTATAAAATCAGATTGTAGTGTTGAGAGTACACAAAAAGTTTGGGAGAGTAAATGTGAAAGAAAAATTCAAAGCAGATCTTACCTATGAAAATTTGAAGTTATCCCATGTAGTGCCTTTCTTTGTCTGCATTCTTATTTTAATGGAATCTTTTAAGATGAAATGAAAATGACACTCCAAGAAAGTGTCAACACTACTACAGAAATGGTCATTGTACACGGACATAAACAGGGGAGCTACACGAATTTCCTGCCGTGTGGAGTGCGAGGGTGTATAATTCCCTGAATAAATTATACACGGATATTTACCCGTGTGCAATTCCTGAGAGCTACACGGATCATTACATAAACAACCGTGTCCAATTCCTTGCCAAGTGGCGCTCTCCAAAGCCGAGCTACACGGATCACTACATAAACAACCGTGTTCAATTCCTTGCCAAGTGGCGCTCTCCAAAGCCGAGCTACACGGATTGTAACATACACAGCCGTGTAGGATTACTCTGTCTACACGGCCTTTTTAGGTTAATATCCGTGTAGAAATAGTTATTCTGCACGGCTTATTACTTGAACAACCGTGTCCAATTCCTTGCCAAGTGGCGCTCTCCAAAGCAGAGGTACAAATTCTTGGCTTATAAAGGGCCGGTTTACAATCATAACCCACTCTTTGAATATTATGCCTCATATGTGAACACATATTAGCGGGATTTAATTAGTATTTGAGAAAAATTCGGCAGCATTTCTCCTTAACTCCCCAAGTATGCGTAAAAACCACATACTCGTAGGAGCAATAAGGAGAAATACTGTCGAACTTTCCTCAAATACTAATTAAATCCCGCTAATACGTGTTCACATCCTAAATGAGACACAATATTCAAAGAGCAGTCCCAAACGGGGGACTATCCAAAATTAATCCCTATTGGATTAATTTTGAACGGGCATGGACCTAAAAGGATCAGTAGGTCGGTTATTGGACCACAATACACTAATTATTTACATTATCTTAACAAATCAAGCACGCATGCATTAAATAATAATTGACAGAAATAATTAAGCAATATTAATCAGTAACAGAAAATTAGATAAAGAAGAGGGAAATATATATATGTATGACTAACCTTGGCAATAGAGAGGAGAATGCGAATTAACTTCCAAGCTATATCTCAGATCCGGCCTCGTTCCTTGTGCGCAGAAATCAGACCAATTCAATACAGAGAGAGAGAGAGAAGTATTAATTGATCAAAACGGCGCCGGAAGAAGGCCTTTTATATAGTTCCAAACCCTAAAATAACCTTTCTACACGGATGATAATCTATAAATCCGTGTAAAAAAAAGCATTACGAGAGCTACACGGACTTTTACATATGTAGCCGTTTATAAAAGATAACCTTTATACACGGACATTTATATAAACAGCCGTGTGTAATATAAAAGATAAACTTTCTTCACGGACATTTAGAATTCTTTTTTTTTCCTAATTTTTGTTTTATTTTTTTTGGTTTAGCCTTCCATTATTTCGAGCAAGTATCTTTGTTTTCACGGATATTTAGCTATAAATCCGTGTAGAAAGACACACAGACTTTTATATAAACAGCCGTGTAAATTATTTTTCTACACTGTTAATTAAACAAAAATCCGTGTACTATTTCTCGTTTCTACACGGCTCTTTATTAAACGTCCCAGTAGCATTGTTTTTTTTTTTTTGGGGCTGTCAGCTAGTTTTTTTCCCTATGTTGTTCAGAACAAACAATTTCCAAAACAGAGGAAGACATTTAAACTAAAAATTAATGTACCTTAAATTATACAAAATTAAAGCATTACAAAAGTTGGAATAAAAAGTCATATTGTAAACTAAACATTTCCATTAAAGAGTAGAATAGGGTGGTTCTTTTCTTTTGGTGCCGGTAGGGTTTACAGAGGGGTGATATGAAGATATGTTTTACTAAAGAGTTGAGTTAAAAGTTAGATGAAGGACCTTCAAAAAAAATGGAAGAGGTCGATGAAGGACCTTCAGAGTCGGATGAAGAGACGAATGAAGAGTCGGATGATCTCCGACTTCATTCGACTCTTCACCCGGCTCTGAAGGTCACATTCACCTCTTCATCCGGGTCACATTCACCTCTTTCTGAAGGTCTTTCACCCAACTCTTACCGGCCAACTCTTCGTCCAGTAAAATTGATCGGAATAAAGATAATTTCTCCTCTGGATCTTGCTTGCCCGAATTAGTTAGGACATGCAAGGAACTAACCAAAAGACTACCTAGCTAGGTTAATGTAACCAAAGTAAGGACTACTAGTTACATTAATCTAAGTAGACTTTTGGTTATATGTCCTAAACTAAACACCTTAGCAAGATATAGAGGAGAAATACAAATTAACTTCCAATATCTCAGATCCGGCCTCCAGTTATAACATCTCGAAAAAATTAGGGAAATGAAGCACTTCGCATGGGAATTCGAGATGTAGGTTATCAATTATATCGGATCGCTCATCTGTGAGCTCCCAAAACAGTAGCTCATATCGATCTAATTTTGCGATCTGAAACAATTGATAAACCTACATCTCAACCCAATTGTTAACTGTGAGAGGGGAGAGTATAAATTGATCAAAACGGCGCTGGGGAGAAGGCCTTTTATATAACAAAAAACCTAAAATATCCTTTCTACACAGCTCTTTATTAAACGTCCGTGTAGCTCGCTCAAGGCTTTCTACTCTGTCATTTAAACAAAAAACCGTGTACAAATTCGACATTTCTACACGGCTCTTTATTAAACATCCGTGTAGCTCCTACATGTTATCTACACGGTCATTTAAACATTTATCCGTGTACAATTCTTGCCTATCTTCACGGTTCTTTAATTAAGAATCCGTGTAGCTCTCTCAAGGCTTTCTCCACGGATATTTAAACAATAAGCCGTGTACAGTTCCTGGTAAACGTCCCTGTAGCTCTCTCACGTCTTTCTACACTTCTTCTTTCGTAAATATCCGTGTAGAAACAATACAGATATTTCAGGCATCCAAAAAATTACAACTTCTACACGGTTTTTATATAAAATTGCCAAATCCGTGTACAATGTGCCATGTACAATGACCATTTCTGTAGTAGTGCAATCTGAATCTGAATCGGTAAATAATTACACACGGATATTTACCCGTGTGCGATTGTAACAATTTCTACACGGATTACCTTATAAAGTGTTGTGTACGAATACCTGCCTGTGTCGCTCTCCATATAACCGAGCTACACGGATATTACCTAAACATCCGTGTACGATTCCTCTTTCTACACGGACTTTTAATCTAATATCCGTGTACGATTAATCTTTATACACGGATTTTTTACTAAATATCCGTGTAGCTCTCATCTTTCTACACGGACTTTAAACTAAATATCCGTGTAGCTCTCTTAACAATTCTACACGGATATTTATCTAATAATCCGTGTATGAATAGATTCATACACGGATTATTGGATAAATGTCCGTGTAGGAAACAATCCTACACGGACATTTATCCAATAATCCGTGTAGAAATGTATTCGTGCACGGATTATTTTATAAATTACTATTCTTACTCAGAATTTTGTTAAATATCCGTGTAGGATTGTCTTATAATTTTTTTTTTAGTTTTTTTTTTTGGCTAGCCTCATGTTTTGCTAGCCAGTATTTAAATTTTTCATATAACAATTTAAAATTCATGCACACGAAATTATACAAAATTATACAAATCCATATTTATCATTACAAAATTCTAATATCAACATATATAACAAAAAAACATAAAAGCATGAAAGCATCAACATATATAACAAAAGAAAGCATAAAAACATCAACATATATAGACATTGCTTTTTGTACATACACAATCCCATGTGATCCACATATAACATATACTTCTCAAGATCCAATACAATATTTGTAGATCAAGTTATGTCCTTACCACTTAGTAACCATGTGATCAAAACGTTTGCACCAAGCTCTGGCAAGTTGGACTCATGTTGCCAAAACGTTGGGCTATGATCTAGTTTAAACCAAAATTTAATATAAACTAGTTGTATTAGATCCAACATATGAAAAAGGAGAGTGCCCTTGTGATCCATGACATGATCCATCTTTGTTAAAGGTCTCCAACATATTGCTTCTCCAATAAAAAATATATTTTATCAACATATATGTGCATGCATGCATAATAGACAATAAAAATTCTCCTTTAAATTCAAATTTTTTTCAAATTTCAAATTTTTTTCAAATGTGGCTGCCCCCACGCTTCGGCTCCTCGCTCAGCCGACTTCCCCCCACTTTTGCGTGGCTGCCCCCACACTTCGGCTCCCGCTCAGCCGAACTTTCTGCCATTTTTGCATTATCTTAAGAAATGAAGCATGCATGAATTACACATGACCTAAATAAGCAATAATAAGTAACAGAAAATTAGAGGAAGAAAAGGAAAAAAAAATATATATATATATATAGGGATGGGCTATGGTGAGCTATGGAGTAAAACAAGTTTTTACTCCACGCCTCATTATTTCCATTTTGAAAATCCAAACAACCGATCCGAACCGTTCAACATGATCTCCATATTGAAATGTGCTTGGAGACCAAATTTTACATTTTTTGGAATTTTTTTACTATTTATTAAGATGGTTTGAAAATTGCTGTTTTCCAATGGTGCAGAATTTTAATAAAAACAGCGATTTTCAAACCATCTTAATAAGTACTAAAAAAATTTCAAAAAATATAAAATTTGGTCCGCAAGCACATTTTAATATAGATTAAACATCTAATGGTTTGAAAATGTCATTTGAAGTCAATTCGATAGGTTTTAGAGTCAAGCTCACGGAGGACTTGGTGAGCTTAGGAACACCCTAGTTCTACTCTATATATATATATATATATATATATATAGAGTGGCTAATATCAAAACGTTTGCACCAAGGGGTTGGTGCAAACGATTTGTTTTCGGGTTTTCGAAGTCCAAACGGTCGATCCGAACCGTTAGATATTTAATCCATATTAAAATGTGCTTGGAGACCAAATTTCACATTTTTTGGAATTTTTTTGCTATTTATTAAGCCACTTTGAAAGTTGCTGATTCGGGTGAACAGTAAAAACAGTGCAATCAAATTCTGGACCGTGTGATCAGCAACTTTCAAAGTGGCTTAATAAATAGCAACAAAATTCCAAAAAATGTGAAATTTGGTCTCCAAGCACATTTCAATATGGAGAACAACTTGAACGGTTCGGATCGACCGTTTGGATTTCGAAAACCCGAAAACAAATCGTTTGCACCAACCCCTTGGTGCAAACGTTTTGATATTAGCCACTCTATATATATATATATATATATATATATATATATACTAACCTTAGAAAGATAGAGAGGAGAAAATAAAAACTTCAAAAATCTCTGATCCCAGCTACTAGCCTTTGCAGAAATCAGATCAACACATTCAATACAGAGAGAGCGAGAGAGAGACAATATAAATTACTTTATCAAAACAGCGCTGGAAGGAGAAGGCCTTTTATACCAAATATAAAATACTAATTAAGTTTACTGGATCCAAAATCCTAGAAAGACTTTTCTACACGGATTTATACTTAAGAATCCGTGTAGCTCTCTAACTATTTATACACGGTTAGCATTACCCTTTCTACACGGATATTTGATCAAAAAACCGTGTAGCTCTCTACCATTCATACACGGATATATACTATAAATAGCCGTGTACAATTCTTATCTTTCTACACGGATTTATTATCAAAAATCCGTGTAGCTATTCGTACACAGATTTTTGTTGAATATTCGTGTAGCTCTCTAATAAATTCTACACGGTCATTTTTTCCAAGCAATTTTACACGGATTCTTTAATAAATACCTGTGCAGGCTTCCCACAGATTTTTCGGGCTTTCAAAAAACCAATTTAGTACACGGTTTTTATATAAAATTGGCAAAACCGTGTACGATGTGCAGTGTACGATGACCATTTCTGTAGTAGTGATAATGGATGCTATTGAGAAACAATGCATACAAAAATATCCGTGTCTTGTGTTACGTATATTGAATAGTAAATCAACTTTGTCACACCCCTGATCTGGAGGTGCAACAACCTACCGTGTCTATTAATTTACAAACTTCAACTCAAGTTTTGAAACGCTAAACGATGTTTTTTTACTCTGTAGATCACTTCACGAGCTTTTCAAAAAGTAATCACACACTGAAATCGAAGTTTCCTACGAATTGTTACACTCGTTTGAAGTTTCTTCATCTCCAGTAGTCTCTCGACTCCCTGGTCTCGTCCTTGACTCGAGGTGCTTTAGAAGATAGAGGTGTAGAGAAGAAGTATTGGATTAGCTCTGTGATTAATGCCTACTTTCACCAACAGCTTCTTCAGTAAAACCGTTGGTGAATGTTTTAACTTATCGCTAACGGTTATTTTAATTAACAGTCAGTGAAAGTTGGTCCATTTTCACTGAACGTTTTCTCGGAATAAACCGTTGATGGTAAGTTCGACTTATTTTTCAATTTGACACATAAATGATATACACCGGCTGTTAGTTACAAGAACCAACAGAGTAACAGTTAGTGATGTGGTGTTACGTACTAGTGAAAGGATTTCGTCGACACTCCTATATATACCCCATCTATTAAACCAAGCAGTCTATAGAGAGAACGAGAGATGCCATAACCCAACAAACGCAAATGGGTCGCTCTTCATGGCTCTTGCTGTTCCTAATCTCTCTTTCTCAAGCCATCATTACAAAATCCCAAACTTCAAACCCACAAAATATCACAAGCATTAACATAGGAGTTCTCTACACATACAATTCCATCATTGGTCGTGCTGCGAGAATTGCAATTGAGCTGGCACTAGAAGATGTGAACTCAGATCGAACCATACTCCCTCACACGAAGTTCAATGTAATCTCACAGGATACCAATTGTAGTGGGTTTCTTGCTACAATTGAAGGTAATTAATGTACCCAAATTTTTATTTAACTTTCAATCGGATAGAATAATGTTCGACTTTTTTCTAATAAATATACTGTGGACTTAAAAGAGTAGTGGACTGGAAAAAAAAATGTAGAATTTGATTTTCAGTACCACTTGGCAATATCAAAGATCTGATTTTTCTGTTTCTTTACCTTTTTTTTTCTTTTGTTTTTCTTAGTTTTTCCTCAAAACTATTTTACTCTGATACCATGTTAAAATTTAAGATTGAATTGAAAGAGAAATGATTTCATTGATTGATTAATTTTACATTACATTAATTGCTTGCAAGGGTTATATAGGCTACTTAATTAGCCGTTATGATATCTCCTAATTATTCTGCTGGCCGTTAGGTTTTTCTATATATCACACAAAATCTAATTTAGCAGATTGATCCTAGTTGATTGGATATTAATGTGATTGATACTATAATCTTGGTAAGATAGCATATAGCTGTTAAAGTGTCTCCAGCAACAAATCCTTTAAAACACAACCGAAGCTGCTTCAAATTAGTGGCATGAAGACGGAAATTAACTAGAATCCAAAATACAACAGACAGAATCTAGCATGCATTCTAGGAAAGCAACAAATGTCTATAATAAAATTGGGCTGTAAATATCCTGGTAACGCTCAGGTTATAGATTAGAACAAATCGAACAAAAATTCATTCTTCATGTCTAAAATTGAAGGTAATTTCTATTCGCACTGAACTTTTCGGTCCGTTGAGGTTTTAACCCGTTGCCCATAACTTCTTAAACGTGATCTTAGTATATCACTTGAGCTAGCTGGTCATTTGCTCCAATGTAGAATATTATGGTTTCAACTATTATGCTATGAGATTGTATCAACAATCTACATATACCTACTAGGTACTAGATTAGGTTGTAGCCTAGGGGGCCTTGCCGATATGGTCTTATATATAATACTCTTTAGGATACCATGGCAGTATTTTTTATTAAATTCTGAGCATTAACCAAGCTCTGAATTTCAAATTTTTACTAGGTGGTGAGTAACTAATTAAATAAAAAAAAAACAAATACATAAACAAATGGAAATATATGTCTTTTGTGTTTTAAAACCTCTCTAACAAACTTGTCGCTACAAAATGCTTGTCTTGGTCATGATTCTCTCCAGCATTACAAGTACTAGAGAAAAATGTGGTGGCGATCATTGGCCCACAGTCATCAGGAGGCAGTCACAAACTCTCCCATGTGGCGAAGTCACTACAAGTACCATTAGTCTCCTTCTCCGCAACCGACCCGACTCTCTCCTCCCTAGAATTCCCCTACTTCCTCCGTGCCACTCAATCTGACCAGTTTCAGATGCGTGCCATAGCCGACATTGTAGACTTCTTCCAGTGGCGTGAGGTCACCGCAATATATGTTGATGATGACTATGGACGTAACGGCATTGCCGCCTTGGGTGATGAGCTGGCGCTTAGAAGGGCAAAGATTTCATACAAAGCGGGTTTTGCGCAGGCCATGGATCTAACTGATATCACAGACTTGCTTCTACGGGTCAATTTAATGGAGTCACGAGTTTATGTCCTGCATGTGAACCCAGATTCAGGTCTGAAGGTCTTTTCTGTTGCTCAAAAGTTGGGCATGACGGGACCTGGTTACGTATGGATCGTAACTGATTGGCTGGCTGCAGTTTTGGATTCTAATGGGTTCGGTTTAGGATACGGGCATGAGTCAGTTGATGCCGACCCAAAAGTTCTTAATCTGATACAAGGATCAATTGTGCTGAGAAGGCATACGCCGGATTCAGATCTCAAGATGAAATTTGTATCCAGATGGAGAAACAAAACGGGCAATACAGCTACTGGGTCAAATCTCAATGCATACAGTCTGTATGCTTATGATTCAGTGTGGTTGGTGGCACATGCAATTGATCAATATATAAAAACGAATGGAAATAAAATAAATTTCTCAACTGACCCAAGATTGCATGATGTCAATGGGAGCGCTTTACACTTTGAAATTTTGAAAATTTTTGATGGCGGTGAGGGCTTGCTACAAAATATGTTGAGCACAAACTTCACAGGGGTTACTGGACAGTTACAGTTTGACCCAAATCGGGACCTGATCCGCCCTGCATATGATATCATCAATGTGGTGTCTACTGGACCACAACTGATCGGGTACTGGTCAAATTACTCGGGTCTATCCGTTGTTTCACCTGAAATCCTATATCAAAAGCCACAAAACTTGTCAGGCCAGTCCCGCAGGCTATACGATGTGTTGTGGCCTGGTGGGATGAGGCAGCAGCCACGTGGTTGGGTTTTCCCGAACAATGGCCAGCCCTTGCGAATCGGAGTGCCAAACAAGGTCAGCTTTAAGCAGTTTGTGTCAAGAGGGTCTAATTCTGGATCGAACAGCAATGCTAGTGGGTTCTGTATTGATGTTTTCAATGCGGCAATCAAGTTATTGCCGTACCCGGTGCCATGTTCTTTTATACTGATTGGAAACGGTACTGTTAACCCGAATTACGATAATGTGGTCAATATGGTTGCTCAAAATGTACTCTCTTTCTCCCTCCTCCCCCCCCCCCCCCCCCCCCCCCACACACACACACGCCTCTTGGTAGCTTAAGGGACAACCTTAATTGGTATCAAGAGCTCAAACTACCATACTGGTCAAATGCTGTAGCCAGTATTGGATAAAACCTGGTTGAAATGCCTGTCAGACATATGTCAAAATTCCCAATACCATACAAGATTCATATTGATGCCGTGCCAATTAGACTCGGTAATACCTGTATGCAGGTAGTAACTAATCGCTAACTAACAAAGTAATTAACAAGACCAACTAGAACGTAACTGAATGAATTGGTATAATTGGTACCATGTTTGTATGCAATTGATACAATGACATAGAGGTGACTTATCAGTCATGTTCCGGAAGTGAACTGTACATGTACGATATTTATTGTACTTGAAGTTGGTCCAGTGGGTATAGCTTATAACACATCAAATAACATGTAACTCTATTTATTTACTTTAGATCTTTTCAACTTCTATACTTGTCAGGAATTGGACGCAGTAGTGGGGGACATAGCGATAGCGAAAAACCGAACAAGGATTGTGGATTTCACGCAACCTTATGCTGAAGCAGGTTTGGTGATAGTTGTACCAGTTAAGCACGATAGCTCAAGTGCATGGGCCTTTCTAAAACCGTTTACCCTCCCAATGTGGTGTGTTACCGTTGGGTTTTTCCTATTTTTTGGTGTTGTTATTTGGATTCTAGAACACAGAAAAAACGAGGAGTTCCGTGGCCACCCTAAAGAACAAGTTGCCACTATATTTTGGTGAGCATTCAGTTACCACCTATATTTTTTTTCTACTGCGTGTCCCTTGTTTTCAAAGTCCTGTAGCAGCAGTGGAGATTGGACATTACAGCAGAGCACACTACAAGTTTTATGACATTATTAGCAAATGCACTTTGTTTTTTTTTAATGTGCATAATTTATTTTAATTATCTATTGAGTTCCTCTTCAAAAAAAAAAATATCTATTGATTTGTTTTCTTCATTCTGCAGGTTTAGTTTCTCTACTACGTTCTTTGCACACAGTATGTCCTCTTCCTTCATCTCTGACTTTAAAAAATAATAATAAGGCAGAAAGAAAGAAATGAGTAGTCTTCGATGTGATACCACAAAGCATCACACAAACCCTAGAAAACAGCAGAGGTGAACATACAACCGAAAATAATATGATAGGAATAAAACTAGGTAGAGGCGGTACTTTGAATAAACTATGTGATGCATAGTTTTTCCAACACTGACCCGTTTTGAGGTGCATGCAAGATATATAATATTCGGTCTTGTCACAGAGTATATTTTCGGAAATAAAAGAAAATTACTTAAATATATAATATTGTTTTGGCTTTGTTGTATTGCAATTGTAGGACAGAACCTACTATCTGCGCTTGGTCGGTTTGTGATGCTTGTATGGTTGTTTGTGGTCCTGATTATTACCTCCAGCTACACTGCATCTCTCACCTCGATCCTAACTGTCCAACAACTCTCCTCTGGCATCAAAAGCCTCGATAGCCTCATTGCCAGCCATGAGCCCATCGGGTATTATAAAAATGCTCTCAATATTATTGTTGTTATTGGCAAAAAACACCCAGCTTGTGGTGTTTGGAAAGAATACATCCAAAACTAACAGTCTGGTCTAGTTCATAATCTGTCAATTTCATTTGAATATAATTCTTGTGGATTTAAAAACAGTTGTGCATGTTTCTTATAATATGCTGGGTGCATTTGGTTTCTTCTGTATATATAGATAATGGTGCAAATAAAAAGAAATCTTGAATATAATTGGAACAGCTTGTAGTTGCAAAAAGTAGACAAGTCCTGGTCAGCATGCAATATCAGCCATTTTGGTAAATAACTTATAATTCGAAAATCCACCTGTTCATTGCTAGCACTGTAAATTAAATCAATTTTTATTATATAGAGGAAATAGTTCCTAGTAAGCATTGATGGTGAAAGATTACTTTTGGGGAATACTTTAGTCAAAAAGATCGAAGATTATTCCCATCTGCATTCTCCAATCTATATCTATCGATCATCTTACCAAGAGGTAATGGCAGGGACGACAATCATATATACAACTTCAATTGTTAAGGGACCAAAATGGAAAATTTATCTTCAAGAACTGTAAAGGAAAAGGGATGATACTGACATACTGTAGAGACTAACTCTTTTCTTTTTTCTACCATACCTATTTCATGAATCTTTAGATACTAATTAAAGATTCAACTTTTCTGCGACAGGTACCAGGCTGGTACATTCACAAAGGATTACCTCATAGAGGAGCTGAACATACCTGAGTCAAGGCTTGTGCCGCTAAGTACCATTGAGGAGTATGCTGATGCCCTGATGCGTGGGCCCCAGGGTGGTGGTGTCGCGGCAATAGTTGATGAGAGCCCATATGTTCAGATTTTCCTCACAGGTTATTGCAACTTTCGTGTTGTTGGTCAGCAGTTTACCCGGCAAGGATGGGGTTTCGTAAGTCTCTTTCTAAGATTTATTGCAAAGTATATAGTAAAATTCCAATGTGAAGGTATGTTTATAAACTATTAACTCATATACAGTTTGAAAAACCCAATAAGTCAAATTTCAATGGCAAAATAGTGTCCATGTTTTAAGGAGGGTTCAAATGACTTTACATTTGGTGCTCCCACTATGCTTCGATTTTTTGAAACCTTTAATCAAACTCTAAAGCTGAAATATTAAATAAAATGGTTAAATCATGAATTATTTGTAAATAGTTAGGATTGCTAGGAGAGTCAAGCATGTGACCTTTGCAAATACTTTTCTTAAAGTAATACAATTGTTAGCAGCATCAAGCCATCTAACCTTAAAAAAAAAAAAGATGGTTTGATCATGTATGTCATTTCTTCTATGCACTCTAAAAACTTACAATATTTTTGTATAAAAATCTAATGGTATAGATAATTTGTATAGAAGTTAATTTTACAATATCGTGGTCATCAAAATAAAGCTGAGATGTCATAATTTTGTATAGAGTAAGGCTATGGTATTATGCATAGCACGGATTGGTCCGTACTACGGATCAATTTTTTTGTTTTCAAAATTCTAACGATCGATCCGAATCATTCAACATGGTTTCCATATAAATATGTACTTATAAACTAAATTTACATTTTGTAGAATTTGTTTAATATTTTTTAGATGGGTTGAAAATCACTGTTTTTGGATGGTCCAGAATTTTCACATCAAGTGATTTTCTACCCATCTAAAAAAATATTAAAGAAATTCTAAAAAATATAAAATTTTATTTACAAGTAGACCATGTTGAACCGTTCGGATCGGCCGTTAGGACTTTCAAACCGAAGATTTTAGTCCATAGAACGGACCAATATGTCCTATGCATAGTACCAGAGCCTCACTCATTTTGTATATATGTACATCTAAAGTCAATAATATTGGTGATCAAATTCAACGGTTTTCATTTTGTTATTTTTGTTTTAGAATTTTTGTTCTTATGCATTAAAAAAGTAGAGACATGAAAAATGGAGGCTTCCATACTTTTCTAAAATACAGTTTTTTTTTTATGATAATAGATTAATAACGTGCATATGCTTGAGACTAGTTACTTGTACAATCTATGGGTAATGCATGTATTTAAATGAGGATTTTTTTTTTCCTTAATAGGCATTTCAAAGAGATTCTCCTCTAGTAGTTGACCTCTCAACTGCTATTCTGACATTGTCAGAGAATGGAGAACTCCAGCGCATTCACGACCAATGGCTGAACAGCAACGGTGGGTGCAGCTCTGATAATACAGATATCGAGTTAAATCGTCTAAGTCTAAGCAGCTTTTGGGTTCTTTTTTTAATATTTGGTGGC
Source organism: Carex kokanica (assembly GCA_025461125.1). Lineage (NCBI taxonomy): Eukaryota > Viridiplantae > Streptophyta > Magnoliopsida > Poales > Cyperaceae > Carex > Carex kokanica. The sequence continues at coordinate 1,281,297 of JAJGRX010001371.1, read as the reverse complement.
GTGTGCTTTTCGGCAGTAATTATATATTTCATAAAGATATGTGTTCAGCCTAAAAAATACAACAATAGAACAAGCGATACAAGAGAAAATGAAGCGATACGATAGAACAAGGCGGCTTGCTAGTTTTGCTAATGTTTATTTTTGAAGTAATTTGGAAGAAGCAAAGAGGATGGCTTATGATAAAAAATGCATTGTATTTTTTGCATATTCATCTTAACTTTACAGTGGTGACTTCTCTCTATTTATATTACAATTGTTCCAACAGCTAGAATAGTGTACCGTTGCTACCTTTCCTAATTAATGCTCTACCAACTCTATACAGCTGTACTTATCAATTTTAGAAATAATACAAATTTTAATGGTCACTTGATCGATGATGTACGATTGAGATCAAACATTCAATTCTTTATTATTTTCAACACTCCCCCTCAAGCTAGGAATGTAAATATCGTACAATCCTAGCTTGCTTGTGATGTTTTTCGAATGGACTCGGGTCCAATTCTTTGATGAGGATATTGGCAAGTTGCTCCTCACTTCACATGAGTTTGAGTTTTGATTTTGGCTTGATCATTTTCCATGCCTGGAGATATTGCATCGTCTCTAAGATGCATGGTTGCATCATCCTTGATGTTCTTTGTGCATATTAATTATTCCTCCCCCTGATTGTTATCATTATATATATTATATGTATTTAAGAAAGAAAAAAAAACATTAGTTTCAACCATTATTTACCGTAATAGAAAATAAAATTCTAACATTTTTTCTTTTCTTTTTAGGTAATTGTACAATTACCCATATCATGTATCATTTTTGAGAGCTTTTAGCTCCTCGTATTGGTGTTGGTATTTCTTCCATTTGGTCATTTGTTTCAATTTCATGATTTTCTAATTGTACATGCTTTTGTACAATTTTTTTATGAGGTATTACCAACACGATTTGATATAGGTTCTCCCCCTCCCCCTTTTTTTTTTTTTACCTTTCGACTCCTTTTTTTTATGGTGACCTTTCGGTTTGAAAGATTCTTAGTTTTTTGTTATGGTAGCCGAACTCCGGCTCTTGGTTATGGTGGCTCTAGTAGCTCTTGGAATGGTGGCTCTAGTAGCTCTTGTTATGGTGGCTCTAATAGCTCTACGGCTCTAGTAGCTCTTGTTTTGGTGGCTCTAGTAGCTCTACGGCTCTAGTAGCTCTTGTTTTGGTGGCTCTAGTAGCTCTACGGCTCTAGTAGCTCTTGTTATGGTAACCGAAACCTTTCGGTTCTCAGTTATGGTGGCCTTTCGACTCTTGTTTTTGTTGGTCTCTCGGCTAGAGAGGTATGGTGGCCTTTCGGCTCTTGGTTATCTCGGTATGAATTGAACACCGACTTTTGTGTTATGGTGGCCTTTTGGCTCTTGTGTGATAAAAAAAAATTTTGATTTTAAAAGGGTTTGTAGAATAATTATTTTTAAAAATCGGTACCGTTATCGAATATATATATATATTTAATTCATGCATTAAATTGGGCTTCTAGTAAATTAACATTTTTATAAATTATTATAATTAATATAGTTGTTATAGGAAAATTAGAAGATATAATAAATATGTCAAAAATAAACCGGGCCATATTTCTCCCATATATATTTTTGTTGTACAAAGATTATAAATTATTATTATCTTTTTTTTTATAACGTTTCCAAAAATATAAATCTATTTTCTAAAATCATTAATTATTTTTCCGGTTGAAATATTATATTTATTGGAAAATAAAGTTTGTGTGCAATTTACTTCTTCTGTTAGCTTTTCTAATTGAAATTAAATTTGTGCTAATTGAAAGGAAAGTTGTTGTGAAAAGTACCACTATCAATTATCAATGTTTTATATAAAGAAATTTAATTGATTTAAAGAGATAAAGTGATACCTCTTGTTTTGGAATTATTAGTTGATATGGCAGCGTAGAGGGTTATTGGTGACATTGCTGCACTTGATCTGGGTTCGGATTTCCTGTGGCAACCGAATCGGATCCAAATCCAACTAAAGCAGCGAAATTTTTTTCCAGTGCTGCATGCGATACAGGAGCACCCGTATGCGATTTGGAGTGAACACGTGGATCATGCATCCCATGCGCATGCGGATTTGATTTGCTAAATCCCCAGGCGCATGCAACCCAGAGAAAAATTCTTCTCGTGCACGCTTCAGTAAAAAAATTCCCACGCGTCCCTCCTTCTTTAGTACTGTCTTGATTCCTGTCTCCTCTTCCTCCAGTAGAGTTCTCTTTTTCCAGTGTTTTGGTTTTAAATGTGGATGAAGGAACCAGTAGCTCTCATGAGTGTGCCCCTCCTTCTTACACCCCGTACACCTCTCGATTTCACCGTGATTCGAGCGGATTTGGGATCTAGGGTTTTGGGCGAAATTTGAAGGTATTTGCTTGAGTCTCTCGGCTCCTCCCCCTGTCACCAGTTTTAGGTTTTTTCGAAGATCAGAGAAGCTCTACACTGTTTCTCCGTTCTTCCTTGGAATTTCCCCCTTTTGTTTTGTTTTGTTTTGGGTATGAATCTGATACCGGCGCTCTGCCTTATTGATCAATTTTTTGTGAATACCAGTTCTTGCTAGTACTTATTCTTGCTGAAAGATTGAGGGTTGAGACCCCTTTAGTTGCCCTTGTTTCAGCTGTACTGGTACATGTACTGGCTTGATGTTGTGTTGCAAGTTTGAATATTTTCTCTCCCTCACTTGGACTTCACCTTTCTTCTCTGTTACTGGACTTCTTCCATCAAGAGGCGAGGCGAGTCGAGGCTGAGGTCTTTCTTCTTTGGCTCCTGAGGTCAGTTTTTTTTTGTTGCTGATATGGGTTTTTCGGGTACTGATAAGGACAAATGTTGGTATTGGTTTTTTTGAGTTTTTTTTTTTTTGATACGAACAACTTATGCTGCTGGAGTTTTTATCGGATTATTGGGTATTGGGTTATTGGCTCTCAGTGCTGCCTTTTTCTCTTGTGACGACCTCTCGCTGGACGCTTGCTCCCCACAAGTTATTGCTGCCATGAAGCACGGTATTGGCCAGCTTTGAGGTAGCCTCAGATGAGTGCTGCCCGGCTTGAACCATTATTGATTTGTGTGCTTGTAGTGCTTGATTCTAGTTGGTAGCATCATTTGACTGTTTCCCTTCTTGCGACATTGCCTCTTAGCTAATTTTTCTGTTTTGATTGTGTGGGTTTTTGTTTCTGATTTGTGGTGTACCAGTTTACTGGTAAATGGATTTGGAGATTTTTCGGTCACAGAATTGTGTGCTCTAATACCATGTTGATTTTTGAAGTAATTTGGAAGAAGCAAAGAGGATGGCTTATGGTAAAAAATGTATTGTATTTTTTGCATATTCATCTTAACTTTACAGTGGTGACTTCTCTCTATTTATATTACAATTGTTCCAACGGCTAGAATAGTGTACCGTTGCTACCTTTCCTAATTAATGCTCTACCAACTCTATACAGCTGTACTTATCAATTTTAGAAATAATACAAATTTTAATGGTCGCTTGATCGATGATGTACGATTGAGATCAAACCTTCAATTCTTTATTATTTTCAACAGCTAATTTCAAAGATTTGATTTTGTGGATACTAAGAAAGCATATTTCGAAAAAAAGAAGAAAGAAAAGAGCGGAGAGGTGAAAAGGTCCATTAAGAGGAATGTAAATAATGTAAGGGCTAAAATTGTGAATGTGAATTTAATACTGGTACGGTGTTGGGACTGAGTTGTAGCTTATAGATTGAACTCAGGGGATTAAGTTGTAATTTTCAGTTTTAGAGGGTGTGCTATGTTATTAGTTGAGAAGCAACCAATTATCATTTTTACTGTTGTAATTTAGAATTTCGGTGGTATTGCAAACTATGGATGTGCGGTTTGTAATTTACATTTTCATTTACTATGAGAGAGATCTGAGTTAAGGCGAGAGAGGGTGGTGGATCGAAGAGAGAATGATGCACCCGGCGTTGTCTAGTGGACAGGTCAGAGGTGCAAAGAGGTACTCTGATCTAAGGTTTTCATATTAGAGGTGTGCGTCGCGGAGATGCAAAGAGGAGACGGCATAAGGAGGTCTCCTCTCCATCTGACTCGGCTCTTGTTGTCGATCTATGATGGTGCGACTGGCACATTTATTGGTATGGGATACCAACGATGATATGGAGTGCTGGAGGAGGTTGTGCTAAAGGGTGTTTAGTATTAGTGAGTTGCAGTTATTGAGTTTTGACTGGTTGAACAGTTGAATATAAATAGATCTTACAAAAATTGTAAATAGAATTTAGGAAAATATTGAGCTGTTTTTGGGTTTATGCTGTGTAGATTTTAGGTTGTAATATTTTTTTTTATCAATGAAAATGTAAGATGGCTGTTGCCACCTTACCTTAAAAAAAAAAGAATGTGAATTTGATATTGAATGTGACAGAGGTGAAAAAGCACAGGGACTTGGTACAATCTTGGAACAGTGACAGAGGTGAGGCAGTGTCTTTATGTACCAAGTCGGATCAGTACTGATTTCAATAGAAATCGGTGGATAATATCACTACTCAAAAAAAAAAAGGTGAGGCAGTGTCGGGCTAAAATTGTGAATGTGAATTTGATCCTGAATGTAAATAATGTAAGGGCTCTGTGGCCTAAACTTAATTTCTGATGAGCTTTTGGCTTTCTTTTTTAAGGTTAGTGTCTTGAACGCCTACTAACAATGGTATTGATAAAAAAAATATTTTCAACACATCAATTGACTCTCTCTATTCTAATATGTACTTTCCTATTCTAGATCTACCATTTTTCCTTTTTATGAGCTTTTGGATTTTGGGTTTTTTTTTCTTCTAAATGTGAAGAATTAATTGTGGTAATTAATTTCTGCAGTAACATATGCTTGTTTCTGATAGAGTCAAGAGTTTAGGGTTTAGGGTACAAGACCAGCATACAGGCGCAACTATGGTACATCAATGTGTACTGGAAGTGGGGTTCGCTACTCAACAGAGAAGATGAAATTCTGCGTACTGATTATATAGATAGTAGTTTAGTTTGTAATAGAGTAGATTAGTTACAGATGTTAGTTTATGCTATGGCATTGATGTAATAACTAACTCATAGCTGTAACTGATGGATTAGTTAGTGGCAAATAAGTAATTAGCTAATAGCCTTTATATAGAGATGTAATCACCTCCTGTAAGATCAAGCAAACACATAATGAAATAAAACATTTTCTTCTCCAATTCTCTTCTTTACATGGTATCAGATAGTCATGGAAACCGATCAAACTACCAATCTTATCTCTAATCCCTCTCCTACCTCTTCTATCTCTAATGGCGATCAAGCTTCACCTCTTGTTATGCTAACTCTCCCGATCTCCACTAAGCTCGATCGTGAGAATTATCTCTCCTGGCAGTCACAAATCGTGCCTCTCCTTCAAGCCTATGGCCTGTATCGATTTCTTAAAGCTAGTTCCTCGCCCAATTCGACCATCGCCACATAAGCTAGTTCCTCGCCCAATCAATCCTGCTTTTCTTTCCTGGTACAAACAGGATCAGATGCTGCTCGGATGGTTACAATCCTCTCTGACACGCGAGATTCTAGCTCAAGTCGTGTCTGCTCAGACTTCCGCTGACCTTTAGCAAACACTGCAAAGATCATTCTCCGCCCCAGAGCAAGACTGTCCGAACTCCGTTGAAAGCTTCAGAATTTCACCAAAGGGGTGACTTCTTGCTTAGAGTATATCCAAAAGATCCGTTCTGTGGCCGACGGACTCGCATTCATTGGAGAGCCAGTCTCTGACGAGGATCTTCAGATGTACATTCTTCAAGGTTTGGGGCCGGAGTTTGATCCTTTCGTTGTAGCGATTTAGACCTCTTCTCCTCGCTCGATCGCTGATCTCACCTCACTCCTCTACAGTCACGAAGCACTCTTGCTCTCTCGATCTCACTCGCGGCCTTCCATGGAGTCACTTCCCTCCTCTAACAACCCTGTTGCCATGTACAACACCAAATCGGGTCCCAAACCCGCTAGGGGTGGATATCGCTCACGAGGGGGATTTCATCAAAACCAGCAGCAACAGCGGGCTTCCTCTCAGCTGACTAATTCAGCTATCTCCAGGCCCAATGGTCTGCGCAATCCAAGGCCAATCCTGATAAGGATGTCACATGCCAGATCTATTACAAAATGGGTCACCAGGCCCGTAACTGCTGGTACAGGTCTGATCTGGCCAATTACCCAGAAATTGCCCAATCCCAGTTCCAAGCTCACTTGGCTCAACCGATTCAAGCCAACAGTGCTCAGCCCAATTCTCTTCCCTCGGGGCTCGATTGGTACCTTGACTCGGGTGCGACTCATCACGTCACCAATGACTTGAACAACCTCTCCTCTTTCTTACCATACGAAGGCCTCGACAAGCTTCACATTGGTAATGGTGCGGGTATGAACATTAGCCATATTGGCTCTTCTTCCTTATACTTTTCGAATTATACAATCTCCCTACATGATGTCCTTTATGTGCCTTCTTTTGCTAAAAACCTCTTGAGCCTCTCTAAACTCTTAAAAGATAATTCTATTATTATTGAGTTTTTCTCTCATGATTGTGTAATTAAGGACCTCCTCACTTTGAAGGTTTTTCTTCAAGTCAAGCTTGATAATGGACTCTACACATTACCTCCTCAAATAAAACCCCATGCTTACCTTGGTGTATGAGCTTCTTTTGACATTTGGCATGCACGTTTGGGACATCCATCTTCCTCTACGACCCAAAAAATTTTACATTCCAATTCTCTTCCTTGTACTAAAAATAAGATGTCTTTATGTCATGATTGTTTAGTGGCTAAGGCACATCGTTTGCTCTTTATTTCTAGTTCCTCTACTTCTTCTTTTCCACTTGAGATTGTATATTCGGATGTATGGGAACCCACACCAATAAAATCAAGGAACGGTTTTCGTTATTATGTTATCTTCATTGATGATTTCTCTCGTTATTCTTGGATTTATTTTTTACATTCTAAGGATGAGGTATTGCATGTGTTCACCTCTTTCAAAAGCCAAGTTGAGAACTTACTTCACCATTCGATTAAAATTCTAAGAACGGACGGTGGGACGGAATACATGCCAATCTCCCGCTCTTTTCCATCTATTCTTCACCAAAAGACGTGCCCACATACTCCCCAACAAAACAATGTTTCCGAACAAAAATATCGCCATGTAGTCGAACTTGCTCTTGCCAACATGGCTCATGCTTTTATTCCCGATTGCTTTTGGGACGATGTTTTTGCAAGTGTGGTGTATCTCATTAATCGCCAACCTCCATCAAGTGATTCTTCCTCTCCATTCTTTAAGTTTTTTCATAAATCACCCGATTATTGCTTTTTGTGGGTTTTGGGGTGTTTGTGCTTTCCATATACTCGACCTTACATTGATCACAAGCTCCAACTTCATTCTAAACCTTGCGTATTTCTTAGTTATTCTTTTTCTCAAAAAGGTTACAAGTGTTTTCATATTGAGACTAATAAATTGTTTGTGTCAAGACACGTAATTTTTGATGAAACACAGTTTCCTTTCAAGAAATTGGCTTCTGGAGCACAATTGGCTGCAAATTCTCCACCTATTCTCAGTTCCTGGCTTCCTCTGTTGTCCTCAACTGTTGCCCTTGGTGATACATAGCATATTGGCCACACTAACCTTGACGCAATTGATCCTGTCCTCCCCACTTCCCATGCGCAGGACACATCTGGAGCGCCTTCTCCTCCTTTGCTGTCATCCGACCTTCCTCTTGGTTTTTCGGGTACTTCTAGCATTGGAGCAGATTCATCTACTCCTCTTCCACCTGCGCTACCCCTCATGGTTGGTTCTATTCCAATTGCGGGTCCTTCTCGGTTTGGAGCAGATCCCAGTGCCCCTACTCACCTATCAAAGGCGCCCCAGGGTTGCGAATCCATCCTCCACTGCAGCGAATCCTGCCCCTCTCCATACTAAGCCGATTTGTTCTCCACACAGAAACCTGGTTACTTCTTCTACTTCCAATTCTGCATCAATTCCTTCTAAACAGAACCCTATCTCTTCTACACATCCTATGGTTACCAGGAGTCGTGCTCGTAATCAAGTTGCTTTATTGGCCACACCTTTCCTTGATACTGAACCAACCACCTACAATCAAGCCAAAAACCATGCTCTTTGGGTCGAGGCTATGAACAAGGAACACGAAGCTCTTCTTGCCAATCACACTTGGGTTCTTGTTCCTTCTCCCAACCAAAATGTGGTCGGTTGTAAATGGGTGTTTAAAATTAAAAGGCGTGCGGATAGATCACTTGAGCGGTACAAGGCGCATCTCGTTGATAAAGGATTTCATCAAGAAGAGGGGGTTGATTTCTTTGAAACATTTAGCCCGGTTGTTCGCCCAACCACCATTCAACTCGTGCTCTCTATTGCTCTCTCGTTTGCGTGGAATATTCGTCAACTTGACGTACAAAAAGCGTTTCTTCATGGAGATCTACAAGAAACCATTTTCATGGTACAACCACCGGGCTTCATCGACCAAGCCAAACCTAATCACGTGTGTCGCCTTTCCAAAGCCATTTATGGTTTAAAACAAAGTCCTCATGCATGGTTTCATGTTCTAAGCAAAGCGTTACTTAACCAAGGGTTTCAAGCTTCCCGTTATGATCCTTCTCTCTTTGTATTCTCTTATAAAGGGATTACACTTATCGTCCTCATATATGTTGACGATATCATTGTCACCGGGTCTAGCCTTGCGCATATACAAACCCTTGTCACCTCTCTTCAACATGATTTCGCTCTTAAGGACCTTGGACCACTACACTTCTTCCTTGGCATTGAAGTTAAACGAAATTCTCGTGGTTTGCATCTCTCACAATCCAAGTACCTCAAAGATGTTCTATCCCGCGCGAATATGACTCATGCTAATCCTCTTCCCTCTCCTATGGTTCCAAACACCTCTCTCTCTCGATTCAATGCTGATCCCTTTCATGATCCGCACCTATACCGGTCTATTGTCGGGGCTCTACAATACGCCACCCTCACACGTCCCGATATTGCATTTTCGATCAACAAAGTTTCTCAATTCATGCAATCGCCTTCCACGACTCACTGGGAAGCGGTTAAGAAGATTCTTCGTTATCTTCAAGGCACTATTTCACATGGCATTACTCTCAAACCGGCTTCCTCTTTCAATCTCCACGCTTATAGCGATACGAATTGGGCCGGTTCCCTTGATGATCGTAAGTCTACCACAGGGTTTTGTATATATCTCGGCCCTAATCTAATCTCGTGGGGCTCCAAGAAATAGCCCACTGTGGCTCGGTCCAGTACAGAGGCCGAATACAAAGCTCTTGCTGTGACTAGTTCAGAGGTTATGTGGCTACAGTACCTACTTGCCAAGCTCAAAGTTTTCCATCCTACAGCCCCATTACTGTGGTGTGACAACATTGGTGCTTCTTTCTTAGCTTCCAATATGATGGTTAATGCACGAACCAAGCATGTGGAGGTCGACTACCATTTCGTTCGAGATAGAGTTGCCAACAAATCGCTACTGATTCGCTTCCTCTCATCCAAAGACCAGCTAGCCGATATTTTTACCAAGCCATTGGCTTCACCTCGCTTCTCTCTTCTTTCTACAAAGCTTACTGTTGGTGCATCGGATTGAGGGGGGAGTAATAGAGTAGATTAGTTACAGATGTTAGTTTATGTTATGGCATTGATGTAATAACTAACTCATAGCTGTAACCGATTCAGTTGGATTAGTTAGAGGCAAATAGGTAATTAGCTAATAGACTTTATATAGAGATGTAATCACCTCCTGTAAGATCAAGCAAACACAGAATGAAATAAAACATTTTCTTCTCCAATTCTCTTCTTTACAGTTTGATAAATTGCAATTTTTAGTCAGCAATACTGTACATATGAATAGTTAGAGGCAATGTAAAATCTTTACTTTTTTTTATTAATATATCAGTTAGTACACATCTGGCCAACTCACCTTAGAAAAAAAAATACACATTTGCTTGTTTCTGATAGAATCAAAACTTGATCTTTTTTGAAGGGTAAACGTGGTATATCATTATAATTTATCGTAAAATATACGTGAATTCAAGAACAGAAAGCTTCTCACATAGACAGATTGTGGAGACAATTCCTTTGGAAAGGGAATGAGGTGTACATAGGAATTATATTGAAAATATTATATAACATATTCATAGAAGATGCACACACTGGAGACACATAACAGCCCCAATTCACTTTTTATCTTTTTTTGCGTTCTCTTTCTGTTCTTTCTTCTTTCCTTTTATATTTTATAGCCGTTGTTTTTTCTTTCTATTTTTAGTTCATAGTTCAACGGCTCTTTAGCCTAGAATATGTATAAATACTCTGTAATGTACATTGTAAGATCTATGATAACTATTCCAATAATACAATTCATTCAATTAATTCAATATTTCATATTTTGGTATCAGAGCAGAAGTTTTGATCAAAAAGCTCTAGAAAAAAAAGTGGGAAATTTTAAAAAACAGTTAAGTGAAGATTGATGGCGACCAACCCCGATAATCTCGACAATCCTCCCGTTAGCGCAAATGAGTATCGACAACTTGGAATGGGTGAATCAAACACCTCACTTCACCTCTCGACAATATTGCTCAATGGAAACAACTACTTGGCATGGAGTCGATCGATAACTCTTTCTCTCACCGGGAAGGCTAGAATTGGATGGGTTAATGGTAAGATCTCTCGTCCTAAAGACAAAGACCCAAAATTGGAAGAGTGGGAAACCATAGATAGCTTAGTCATGGCATGGTTGGTTAATTCAATGGAACCAAATATAGCCCTTTTGTTCATGAATCATAAAACCTCCCAATCAATGTGGAATGCTATTAAAAAAATGTACGGGAGGTCTAATAATTTTTCTCACATCTTCCAATTAAAACAACAATTATACCAAATAAAACAAAAAAGTGGTCAATCAATCACCGATTATTTTGGGTCTTTAAAAGGAAGAGTAGATGAACTATTAATCTATCAACCTCTAGCCGAATCAGATGAAATGCAAAAAAGGTGGGATCAAGAGCAAGTATTTCTTTTCCTTGCCGGGCTTGATCCTTCCTATGAACAAGTGAGGAGTCAAATTCTCCTCACCACTGAATTGCCCTTACTTGAAGATGTAGTCAGTATCTTACAGGGTGAGGAAAGCCGTAGAGAAGCAATGGGCTCAGGAATGGGACCGATTGAGGCAAATGCAGAGAGAACTGCCATGGCCGCCAACGGCCGAAACCTTGCACACGGTGATCGAGGGAGGGGGAGAAACAACAAAGTGAATCTAAGGTGTTCGCATTGTAATCGCAACGGGCACGAGAAAGATGGATGTTGGATTCTGCACCCTCATCTCAAGCCAAACCGAGAAGCCAACAAAAATGGTGGAAATGGACACTTTCAGCCCCGCCAAAATGGAGGCGATCACCATCCTCACAAATTTGAGTTCCCTACCGCAAAAAATGTAAACTGTGGTGTTCTCTCCAATTCAAATGAGGTACAGTTCTCCATTTCTGATTTACAGAACTTCTTGCGAATAAATCAAATGGAGGGAAGAAGCAGCACAAACAGTGGCATTAGACTTGGCGCTGGGCTGGGATCAGCTGGACTTGGCGCTGGGCAAGGATCGGTTGGACCTACTGAAAATAGAAAATCAAGTGGGGCTACTGGATTTTATGGGCTGAATCCAAATCATGGATATTTGGGCTCCAACCAGCAACAAAATTCAACATATTTTGAGAGGTCATCTAACGGTAACAATTCTAAATATTCTCTGGATAGTTCTTCTAAAGATTTTTATTCTTATGCAAACTCAAATAATTTCATGAATGGGTCAATTACAAATAAAAATTTGTGGATAATTGACTCGGGAGCCACCGACCATATGACGTATAATTTAGAATTATTACATAATATATCAAATACTTTGTGTAATAAATTACCCGTCACGGTTGCAAACGGAGATAAAGTTTCTATTATGGGAATTGGACAAACCAAATTTTTTGACAAACAAATTGATAATGTTCTGTATATGCCAACTTTCACTTCTAATTTACTATCTATAAGTAAAATAACACGTGAGTTAAATTGTAATGTAATTTTCTCACCAAAAAATGTTGTATTTCAGGATATAATTACCAGAATGAAGATTGGTGAGGGTAGCTTAGAGAATGGGTTATACACATTAGGATCACTAAATCAAGCTTTTGTTGCTAAGGACTCTTGTATTAGCAAAGATAAATTATGGCATTATAGACTAGGACATCCTTCGGATAATGTATTAGAAAAACTTTTTGTACTACCAAATTTAAACTCAAGTTGTTGTGATATTTGTCGTTTTTCAAAACAAACAAGATTACCATTTACAAATTCTACAAACAAAACCAATGCTATTTTTGAACTAGTACATTCCGATGTTTGGGGACCGGCCCCAATTGACTCATATAATGGTTTTAAATATTATGTTACATTTATTGATGATTTTTCACGAACAACATGGATTTATTTACTTAAAGCAAAATCGGAAGTTCTTTCCGTATTCAAGGAATTTGTAAATTTAATTCTAAATCAATACAACACTAACATTAAACAACTACGAACCGATAATGGAACCGAGTATGTCAATAAAGATTTTTTTGAGTTTCTTAAAAATCATGGTATTTTGCACCAAACTACATGTGTCGGTACACCTCAACAAAATGGAGTAGCCGAAAGAAAAAATAGACATTTATTAGAAGTTACACGATCCTTAATGTTTCAAAATAATGTACCAAAACGTTTTTGGTCCGAAGCAGTACTTACCGCAGCCTATCTAATTAATACAACCCCTAGTCCAAATTTAGAAAATAAATCACCATTAGAAATCTTAAGCAATTGGTTCATTAATTTAAATCATTTACGCATTTTCGGTTGCACATGTTTTGTACATATTCAAAGCAAAAATAGAGACAAATTAGATAAGCATGCTACTAAGTGCATTTTCTTAGGATACTCATCACAAAAAAAAGGGTACAAATGCTATGATCCAACTAATAAAAAATTACATATATCAAGAGATGTTACATTTTTTGAACTTGAACCTTTCTATAAACAAAAAGAAAATGATCAAATTGAAAATTTAAATTACTTTGAACTACCTAGACCAAAACTAACCACTGTTGAGCAAGGTACATATAATAAGATAGGTATCGAAGAATCTCAAATGGAAGAGGGTGAAGACCAAGGTAACAACTTTCAAGTTCAAGGTGATACTAACACAAACACGCTACGAAGGTCAGTTCGTTCCATTAGACCTCCTCAAAGGTTACAAGATTTTGTTACATATCATACTACAACATATCCCATTCAAAATTATTTGTCATATAATAATATTTCATCAAATTATTGTGCTTATTTAAGCTCTATATCGAATCAAAATGAACCATCTAGTTATCAAGAGGCAATTGAAAATCCATTATGGAAAAATGCAATGTTAGAGGAATTAAAAGCTCTTGAAAAAAATGAAACATGGACAATAATAGAATTGCCTCAAAATAAGAAACCCGTAGGATGCAAATGGGTTTACAAAATAAAATACAATAGTGATGGTTCAATTGAGCGATATAAAGCTAGATTGGTAGCAAAGGGATTTACCCAAACATATGGTATAGATTATAAGAAACTTTTGCACCGGTTGCAAAAATGAGTACCGAGAGGGTATTGTTATCCGTTGCAGTCAACCAAAATTGGAACTTGTATCAAATGGATGTCAAAAATGCTTTCTTACAAGGAATATTAGATGAGGAAGTATACATGAATTTGCCACCCGGACATAAGAATGAAAATGACAAAAGTTTAACATGTAAATTGCATAAATCCATTTATGGTCTCAAACAATCACCACGTGCATGGTATGCCAAGCTAAGCTATGCACTTGTAGAGTTTGGTTTTATTAAGAGCTCGGCCGATTCATCAATGTTTGTTAAATTAACCAAGAATTCAACCACAATTGTATTGGTATATGTAGATGATTTAATAATCACCGGTAATAATGAAAGTGAAATTAGAGAAATAAAACAAAATCTAAAAAATAAATTTGATATTAAAGATTTAGGCCAACTAACATATTTTTTAGGAATTGAATTAGCACACTCAACCAAAGGACTATTTCTTTCGCAAAGAAAGTACACACTAGACTTATTAAAAGAAACGGGAAAATTGGGTGTTAAGCCAAGTAATACCCCTATGGAGATTAACAAAAAATTAAACCTTGAAGATGGTGAACTTTTAGAAAATGTGGGACAATACCAAAGACTTGTAGGCAAGTTAATTTATCTAACCGTCACAAGACCCGACATTGCATTTGCGGTAAGTGTGGTGAGTCAATTTATGCATACTCCACGTACAAGTCATATGGATGCTATTGTCCGCATTCTTAGTTATCTTAAAGGTTCACCCGGTCGAGGTATTTGGTTTAGAAAAAATAATGATTCGACTATTGTAGGTTTTTCCGATGCGGATTGGGCCGGAAGTTGTGATAGAAAATCAACCACCGGTTATTGTACATTTGTTGGAGGAAATCTTACCACTTGGAAGAGTAAGAAACAAAACGTAGTGGCAAGATCAAGTGCCGAGGCGGAGTATCGAGCTATGGCATCTACCGCAAGCGAGTTGATATGGCTCAAACAAGTCCTCAAAGACATGGGGATTGAAAACACTCAACCTATGAAAATGTATTGTGATAACAACTCAGCAAGGCATATTGCATCAAATCCGGTATTTCATGAAAGAACGAAACACATCGAAGTTGATTGTCATTTTATTAGAGAGAAAGTGCAATCAAAAGAAATTGAAACACCGTATGTATGCAGCAAGGATCAACTTGCGGATATATTTACCAAAGCATTGGACACGTCAAGCTTTCAAGGAATTATACACAAGTTGGGTTCTTTCGACATCTACGAGCCCAACTTGAGGGGAAGTATTGAAAATATTAAATAACATATTCATAGAAGATGCACACACTGGAGACACATAACAGCCCCAATTCACTTTTTATCTTTTTTTGCGTTTTCTCTTTCTGTTCTTTCTTCTTTCCTTTTATATTTTATAGCCGTTGTTTTTTCTTTCTATTTTTAGTTCATAGTTCAACGGCTCTTTAGCCTAGAATATGTATAAATACTCTGTAATGTACATTGTAAGATCTATGATAACTATTCCAATAATACAATTCATTCAATTAATTCAATATTTCATATTAAATTAACTGTCTCGTCAACTGGGACAAAGTTTGTTCTCTGAAAAGAAATGGTGGCATGGGTATAGTGAACTTAGAGCTACAGAATGACACATTTCAAGGTGGCTCTGGATGTTAGACAGAGACCCGAAAGGACACTGGGCAAAAGTTGTTAGGATGTACGTGGCATATCAGGTGCTGAATAGATCTCCACAGGGACATTTCAGTCTTTTTTCCTTGATAATTTGAGTAAACTTTTCCCCTTCTACAGGTGCTCTATCCATCAACATGACGCACAATCAGATGTGATTTGGAGATGGATGGCAACGGGGATGTTCACAACTGCGTCAGCATATCAAATTATGCACAATAGTACTGGCACAATTTAATATCTAGGAAACTTTGGAGTCAAATGTGCAATATTCAGGGAACTTCAGAAAACAAAAGCACCAATTAAAGTGAGAGATTTTCTCTGGGTTATGATTCAGAATAAAATATTAACTCAACAAGTTCTTCTAGCAACTAGCAAGGGGATGCAACATTGCACAGGGGTGTGTCTTGTGCCATGCTAAAGATCTAGAGACAAGAGATCATATACTTTCGTCGAGTACATACTCGCAAAATTTTTGGAAAGGGATACTGGCACGATTTAATATCCCTCGTACTGAGATTCTGCGCTCCAACTCCATTTTACTGGTATGGCATGCTAAGGTGCTGAGCCGAGATGCAGCACATCAAATGAGAGACTATATGGGCAGCGTTCCTGAGAACTCTGGTGTGAAAGAAACATGAGAACGTTCTCAGCTGAACTCAAATCGGCGGAGCAGCTGATTTATGAAGCAGTACATAGATTACAACAGTGGAGCGCAACATAGGATGTACCAGAGAAATAGATTACATAATTTCCTTTTACTGTATTGTTGTTTATTAGCGGTCTTATTCACTATGTAATAAGCTTGGACATTTCTGTCATAGCGATGTTGTACCGAAACAAGCATGCAAAAAAAAAAAAAAAAAAAGAGATTTTAAATTTTGAACTAGATGCTGTCAGTTGCCAGCATTCATGTTTGTAGTGCCTTCCATCTCTATTCAGCGTTCTTTTGCTTAATTTTTTTTTATGAATCTTAATTTATGGACGGTGATAATTGCCAACATCTAGTTTGGAATTTAAAATAGCCGCCAAATTAGATGTATTTGGGATCTAGTTTGTATAATAGCGGCTATTTTAAATTCCAAACTAGATGTAGCAATAAAAATTAATCTGTGCATCTAGTTTGGAATCTAGTTTGTATAAATTAATCTAGTTATAGCAATAAAAATTGTATACATACAAATAATGTCAAATAAGCTATAAGATAACAGGTACAAAGTATGTCTATCATATCTTTATTCGATAAGCGAACAATTATTTTTATCCCATATCTGTGCATTTTATGTGAACGAAAACAATGTCTTATGGAATACAATACAAATAATACAAATAGTACATGCGATCTCATTTTCCTTGACTTGAAGTTTCTTGTCCGTAAAACGAATGTTTTCAAAAATAATTTAAGGACCTCATGAGTCATGACTCTTCTGGTAAATGAAAATTTTCAGTTTCTATAAAATGCTGTTCAAAGATTATTCCCAATTAAGATATTCAGCTTCTATAAAATTGTCAGCAAACCGGGCAAAAAGGGTGTATAACTTTGATTTATTTTTAAATATAGTTAGACCTTAAAAATTAATGTCATGTCGTACATAGTTACAAAAAAGTAATAGCACTAGATCGTCCAAATTCTCTAAGGTATGACATATATGTAACATATATAACACAAATAAAAAAAAAAAGAGATATAATAATGGTAGAGATTTATAACCATTTTTCATATTTAGATATTAATTTTAAAAAATGAAAAAGTAGTAGAAAATCAGATTGGTGGTGTTGGGATTGCACAAATAAAAAGTTTGAAAGAGTAATTGTCAAAATTAAATAAAAAGTTTGGTGGTGTATAGGGTTTATCCTCCTGAGGGAGACTGTAAATAACTTTTTTTAATTTAATATATTGACAGCAGACAACTTGCCAACTGTTCCTCAAAAAAAAATTAAAGAATTTAAAAGCAGAGTTTGTATATGAAAATTATAAGTGAGGTTCTATTGCATAAATATTTTTTTTGTTTCTGGTAGTTAACCCCTAGACAAAATTCGAGCCGATATATTTATTAATAACCTCAGAAAAAAGAAAAATATCAAATCTAACTCCGATTCCAACTTATTTTCAAATCTAACCTAAACGCCAGGGATGGGGCGGTCCAGTTTGCCTACCGAACCGCCCCATAGGGGGGCAATCAGCTGTGCACACCGAACCGCCCCCCTGTGGGGCGATCCAGTTTTTTTTTTTTTTTTTAGATTTGAGAGACAATATGAATGAAAATTAACAATAAAAATTCAAATTTTTTTTTTAATATTTGTTAGATTACATCTTTTGATGTAGAAACTGACATTTTTAAAAATACCCAAAATTAATTAAAGATTAATAAAAATGCTCAGACCCATCAACTTTTATTAAAAATGCCCAAACCGGCCGGTCCCTTGACTAAATAACTAAAATGCTGAGATATAACACTAAAAAATCGAATTTTTTTTAAATATTTGTCAAATTACTTTTTTGATAGCATATTTATACTAAAATACGCTAAATTACTTGAAATTATGTTAATTTTTTTATTTTTGTTAAGAGACAAATAGCTAAAATGCTAAAATATAACACTAAAAAATTGAATTATTTTTTTAAATATTTGCTAGATTACATTTTTGATATATGATTAGCACCGAATTTTTTATTTATATCCAAAAAATAAATCAAATTACAAAAAATACCCATGTTATCTTGAAAATTTAAAAAATCACCAAAAAACAAATAGAAGAGCCTCAAAACTTCAGTTGAAGTTTTCGATTAAGATTTTCATTTCTATTATTCAATCTACGTAGCTCAGTAAATTAGTTATGTAATAAACTTTTAGAACACCAAATTTTATTATTTTTGGAATTTTTTTTACTATTTTTTATGATTTATGAAAGATGCCACAAAATAAGCCCCATTTATACGTAATTTAGCGTAATTTATCGTATTTTAGTAAATTTACCGTATTTTAGCACAAAATCGGCCCTATTCGTAGTAAAAAACAATTCGATTTTTTAGTGTTAGATTTCAGTATTTTAGCTATTTTGATAATTTCTAAATTATTCTACACCATTTTGAAATTTTTTAAATTAATGAAACAAATATTTAAAAAAACAATTCGATTTTGTAGCGTTAGATTTCAGTATTTTAGCTATTTTTCTCTTAAAAAAAAAAATTTTATTTAGTTCGGAAAAAAATTTCCGGAATCTCTAAAAAAAAAAAAAAATTTGTTAAGTTAAATTTTTTTATCCGGAATCTCTAAAAAAAAAAAAAAAAAAAAATTTGTTAAGTTAAATTTTTTTATCCGGAATCTCTTAAAAAAAAAAAAAGTTAAATCCGGAAAAAAAATTTCCGGTTTTGAAAAAAAAAAAAATGTTAAAACCGGAAATTTTTTTTCTGGTTTTGGAGTTCAATTTCCGGAAAAAAAATTTCCGGGTTTAGAGGCCAAATCCGGAAAAAAATTTTCCGGTTTGGGTATTTTTCAAATTTTCAAGATAACATGGGTATTTTTTGTAATTTGATTTATTTTTTGGATATAAATAAAAAATTCGGTGATTAGCATATCTATACTAAAACACGCTAAATTACTTGAAATTATGTTAATTATGTTAATTTATGCTGAATTACACTAAATTATGTTAAATTACAAAAATTATGTAGAATTATGCAAGAATACACTAAATTACGCTAAATTACGTATGAATAGGGATAATATCTTCACTGAGAAGGCAAAAAATGACGACGAAACTTCAAACGGCTATAAAAAGGCGCTCGGGTGTCCGATTTGAGCAAATGACCACTTTTCGGAAAGCTTGTGAAAATGCGCATGCGTCAATGCGCAATAGTGACAGCTACGCGATTTTTCGAAATTCATAATTGCTAAAAAACAAAGGGAAGAGCCTCAAAACTTCAGTTGAAGTTTTCGATTAAGATTTTCATTTCTATTCTCCAATCTACGTAGCTCAGTAAATTAGTTATATAATGAACTTGTAGAATACCAATTTTTATTATTTTTGGAATTTTTTTACTATTTTTTATGATTTATGAAAGATGGCACAAAATCGGCCCTATTCATACGTAATTTAGCGTAATTTACCGTATTCTAGCATAATTCTACATAATTATTGTAATTTCAACATAAATTAACATAATTTCAAGTAATTTACCGTATTTTAGCATAATTCTAGTGTAAATCAGCATAAATTAACATAATTTCCAGTAATTTACCGTATTTTAGTATAAATATCCTATCAAAAAAAAATCACGGTACCGGCCATTAAATGGCCGGTTTGGGTATTTTTAATAAAAGTTGATGGGTCTGGGCATTTTTATTAATCTTTAATAACTTTGGGTATTTTTAAAAATGTCGGTTTATGCATCAAAATAATTAATCTAACAAATATTAAAAACAAATTCGAATTTTTATTGTTAAATTTCATTCATATTGTCTCTCAAATCTTTAAAAAAAAAAAAAAACTGGACCTCCCCACAGGAGGGCGATTCGGTGTGCACAGCTGACCACCCCCTATGGGGCGGTTTGGTAGGCAAATTGGACCGCCCCATTCCTGAGCGTTTAGGTTAGATTTGAAAATAAGTTGAAATCGGGGTTAGATTTGATATTTTTCTTTTTTCTGGGGTTATTAATAAAAATATCGGAAATTCGAGTATTCTAAACTTGCGTGCTACAAAATAGAATAAAAGTGAAAGTAATATCCCACTTGTAGTTCTTTTTTTTATCTCCACTCTTATCTTATTGGAATCCTTTCAATGTAACTTAGCTCAGTTAAATAAAATGAAAACGACCCTGCAATAAAAAGTGTGAATTTGAAAAGGATGCTTTATAACTTTATTTCTCCCCATATCAGAACCTACTCAATTAAAGATATATATAGTGTTTGGAAAATGATACCAATTAAGACGACTCAACGTTTGTTCTCTTTTGTTTTTTTCTCAAATTCATAAAAATAAAAATTCAATTGAAATGTGGATTAAATGCTACTATATATTTTTTATTTCTCCATTATAACTTCATTTTAAAACTTTAATTATAACTTAAAACTCAAATGTCAAAATATAATTTTTAGATATGATAAATATCATTTCTTTGTAAATACGTAAAAGATTAAGGAATGTCAATTTTGTTTTGATCAATATTAATAGATTGCAAAAGTACACTAATGTGGATAGTTTTTGAACGTTAATTGATTTAACTTATTGATTCATATGAAAACAAAGCAAAAAGTATAATTTTTTGTATGCATGTAGAAGCCAAGATGTTACTATTGTGATTTAGAAATCAATCATTTGATGATTATACTAAGTTTTGTTTATAAAGTGAATGTTGACTAAAACATTTGTTCCTTGAGAATTTTATTATTTATGGATTATTCGAGTTATGAACTTAAATTGTGAAACTCTATAATGAAAATTAATAAATACTCTAAAAAGGTCCTTAATTTTGGTAATTTGCTGGACACTAATTCAACCAGTGTAAAATTAGTACGTGGATTATATAATTGTTATGTTCTACTAACTATGTGATAAGAAATTATCAATTTAATCAGACATACATGTAGGAGAACTTGGTATTCCACAGATCCCAAATGAGAAATTATATGAATTAATTGTGCTTTATGTCATATATGTTGAAGTGTTGTTTTGATTATATAATATGAGATGTGAGTAGTTTTTCTAACATGAGATATATCTATATGCAGATATTGTTCAACGTTAGTTGAAACTGACTATTATAAAGAGGATGTCTCAATATGTGTATATTGTACAGAGTGAACAATCTCAAATTGATAGTGAATTACGTAGAATTTTGACTTAGGTTTTCTCTTATTTTCTCACATTTATGTTTAATTAATCCATAAAAAAGTTTATTGTTGTCCAACTTTGTATTTTAGTGCAGGAAACATGTTTTGGGGCTATTTTACATCATTTGGAGCAAGAATCGGGTCGATCGGAATAGCGCAGCTCATCGGCTAAGGCTCTGGTACGGGCCATATTCACCAATACAGACCAGAGCCTCAGTACGGACCAAAGATGGCCGAATACGCATTAACTCTCTCAGCGACACAGTGGGAGTACGGTCCGTATTAGCCAATACGGACCATATCCAAGGCGCCCTTTGGTGAATAACTGCGCCAGCTGTATCCAGATTAGACAACTTGGACTCCACTAATCTCCAGGCGCCCCTCCACTCCTATATAAGCCTTCTGGACTGAACAGAAATACATCTTTGTATTTTTGGTTTTATTATTTCTTTAAGTGAGAAGAGAGGAGTATGTAGAGACTAAGTAGGAGGGTACTTCGTGTATGGTTGTATCTTTCTCATCTCTTTGCAAACATGTCGTTCCGCGGCTAAGTTTAGATTCTTAGGATTGGCAGTAAATCTTGTTACTCATGATGTTTTGATATATATTTGTATTTGATCATTATTTAGTCTTTTGTTGTCCGATTACTTTTATGCTTTATATTCTATATTACTTGATTTTGTTTATTAGTCTAGACCGTCATGTGGTGGCCACACATGAGAGTACGTTATCTTTAGGCTAATCGAATGGGATAAGGGAAAATAATAATACTAGATTAGTGGTGGAAACATTAACCGGAGATATCATTAATTGGATCAACAAAAGTATACATGGGTGTCTCGATATTTGCAGACAAATGTCGCATTGTCGTGCCTTACCATGGGGACACCCAACATGACCAAGATAATAGGGCGACGTACCTAACAGTGAAGTCTGAATTTTTTTGGGTTAGTCACAGATCTCTTTGCACTAGTCAAGACAAGCCATAACGGGATCTCTTGATTAGTAGGGTGGTTATACGCGAAAGTAATAATCACTAAATTGGATTAGAAACCCTCACAACAACTGAAAACCAACATCAAATAAGGTAAGAATCAAAGCAGATTGAAGTAACAACGGTGTGTCAAAAACCTAAAAATTCACATCTCTATATTTATTTTACTACTTTTAATTTTCTCCAAATACATTGATCACAACAACAACTCTTTGATTTCATATTTTGTCTAGCATTTCGAAAGATTGTGGTTTAATTGCTCAAGACCTTAGACCTTATTTCCTGTGGATCGACATTCGTTTATACTACTCGATAGGATTATGCGCTTGTAAGCTGACCCGATAGCAAACTGAGTTATAAATTTTAAAAGCACACGATTTCATTGATCACAGAGGAAAATTATTCAACAATAATACTGATGTATATCGTATTTACTAAAGTAATAAAGTATGCATGCAATTGTGCTTAATTACTGAGTTAATCATAATTTACTCAACTTATTTTAATCAATAAAAAAATAATAATTCAAAGATGACACCCTCTTACTTTGAATTTATTTATGACATCATATGACATAAGAATTAACACTAGACAAATATTATTTTAGAATCATAATACTACAGTAGACGTATCATTTGTATTATTTGGGTAACCAAAAGTTTTTTAGTTACAACTTCAATATTTCAAAATTCTGATATTATCATTGATTTCTGCAATATTAAAAGAAGTCTTAGTTTTAGTCATGCGCAGCTTGGAACTGCACATGATTTTTCTCTGTTTCACCATTAATTTGAGACTCACACTATCATGCGCATCACCATGGTGCGCACGTAGTAACAACTGAATTTTGCAGAAATCAATTGTAGGTCAGAATTTTGAAAATTGAAAGGAAATTGAAAATTAATTATTCCTATGTAGATTAATTAGTTTGTCTACTCCTAATTTTTTTTTTATTTGTCTACTCTTGTTTTACAGCCCAATTAATTCCGCAGCAGTCCGTTTAGAAATAAAATCGTACGATCACGAACTCAATTTGTACACAGAGCGGGACTCAGGAAAAGAAATATCATCAGACGCGAGTCGTTAGAAGAAGAAAGAACAGAGCGAGAGTGATTCCAAATGAGTACAAGCGCGATTTGAAAAATAAAAAGAGACGGCCCAGGCGGAGGCAGAAATGTAACAGTAACTTTTCATATATATATATATATATAGAGAGAGAGAGAGAGAGAGAGAGAGATGTGATTACCCAACAAACCAAAATGGGTCGCTCTCCATTGCTCTTGCTGTTCCTAATCTCTGTTTCTCTAGCCATCATTACAAGATCCCAAACTTCAAACCCACAAAATATCACAAGCATTAACATAGGAGCTCTCTACACATACAATTCCGTCATTGGTCGCGCTGCTAGACTTGCAATTGAGCTGGCACTAGAAGATGTGAACTCAGATCAAACCATACTCCCTGACACGAAGCTCAATGTAATCTCACATGATACCAATTGTAGTGGGTTTCTTGCTACAATTGAAGGTAATGCACCCAACTCTTTTTTACTTCCAATGGGATATAATAATGTTCGACTTTTTTTTAATTAAATGATGTGGTCTTAGAGTAGTGGATTGGCAAAAAAACAAATTTCAAGCCTAGAGTCCAAACTCTGACCCGTTTGGTTCTCTTAGCGATTTAGAAGAGCATCCTACATGCATGTCATGAGCGTTGGTAGAATTATCGAAAATTTTAACTACTGATTTGGAAACAAAATTTAATCGATAATAATTGACAGCATGTTCCTTCTTCTTTTATCGGGCCATTTGATTCTTCAGCTAGAGTTTCATGTTTTCATTATATCTTGGTATATATCCCTCTTAATTATACGTACAACATCCAAAACATCAACTATAGTTAAATAGTTTATTATACATTTCATCAAGCGAGAAAAGTTTTCAACATCTTTACCGAATATGGAGAGGCACAGCATGCAGCATGCAGCAGAATGACGAGCTCTTTCGTATCAATACCTATATATACTGACTTTGGCAGAGGCATTGCCCAAGTAGCGTAGGAGTAGACAGTTATCTACTTCTAGATTTTGAAATTCTTGTTGGTCATATTTAATTGTGGAATAAAGTTAATGAGAATTAAATTGCTGACTCTATCTTATTTCTCATACTTTATATCTTATTTAGTAATTTAAATTATGATTTAAATCAGTCTGAAGTAGTAAGATGTTGAAAAATGAACATCTGCCTATGACAATAGCTCTTACTAATGAAATAAGTATAAAATAAATTAATATGTCTGATGAAGAGATAAAGTAACTTATTTTGAATTAATTCATCTTGCGTATATTTTACTTTTTAATTGACAACTTTAGTGTAAAACAAGAAGTTTACCTCAACTCTTGCCCTTGCTCTATAATCAAACAGATCGACGTATAACAATCATTTTGCTTACTCCTGATTGAACTTTTCGGCTTAATTTCCTGACTGGGCCTTTTGTCTACATCCCATCGCCAATTCTCTCAAAAAATATTCACGAACACGTAGGGGTGTAAACGGAGCAAATTCGGAGCGGATAATGCTAATACCATATCCATATTCACATTTAAATGAGCGGATCCAAATACGAATACGAATAATAAACGGATGTCAAAATATAAAACCAAATCCACCTTAAACGGATACGGAGATAATCCACGAATACGGATTCGAATACGGATACAAAATGAATAATTGTCGGATAATTAATTAAGCCATATGAGTATCCACTTTATATAATATAAAACAAGTATTCTAATCAAACAAACAGACTTTTTTTTATAATACAAAAAGAAAAGTTAAGATATGAGATTTAATTAATTGCCTAAGCAGTGATTCACCGTACAATATTTAATTAATGGCCTAACGTTTCTATATAAGCGGACCTCTCAATTAATGGCTCTGGCAGTTAATGGCCTTCCTTTTTTTTAAATATATAATTGATTTGGTTCACCGTACAAGATTCGCCAAAAAAATAGAAAAAAAAAAAAACACTGCTCCGGTCCGTTCGGAACTCAAATTAGTCCCACCAGGGGAATCAACATGTAAGTGGAGGAATTTATAAACTAGGACCACACTTTACACGTAAAGCATTCAATCACGCGACAGGGCTGGCATCTGATGTGACAGTGCTTTTAATGGGGTTATATAGGGAAGAAATGGAGTTTTCCATCTGATGTGACACTTTAATAATTATTAATAATAATGTATTTCTCCTATTTATACGACATGTTGCTGATTAAATAGTCCAAATAAGTATAATTTGTCATACGTTAACGTTTATTTTGCATATATAAAATTTTGCTACTTCATTTAATCCGCCGATGTACAAAAATAAGTTCTATATAATTTCTTTACTTTATATAAGTTATGGTGTATATATAATAGTGTTTCTATTTGCACAAAAGTAATACTATTAGCTGCTATTACTGACTAAAGCATGTTTTACATTCTCGATCATAAAATTCTTTATAAAAAATGAGCCAATAGATAAGGCCGAAAGTAATACTATGATTGTTTAAATTAAATGTTGTCTTAATTTCTTACTTGTATAAATTATAGTGTATAAAAATATGTTGCTATATGGACAAAAGAACTACTATAATATGTTATGATCAATTACTGACTAAACTATATTTTATCTAGCAAAAGACCATGTCCACCTAACAAATAAAATATTTCTCAAAGAGACATAGGGTAGTTCAAATCAAAGTTTATTTGTGTTGATTTAAGAGATATAATTTTTGTTATAATTTTTTTCTTGCCTACCCCTGATGGAAATCTTGGCTATGTCCCTGGACTTAGCCCAGCTTGTTGGGACCTTATTATTACACTAAAATAATTCGGTCACATAAACAATTCAATTCAATTCAATATGCCACTATTGATCTACCTATGCCAAAATGGCCATCATGCAAAAATCGTCAATTCTTAGAGAGCAGACGCAATACCTGATTCCATTAGCGTCTTTAAGCAAAGCTTCACTCAAAAGCGGTTGATGAACTTGTGGGACAGCGGCGAGAAAACCTTCGCGTCGATGTAGAGGTTGAAGCGTCGGCGGCCTCCTCAGTGGTAGGATGAAGCCTTCCAAAGCTACAAGACTGCCCTTGTGAGATCGTGTTCACAATTCCTCAATGATCTCACCTCTTTATTCTTTAATGGGGAGAAGTAGAGAAGGCTAAAGAGTTGACTAGATTGACAGATAGAAAATTCTGCAACTTTTCGTATTCTTGTGTTTTGGGGACCAATTCTATTTATAGAGATGTGAAGTCGGCATATTGCCAAACCCTAACTCAAAACCGATTTTCTGGCTATATGCCAACTTAAAAAAGGTATTTGGTGCTCTGCATCAAAAACCGTGCAGTCGCATCAAAATCCGTGCGGCCCATGCAGAATCGGTTTCCTTAATTGCAAATTTCAGAATCAGTCCATCAATAATTTGATCTTTGCCTAAATTGTTCTACACATTTGTGAACCATATCATAATAAATATATATTGATTGTCTATTATCTTATTTGATCACTTTATTTGACAACCATATATGATAGTAACCCAATTCATAATTAGATACATATATGGTCAATGTTGGCATTAAATCTAACAATGTTGGCAATAAATCCAACACAGCATGCTACTAAATGTTTTGCACATCTGTTACAACCATCTATTTTCTAAGAGTAAACATGTAAAATCTAAAGTCCTAACAATTTTGGTTTATTTTGCGGGATCAAAAGATAAAGAAAAATCAGCAAAACTTTCATGGAGGTATGTGTGAATTTGCATTTGCATACACACACACACAGAAGTGCCATCATTTAATAAAAAAGCTTTCGACTGTCTATGCATGTTTCTTTCTCTTTTTAAATCTTTGTGGATCTTCTCTTAAAAATCATCTGATTCTTTTCTTGGTACCCTTTCTGTTTATTGTGGTTGTTTTGTGAGGAATCCTTTTCTTTTCTTGTTCACACTGAACTTTTTGGTTCGTTGAGGAAGACTCCATCCATATTTAGTGGCTATGGGATCTTAACACATAACCTCTTAAAAGTCATCTTAGTAGATCACTTGAGCTACTTGGTCATTTGATCCAATGTATTTTCAACTATTATGCTATGGGATTGTATTAACAACCTGCGTATACCTATCAGGTATACTAGATTTGTTAGGTTGCAGCCTAGGGGGCCTTGCTGATATGGTCTTATACTTTTATGATACCATGATAGTGAAATTCTGAGCACTAACCAAGCTCTGAATTAGAATCAAATTCCTACCAGGTGGTGAGTAACTAAATTAAAAAAAAAAACAAATGCATAAGCAAATAGAAATATATGTCCTTTTGTGTTTAAAACCTTTCTAACAATTTTTTCGCTACACATGCTTGTTCTGGTCATGATTCTCTCCAGCATTACAAGTACTAGAGAAGAATGTGGTGGCGATCATTGGCCCACAATCATCAGTAGACAGTCACATACTCTCCCATGTGGCGAACTCACTACAAGTACCATTAGTCTCATTCTCTGCAACCGACCCGACTCTCTCCTCCCTAGAATTCCCCTACTTCCTCCGTGCCACTCAATCTGACCAGTATCAAATGCGCGCCATAGCCGACATTGTACACTTCTTCCAGTGGCGTGAGGTCACCGCAATATATGTTGATGACGACTATGGCCGTAACGGTATTGCCGCCTTAGGGGATGAGCTGGCGCTCAGAAGGGCAAAGATCTCGTACAAAGCGGGTTTTGCACAGCCCGTGGATCTGACTGAGATCACTGACTTGCTGCTACGGGTCAATTTAATGGAGTCACGAGTTTATGTCCTGCATGTGAACCCAGATTCAGGACTGACAGTCTTTTCTGTTGCTCAAAAGTTACGCATGACAGGACCTGGTTACGTATGGATCGTAACTGATTGGCTGGCTGCAGTTTTGGATTCTAATGGGTTCGGTTTAGGATATGGATACGGGTCGGTGGATGCCGACCCAAAAGTTCTTAATCTGATACAAGGGTCAATTGTGCTGAGAGGGCATACGCCAGATTCAGATCTCAAGAAGAATTTTGCGTCAAGATGGAGAAACAAAACGGGCATTACAGCTACTGGGTCCAACCTCAATACATACAGCTTGTATGCTTATGATTCAGTGTGGTTAGTGGCACATGCAATTGATCAATATTTAAAAACGAATGGAATGGGAATAAATTTCTCAACTGACCCAAGATTGCATGATGTGAATGGGAGCGCTTTACACCTGGCAATTTTGAAATTTTTTTATGGCGGTGAGGGCGTACTACAAAATCTGTTGAGCACAAACTTCACAGGTGTTACTGGACAGTTACAGTTTGGCCCAAATCGGGACCTGATCCGCCCCGCGTATGATATCATCAATGTGGTGTCTACTGGGCCACAATTGATTGGTTACTGGTCAAATTACTCGGGTCTATCTGTAGTTTCACCTGAAATCCAGTATGAAAAGCTGCAAAACTTGTCAGGTCAGTCCCGTAGGCTATATGATGTGATATGGCCTGGTGGGACCACGAAGCAACCACGTGGTTGGGTTTTCCCAAACAATGGCCAGCCCTTGCGAATCGGAGTGCCAAACAAGGCCAGCTTTAAGCAGTTTGTGTCAAGCGGGTCTAATTCTGGATCCAACAGCAATGCTAGTGGGTTCTGTATTGATGTTTTCAATGCAGCAATCAAGTTATTGCCGTACCCAGTGCCATGTTCTTTTGTACTGATTGGAAGCGGTACTGATAACCCGAATTATGATCATATGATTAATATGATTGCTCAAAATGTACGCTCTCTTTCTTTCATGCCCCCCCACCCCCCCCACACCCCACTCACACACACACCTGCCACTTGGTAGCCAACTGAACAACTATAATTGGTATTAGGAGCTAAGACTACCATACGAGTCAAATGCTGTAGCCTGTATTGGATAAGTCCTGGTTGAAATGCCGGTCAGATATATGTTGAAATTCCCAATACCATACCAGAATGATATTGATGCCATGCCAATTAGACTCGGTACAAAGACAGTCCATTGTTGGTACATAATACCTGTATGAAGTGATGGCTAACTAACAAGACCAACAAGAACTGAATGAATTGGTACCATGTGGTATGCTTGATACCAAGACATAGAGGTGACTTATCAGTCAGGTTCCGGTAGTGAACTGTACATATACTATATAAATTGTACTTGAAGTTGGTCCAGTGGGTATAGCTTATAACGTATCAAATAGCATTTAACTATACTTATTCACTTGAGATCTTGTCTACTTCTAAACTTGACAGGAATTGGACGCCGCAGTGGGGGACATAGCGATAGTGAAAAACCGAACAAGGATAGTGGATTTCACACAACCTTACGCTGAAGCAGGTTTGGTGATAGTTGCACCAGTTAAGCACGACAGCTCAGGTGCATGGGCCTTTCTAAAACCGTTTACACTCCCAATGTGGTGTGTTATTGTTGTGTTTTGCCTATTTTTTGGTGTTGTTATTTGGATTCTCGAGCACAGAACCAACGAGGAGTTCCGTGGCCCACCACAAGAACAAGTTTCCACTATATTTTGGTGAGCAATCAATTACTACCTAATTTTTTTTCCAAGTTACCATCTTTTCAATGTTTGTAGCAGCAGTGGAGATTGGACATTACCGTAGAGCACATTGCAATTTTTATGACATTATTAGCAAATGTACATTTTTTTTATTTGAATAATTTGTTTTAATTTTCTATTGAGTTCTTTTTCGAAAAAAAAAAAATCTATTGATTTGCTTTCTTCATTCTGCAGGTTCAGTTTCTCCACTATGTTCTTTGCACACAGTATGTCCTCTTCCTTCATCTCTGATTTGAATAATAATAACAAGGCAGAGGGGCTTTCTGGGTACTTTGAATAAACTATGTGATGAATATTTTTTCCAACACTTGTGATGGCACATAGGACCTGTTTTCAGGGGCATGCTTGATAATATTCAGTATTGTCACAGAGTATATTTTCAGAAATAAAAGAAAATTACTTAAATATATAACATTGTTTTGGCTTTGTTGTATTGCAATTGTAGAACAGAACATAGTATCTGGGCTTGGCCGGTTTGTGCTGATCGTGTGGTTGTCTGTGGTCTTGATTGTTACCTCCAGCTACACTGCATCTCTCACCTCGATCTTAACTGTCCAACAACTCTCCTTTGGCATCAAAGGCCTTGATAGCCTCATAGCCAGCCGTGATCCTATTGGGTATTATAAAAACGACCTTCTCATTATTATTGTTAACTTGTGTTTGGAATGAATACATCCAAAATTAACATTCTGGTCTAGATCCTTATTTGTCCATTCCATTTGAATAGAACTCTTGTGGATTTAAAAACAGTCATGTTTCTAAGCAAGTACTAGGTACATTCGGTTTCTTCTGCATATACAGGTAATGGTGCAAATAAAAGGAAACCTTGAATTTTATTGGAGTAGCTTGTAGTTACAAAAAAGTAGACAATTCCTGATCAGCATGTAATCAGCTATTTTGGTGGAACACTTATAATTCAAAAATCCACATGTTCATTGTTAGCACTGAAAAATATAAATTAATTTTCAATATATAGAGGAAAGAGTTCCTGGTAAGCATTGATGTTGAAAGATTATTTTTGTGGAATATATATATCAGTCAAAAAGAAGCTTATTCCCATCAGCATTCTTCAATCTATGTCTATCTAATTACCAAGAGGTAACGGCAGGGATCACAATCATACAACTCCAATTATTAAGGGACTAAAATGGAAAATTTATCTTCAAGGGCTGTAAAGGAAAAAGGATGGTCCTGTAGAGACCAACTCTTTTCTTTTTCCTACCATACCTACGTCAGGAATCTTTAGATATAAAAGATTCAGCATTTTCTGTGACAGTTACCAGGCTGGTGGATTCACAAAAAATTACCTCATAGAGGAGCTGAACATACCTGAGTCAAGGCTTGTGCCGCTAAGTACCATTGAGCAGTATGCTGATGCCCTGATGCGTGGGCCACAGGGGGGTGGTGTTGCGGCAATAGTTGATCAGAGCCCATATGTTGATATATTCCTCTCAGATTATTGCAACTTTCGCATTGTTGGTCAGGAGTTCACCAGAGAAGGATGGGGTTTCGTAAGTCTCTTTTTAAGACTTATTCCAATGTGAAGATATGTTTATAAACTCTTTAAATCATTTACAGTTTGAAAACACTCAATAATTCAAATTTCAAAGGCAAAATAGTGTCCATATTTTAAGGAGGGTTGAAATAACTTTACATTTGGTGCTCCCACTAATCCTCTATTTTATAAACTTTTAATCAAACTCTAAAGCTGAAATGTCAAATAAAATGGTTAGATGTGATGCATGTCATTTCTTCTATGCACGGTTAAAAATTACAAAATTTTGTATAAAAATCTAAAGTTATAAATAATTTGTAGACATTAATTTTACAATTTCTTGGTCGTTAAAACAAAGTTGAGATGTCATAATTTTTTATGTACGTCTAGAGTTAATAATATAGGTTAAATTGAACGGTTTTCATGAAAAGTAGAGGCATGAAAAATGGAGGCATCCACACAGAGGCGGAGATAGCTTAATAGAATGGGGTCAATTGATCTCTATTTTTTTTTTTTAAAACCAGTACTGAACTATGCTTTTGTTCTATACTTTATAGTAAAATGCTACATGTACAAGAAAATTGACCCCCATATTTTTTGTAAAATTTTATACTCTTGACCCCATTATGTTTAAAAAAAAATTACTTGTGTACGATTTGAGAGACTTTTAGCATTTTAGAACATTTTTTAATCAAAAAAATCAAAAAGCTCATATAGTATGAGAGTCACTACTCACGAGACAATTCTTATTTTATGTTATCTCTCTCATATTCTCTCTCTGACTCTCTCTTTCTGACTCACCAATTACTGAAAAAAAAAAAATTTGCCCCCCTTTCAGTCAAACTCTGCCTCCGCCCCTGCATCCACACCTACCTTTTTTTCGAAAATATAGTTTTTTGAGGATCATAGATTAATAACATACATATGCTTGAGACTACTTGTGTAATCTACGAGTAATACATGTATTTGAATCGTACCATTTAATCATGTATTTTTCTCTTAATAGGCATTTCAAAGAGATTCTCCGCTAGCAGTTGACCTCTCAACTGCTATTCTGACGTTGTCAGAGAGTGGAGAACTCCAGCGCATTCACGACCAATGGCTGAACAGCTACGATGGGTGCAGCTCTGAGGATACAGATATTGAGTCAATTCGTCTAAGTCTAAGCAGCTTTTGGGGCCTTTTTTTACTATGTGGTGGGGTTTGTTTTTTGGCATTAATTATATATTTTATAAAGATATGTGTTCAGTTTAAAAAATACAACAATAGAACAAGCGATACAAGAGAAAATGAAGCTTTGCCAGCTGAAAAAACACTGCCATGTGTCAACCAGCCAAGACGGCTTACTAGTTTGTCTAGTTTCAAAGATTTGATCAAGTTTGTGGATACCAAGGAAGCAGATCTGAAGAAGAAGAGAGAAAAGAGCGGAGAGGTGAAATAGTCCATTACGAGAAAATATAGTGATAATGGTAACCAAACCTCACAAATTTCTATTGATTAAATATTTGTGTAATATGCTGGGTTCTTGTTTATAAAATATAGTTTGGAAGTTCTTTATTGATATTGAATTGTGAAGGGGGCAAAAGATTTGATGTGGGGTAAGATTTGGAAAACATAATCGCCTCTAAAGATTAGAGGGTTCATTTCATTGGTAAATAATATCAAGATTTTGATAGAATTTAATCTTATCCAAAGAGGATGGGAGGGGGACACCTCATGTTGCTTTTGATCAGATAATAATACTATTGATAAATCATGTATTCCCAGAATGTTCTTATACCTGAATTATCTCAAAATACTTCGCAAATTACAAACAACATGATTTCAATTTTGATCCAGTAAAAGAGATTTGGTAATGCATTATTAAGATGTCTGATATAAAAGAAAATGTTATTATTTTACCATCCACAAACAAACAGGCAAACGGAGAAAGTAAACCAATGTTAAGAAAATTACCTCAGAAGCATGGTTCATGACAAGCAAGGCAAATGGGCAAATTACTTGTCTCTGGCTGAGTGGTGGTATAACTCGAATGTTCATAGCGCCATAAAAATCTCGCCTTTTGAAGCGTTGTATGGATACCCACCACCTCAGTTGGGAATGGGAAGTGCACCGAGAAGTCAAATTGAGTCAGTCAATACCTATCTGCAAGATCGACAAACTACCCTGGCTCAATTGAGATCCAATTTAGTGAAGGCACAAGAGTGAATGAAAAGAAATGATGATAAGTATCACAGCGAGAGGCAATTCCAAGTTGGAGACTGGGTTTACTTGAAATTACAGCCTTACCGACAAATTACGGTTGCTGGGAGGCGTAATCAGAAACTGAACTCGAAGTACTATGGCCTATTCGAGGTGATTCAACGAGTAGGCCAAGTCGTATACAAGCTAAATCTGCCACCGAATTTAATCATCCACCCCGTTTTTCATGTCTCTCAATTGAAAGTAAAAATAGGGGAGAATCAAGTACCTTCTCCAGTGCTACCTGTGCTCGGTCCAGAGGCTAATTCGACCTTGACTCCTCAGTCCATATTGGCCCGAAGAATGGTGAAAAGAGACAATGCAGCGGCAGTACAGATTCTGGTGCAATGGCATGATCAACCTCAAGAAGATGCATCGTGGGAAGACTATGATCGAATTGCGCAGCAATTTCCTGAGTTTATTCGTGAGGACACGAATTGGTTTAAGGGGGGGGAGTGCAGCGAGAAGAGGTCAATTTAGAGGTGACCGTTGGAGTCCAGGAGGAGAAAGAGGAAGGAGAGATGAAGGGCAGGTCGGTCAAGAAAAATGGGCAGAAGAAATTAAATGTAGCTGCAACTGACATCGGGTCCCAGCAATTAAATGGAGATGGGAGCACAGAGACCGCTTCAGCTAGCTAAAGGGTTAATTTGAGGACACGTCAGCTGACAGATCATCTAAATCTGCTGAAGTGTCAAGCTGAGGGAAATTACAACATTCTACTTAACCAATTGTAATAATTTCTTCTGAGTTGTAATCGCCTATAAAAGGCAAATGAAACTATGGATTGTATTATGAAAATTATCAATCAAATTTAGACAATTTTGAGTTCTTGTTAACTTTCAGTTCCGTTTTCGCATTTCTGTATCTTTCACAATTCTATCTCAATTCTCGTTCTTTCGATCTCGATTGTGTTCTTTAGCTTGTGAGATAGATTCTCGTTCCACAAATAATTCTCAAAGATCAAAATCCCACCGAATTCTTTGGCATGGGTATTGGGATTTTCTATGATAAATATATAATTTTTAGAATTTCGAAAGTTAAAATTTCAGATATATGTTCTATGATATAGATGAGTCGTGTGTAATTTAAAATTTTATGATCAGTGTTCAAGTGTCTATAAAACCTGAGTCATTTTTTTTCTAAAATTTATCAAATATAATACACAACATATCTATACTACAAAAACAATATTGATTGTGAATCCATCCATATTGGACTACTTCGACAGAGAAATGATTATAATTTTTAATTGCAATAATTACCTAACCGGTGGTTATCCATTATCAAATACATTTATTGTCAACGTTACTTATCCCTTAATTTATTGCTGGTTGTTGCATGTACACCGTTCATTTATTTAGAAATGCGGGACCCACTACCCCTAATATCTTAGTTTCCCCATGTGCAAATCACGAGATTAGTATATGCACTTAAATTTTGACTTGCAGTTATTTATCCATAAAAACGAATGTTTTTAAAGATAATTATAAGGACTTAAAAAATTCTGTTCATCAAAATATCCATGTCGTACATCGTTAAAAAGAAGTAATAAAATATCATGGAAAATCAGATTGGTAGTATTGGGATTGCACAAATCAAAGTTTGGGAGAGTAAATATCAAAATAAAAAAATCTTGAAAGCAGTGCTGCATATGAAAATTATAGGTGAGGTTTTTCCATGATACGGAATTAGATCAAAGGTGAAATTAATAACTCCCACTTGCAGTGCTTTTCTTTGTCTTCATTCGGTATTTAATGGAATTTTTTTAATGTGCTTACCTCAGCTAAATTAAATTAAATTGACCCTCCAAGAAAGTGTGAATCATGAAAAAGAAGCTTTACAACTTTCTCGCCAGATCCGATCCTACAGAAAGATACCCGGAATTTTTATTAATATCCAAAATTAATAAATAATTTACAAATCTACACCTTAGTGCGCTAGATTTCGAAATTTGTCCAAACCGGAAATTAAATTTCCAGTTTTATACAAACTTTCCGCAAAAAAAAATCAAAGTTTGGGAGAGTAAATATCAAAATAAAAAAATCTTGAAAGCAGAGCTGCATATGAAAATTATAGGTGAGGTTTTTGCATGACATGGAATTAGATCAAAGGTGAAATTAATAACTCCAACTTGTAGTGCCTTTCTTTGTCTTCATTCGGTATTTAATGGAATTTTTTTAATGTGCTTACCTCAGCTAAATAAAATTAAAATGACCCTCCAAGAAAGTGTGAATCATGAAAAACAAGCTTTACAACTTTCTCGCCAGATCGGATCCTACAGAAAGATACCCGAAATTTTTATTAATATCCAAAATTAATAAATAATTTACAAATCTACACCTTAGTGTGCTAGATTTCGAAATTTATTCAAACCGGAGATTAAATTTCCGGTTTCATACAAACTTTCCGCAAAAAAAATTTCCGGTTCTAGAAAGTCCGAAACCAGAGATTAAATCTCCGGTTTTAAGATTTTTTTTTAATTAAACATAATAGAGGCATTTGAACCAAATAGAAGAATCCAAATAGAAGAATTCAAATATAGAAGAATCCAAAACGGTTCTAAGCTTTTTTAACTCAAAATTGTCGTAGTCTTTTTTTGTATTTTCAAAAATAGAAGAATACAAATATTTTATGTATTTATCTAGAAGTGACTTTTGAACCGGGATCAATAACTCAGATTCAAAACATTTTTATTTTTTTCCAATAACACACACAAAAATATTTTAATTTTTCTTACAGCTGCAAAAAATCCAGCCTGAAAAATGTTGATCCGGGTTATTTGTCACAGCCTTTCTAATAAATCAAATTATATAGTATTTCATCTATTTTTAAATAAATATATAAAATATTTCTAATATTTCAATACAAAAAATAAATAAATTATAAACATTTTTGTTTAATTAAAAAAACTTAGAACCAGAAATTTTTTTGCGGAGTTTGTATGAAACCGGAAATTTAATATCCGGTTTGGACAGATTTCGAAATTTCTATGCATGGGGTGTAGATTTTGAAATTTAATATTTTTTTTTTGGATATTAATAAAATTTTCGGGAAAGATACCATAGGGTTTGGAAAATGGTAACAGCACCCAACGTTTGTTCTCCTTTTTAATTTCGAGGGCATATTTGGAATTTTTTAGTTTATTAAGGATATAAAACATCGGTATAATACTTTTTTCCAAGAGACGAGGAACAATATCTTTCCCCGGTTTAAGTTACTTAATAAAACTATGCGAAACGACCCTTCAAAAGAAAAATATTCGTTCCTTCCTCACTCCATGACACCATGACCACAGCATAGTGACAAGGTTCGCGTATAATATCCGAATTATATCCGAATAATTCATTTTTTTGGTGATGCAGAACCGAACACCGAATTATTCGGTTGACTGAACTTTGACCGAATTATACCCGAATAATTTGCAAATTTTACGAACTTTTCCCGAATTTTACAAATTATTCGCGAATTTTTAGCGAATTTTTCCCAAATTTTTTTTTTTTTTTTTGGTTTTTTTTTTTTTTGCTTTCTTGTAAGACTGAGATTTCTAATCCGTATTATTCCGAATCATTTCCGAATTATAGCCAAATTATTTCCGAATTACAAATTTTTAACCTCGCTGAATCTTTTCCGAACAATTAAGTTGTCACTATGGACCACAGGACAAACTCCAGCTTCATCACTATTCTATCCTTCCCCCCTCCTCACTCAGTCACTCTATAGTCTATAACCCATCTATTAAACCAACCAATCTATAGAGAGAGAGAAAGAGAGATGCGATAACCCAACAAGCCCAAATTGATGGGTCGCTTTCCATTGCTCTTGCTGTTCATAATCTCTCTTTCTCTAGCCATCATTACAAGATCCCAAACTTCAAACCCACAAAATATCACAAGTATTAACATAGGAGCTCTCTACACATACAATTCCATCATTGGTCGCGCTGTGAGAATTGCAATTGAGCTGGCACTTGAAGATGTGAACTCAGATCGCACCATACTCCCAGACACGAAGCTCAATGTAATCTCACAGGATACCAATTGTAGTGGGTTTCTTGCTACAATTGAAGGTAATATACTCAACATTTATTTAATTTCAATGGGATAGAATAATGTTTGACTCTTTTTTTTTATTAAATATACTGTGGTCTCAGAGTAGTGGCCTAAAAAAAATGTAGAACCGACGCAATGCTTCTCAAAAGTTAAAAAAAGGCTAAATTATAAGTATGTCCGTATTATTTTTGATAAGTTGTATATCAAATTTGGTGCAATTTGAAAACCGATTTTGATTATCAATCAAATTGTTTTAAAAATGGTTGATTCAATTCTATTGGGATTTGATTTTTTTTCCTGAACAATATTTTAGTATGTCAAATTTATAAGCAGTTTTTTAAGATAATGGAGCCACATTTGTAACTTTATTTTTTATTTTGATGAATTTTGACATTAGTTATCACCTTTATCAACTAAATTTGATTGTCAATATATTCCTTCCTTTTTTTATAAGACACCCTATTTTTAATTATTATTATTATTACCACTACTTTATATTTAATTTTATGATTTAGAAATAAAAGATGGTAAACTGATGTTTATTGTCGTTATTCGTTCTCAATTCCGCTCTAAATTTATATAAAAAAGCTACAGTTTTTATTAAACATATACAAACTAAAGTCCTTACAGTTTTTGTTTATTTTGCTGCATACAAAAGATAAAGAAAAATCAGCAAAACTTTCATGGAAGTATGTATGCATATGCATAAACATACACACGGAAGTGCGGCCATTTAATTAAAAAGCTTTTGACTGTCTATGCATGTATCTTTTTTTTTTTTAAATCTCTGTGGATCTTCTCTTAAAAAACATCTGATTCTTTTCTTGGTAACCTTTCTGTTTATTGTGGTTGTTTTACGAGGAATCCTTTCTTTTTCTTGTTTGCACTGAACTTTTTGGTTCATTGAGGAAGCAAAAATCAATGTGAGCTTTTCTAAATTTTTTTTTAATTGAATGGAAATGGCTCATAAGACTTCATCCGTATTTAGTGGCTATGAGGTCTTAAAGACTTAAACCCATAACCTCTTAAAAATCACCTTAGTATATCACTTGAGCTACTTGGTCATTTTCTCCAATGTAGCTTATTATGGTTTCAACTATTGTGCTATGGGATTGTATTGGTACAACCTGCATTTACCTGTTAGGTACTAGATTTGTTAGGTTGCGGTCTAGGGGCCCTTGCCAATGTTGGTCTTATACTCTTATGATACATGATAGTTTTTTTTTTTTATCAAAATTCTGAGCACCGAACAAACTCTGAATTAAGAATGAAATTTCTACTAGGTGGTGAGTAACTAAATAAACAGAATCAAATACATAAACAAATAGAAATATACGTCCTTTGCGTTTAAAAACTTTCTAACAGTCGCTACAAATGCTTCTTCTGGTCATGATTCTCTCCAGCATTACAAGTACTAGAGAAGAATGTGGTGGCGATCATTGGCCCACAGTCATCAGGAGGCAGTCACATACTCTCCCATGTGGCAAACTCATTACAAGTACCATTAGTCTCCTTCTCTGCAACCGACCCGACTCTCTCCTCGCTAGAATTCCCCTACTTCCTCCGTGCCACTCGATCTGACCAGTTTCAAATGCGCGCCATAGCCGACATTGTACACTTCTTCCAGTGGCATGAGGTCACTGCAATATATGTTGATGACGACTACGGCCGTAATGGTATTGCCGCCTTGGGAGATGAACTGGCACTCAGAAGGGCAAAGATTTCATACAAAGCTGCTTTTGCGCAGGCTGTGGATCTGACTGAGATCACTGACTTGCTGCTACGGGTCAATTTAATGGAGTCACGAGTTTATGTCCTGCACGTGAACCCAGATTCAGGTCTAACTATCTTTTCAGTTGCTCAAAAGTTGGGCATGACAGGACCTGGTTACATATGGATTGTAACTAGTTGGCTGGCTGCAGTTTTGGATTCTAAAGGGTTCAGTTTAGGAAAGGGGTATGAGTCAGTGGATACCGACCCAAAAGTTCTTAATCTGATTAAAGGGTCAATCGTGCTGAGAGAGCATACGCCGGATTCAGATCTCAAGATGAAATTTGTGTCCAGATGGAAAAACAAAACGGGCAATACAGCTACTGGGTCAGGTCTCAATGCATACAGTCTGTATGCTTATGATTCAGTGTGGTTAGTGGCACATGCAATTGATCAATATTTAAAAACGAATGGAAACAGAATAAATTTCTCTACTGACCCAAGATTGCATGATGTGAAGGGGAGCACTTTAAGCTTGGCCATTTTGAAAATTTTTAATGGTGGTGAGGGCTTGCTACAAAATCTGCTGAGCACAAACTTCACAGGTGTTACTGGACAGTTACAGTTTGGCCCAAATCGGGACCTGATCCACCCCGCATATGATATCATCAATGTGGTTTCTACTGGGCCACGATTGATCGGGTACTGGTCAAATTACTCAGGTCTATCTGTTATTTCACCTGAAATCCTATATCAAAAGCCACAAAACTTGTCAGGTCAATCCCCTAGGCTATACGATGTGATGTGGCCTGGTGGAACCACACAGCAACCACGTGGTTGGGTTTTCCCAAACAATGGCCAGCCCTTGCGAGTTGGAGTGCCAAACAAGGCCAGCTTTAAGCAGTTTGTATCAAGCGGGTCTAATTCTGGATCCAACAGCAATGCTAGTGGGTTCTGTATTGATGTTTTCAATGCGGCAATCAAGTTATTGCCGTACCCGGTGCCGTGTTCTTTTATACTGATTGGAAACGGTACTGTTAACCCGAATTATGATGATGTGATCAATATGATTGCTCAAAATGTATTCTCTCCCTCCCTCCCTCCCTCTCCCTCATGCTAACCCCCCCCCCCCCCCCCCCACCACCACCACCCGTACAACCTTAATTGGTATCAGGACCTAATACTACCATACAAGTCAAATGCTGTAACCTGTATTAGAGAAGTCCTGGTTGAAATGCCAGACAGAATATGTCAAAATTCCCAATAACATACCTGAGTCATATAAATGCCATGCCAATTAGACTCGGTACCAATACATTCCAGTGGTAGTAATACCTGTTTGAAGGTACTAACTGATGGCTAACTAACAAGACCAAAAAAAGAAAACTGAATGAATAGGTACCATGTTGGTATGCTTGATACTGAGACGGAGAGGTGACTTATCAGTTAGGTCCTGGTAGTGAAATGTGCATGTACTATATAAATTGTACTTGAAGTTGGTCCAGTGGGTATAGCTTATAACAGATCGAATAGCATTTTATTTTATTTATTTTCTTGAGATCTCCTCTACTTCCAACTTTTCAGGAATTGGATGCAGTAGTGGGGGACATAGCGATAGTGAAAAACCGAACAAAGATAGTGGATTTCACGCAACCTTATGCTGAAGCAGGGTTGGTGATAGTTGCACTAGTTAAGCACGACAGCTCAAGTGCATGGGCCTTTCTGAAACCATTTACACTCCCAATGTGGTGTGTTATTGGTGTATTTTCCCTATTTGTTGGTTTTGTTGTTTGGATTCTCGAACACAGAACCAACGAGGAGTTCCGAGGCCCGCCTCGAGAACAAGTTGCAACTATATTTTGGTGAGCATTCACTTACTACCTTTATTTTTTTCTCTTTACCCTCTTTTGAAAGTCTTGTAGCAGCAGCGGAGATTGGACTATTCGAAACCATATCATGGATTTGCTTCTTTTTTTTTATAAAACATAGGGCACATTACAGTTTTTATGAACATTATTGCCATAAGTACTAATTTGTTTTAATTATCTATTGATTTCCTTTGAGAAAAAATGACCTATTGATTTGTTTGTTCATTCTGCAGGTTTGGTTTCTCCACTATGTTCTTTGCACACAGTATGTCCTCTTACTTGACAAGAAAAAATAATAACAAGTCAGAAAGAAAATGAGTATTCTTCCATATGCACAAAGCATCACACTAACACTAGAAAACTGCAGATGTCCATATGCGAGTAGAACTAGGGTGTTCCTAAGTTCACTAAGCCCCTTTGTGAACTCAACTCTAAAACCTATCGGATTGGCTTCAAACGACGAATCCAAACCGTTGAAATCCTTCTATCTTACGAGTGATGCGTCTCCATGTGAAAAGTTTGAACTTTCGAATTAATTTAGTATAGAGTCAAGTGGTCAAAAGGCGTCCAAAAAATGAATGCATTAAAATTAATTTATGAACCTTCTAATTTTGACCGCTTGACTCTATACTAAATTAATTCGAAAGTTTAAAATTTTCACATGTAGACGCATCACTCGTAAGGTAGAAGGATTTAAATGGTTTGGATTTGTCATTTGAAACCAATCCGATAGGTTATAGAGTTGAGTTCACAAAGGAACTTGGTAAACTTAGGAACACCCTAGTTCTACTCTCCATATG
This sequence comes from Carex kokanica, assembly GCA_025461125.1. Classification (NCBI taxonomy): domain Eukaryota; kingdom Viridiplantae; phylum Streptophyta; class Magnoliopsida; order Poales; family Cyperaceae; genus Carex; species Carex kokanica. The sequence goes on along the minus strand of JAJGRX010001371.1, from coordinate 1,239,274 downwards.
CAACTGAAAATGAAAAAATGACACATATAAAACAAGGGGGAGGGGCTTTCTGGGTACGTACTTTGAATAAACTATCTGATAAATAGTTTTTCCAACACTTGTGCTGGCACACAGGACCCATTTTCAGATGCATGCTTGATAATATTCAGAATTGTCACACAGTTTATATTCATCAGAATTGGAAGAAAATTATCTAAAAATATAATATTGTTTTGGCTTTACTGTATTGCTATTGTAGGAGAGAACACAGTATCTGTGCTTGGACGGTTTGTTGTGATTGTGTGGTTGTTTGTTGTCCTGATTATTACCTCCAGCTACACTGCATCTCTCACCTCAATCCTAACTGTCCAACAACTCTCCTCTGGCATCAAAGGCCTCGATAGCCTCATAGCCAGCCGTGACCCCATCGGGTATTATAAAAATATATATCTTATTGTTAAACAAATAGTTTTTGCAAAATGCAACTTCTCATCATCACTATTATTGGCAAATAAAACACCTAACTTGTGGTGTTTGGAAAGAATGCATCCAAAACTGACATTCTGGTCTACATCCTAATCTGTCTGTTCCATTTGAATATAACTCTTGTGGATTTAAAAACAGTCGTGCTTCTTGGCAAATACTGGGTACATTCGGTTTCTTCTGTGGAATACTTTAGTCAAAAAGAAGATTATTCCCATCAGCATTCTCCAATTTATGTCTATCTTACCAAGAGGTAACGGCAGGGACCACATTCATACAACTCCAATTGTTAAGGGACCAAAATGGAAAATTTATATCAAGTACTGTAAAGGAAAAGGGATGATACTGTAGAGACCAACTCTTTCTTTTTCCTACGATACCTACATCATGAATCTTTAGATATATAAAAGATTCAACATTTTCTGTGACAGGTACCAGGCTGGTACATTTACAAAGAATTACCTCATAGAGCAGCTGAGCATACCTGAGTCAAGGCTTGTGCCGCTAAGTACCATTGATGAGTATGCTGATGCCCTGATGCATGGGCCCCAGGGGGGTGGTGTCGCTGCAATAGTTGATCAGAGCCCATATGTTGAGATTTTCCTCAAAGGTTATTGCAACTTTCGCATTGTTGGTCAGGAGTTCACCCGAGAAGGATGGGGTTTCGTAAGTCTCTTTTTAAGACTTGTTGCAAAGTATAGTAACATTCCAAGATATTTTGATGAATTCTTTAACTCATATTAATTTTGAAAAAAAAAAAAAACATATAAATCAAATTTCAAGGGCAAAATAGTGTCCATATTTTGAGGCTTCAAATGACTTTACATTTGGTGCTCCCACTATGCCTCTATTTTGTAAACTTTTAATTGAACTCTAAAGCTGAAATGTCAAATTAAAATGGTTAGTGTAGGTATTTCGGGTAGGTTATATGTGCAACAATTCGATTCAGTTCATGATTTGTTCACTACCCGAAAATTAGAATCCAAGTATAAAACTAATTCCAAGATTAATATAGAGTTTACAACTAGACGCGCAGCGCAAAATCTTTGTCTAGTCGTAGGAGCAGTTACCCTCTTTCAGCAATTGTCCCTCTGCTTCTTCTCCGTATCAGATATATATACGCACCAGCAACAGTATTTGCGTCTCTGTTAGTATCAACAAGAACAAGTTGACAAACTACCATAAATCGGTATGCTAGTACCAACAGACAGTTAATTTTCTTTCTCTGTTTCTCTCTTTCGTTTTCTGTGAATAGTGTAGACTAAGTAGTAATCCGAAAATGAACAGATCACTGCATATTTATAAATCATATGCACCAATTCAGATGCACCAGTTCATATGAATTGATTTGAGCCGAAAAAGTTGATTTATTGATTAATGGTTCGGGCTTATATAAGCCTTACAACGCACTCTTACAAATAACACCCTAGACTATTTCACAATGACTCATTTACCCATAGACCCCTAGAAACCCCGAAAACACGTAAACATACAATATATCTCAACACTCCCCCTCAAGATGGGCGAAAGATATCCACTAAGCCCATCTTGTCACATCCTCTCGCTAAGTCCAACGAATTGAGTCCTTTCGTCAGACAATCTGCTGCTTGGTCTTTAGTTGCAACATGGCCTAACTCCAGGAGTCCACTGTTCAACTTCTCCTTGATGAAGAACCTATCGATCTCGATATGCTTGGTTCTATCATGCTGCACTAGATTGTTGGCGATACTGATGGCTGACTTGTTATCGCACCACAACTTCATTTGAGCCCCTTGGTCCATCTTGAGCTCCACCAGCAGAGCTCTCAACCACAACATCTCTGCCACGCCTAAGGCCATGGCTCTGTACTCAGCCTCAGCTGTGGATCTCGCAACCACTATTTGCTTCTTGCTCTTCCAGGAGACCAGATTGCCCCCTACAAACATGCAATATCCAGATGTGGATTTCCTGTCATCAGCACAACTAGCCCAGTCTGAATCACAATAGCCCTCAATGTTCAAGTGCCCATTCTTCCTGAAGATCAACCCCTTCCCTGGTGCACTCTTCAGGTACCTCAGAATCTGGTACACAGCATCCATGTGACCCTCTCTAGGATCATGCATATAGCGACTCACCACACTCATAGCAAAGGATATGTCGGGATGAGTGTGGCTCAAATAGATCAAGCGACCTACCAACCTCTGGTACCTCTCTCTATCAACTGGCTCTCCTGCCTCAACACTCAGCTTGGACTTCTGGTCAATAGGAGCAACTGCGGGCCTGCACCCCAGCATACCTGTCTTTGTAAGCAAATCTAGCACATACTTCCTTTGAGATAAGACAATCCCCTCTGCACCATGAGCTATCTCAATCCCAAGGAAGTACCTTAATTGCCCTAAGTCCTTCACCTCAAACTCCTTCCCCAATCTCTTCTTCAGCAAAGCAATCTCACCCTCATCATCTCCCGTGATAATCATGTCATCCACATACACCGCAAGCACCGTAATGTGAACTCCATGTCGCCTGAAGAACACTGTATGGTCTGCATTGGTCTGCCGATACCCCATGCCTACCATAGCTCTCCTAAACCTGTCAAACCAGGCTCGAGGAGACTGCTTCAGCCCATAAAGAGATTTCTTGAGCCTGCACACCTTACCAACCGTTTGTTTTGTGCCAAAACCCAGTGGTATCTCCATATACACCTCCTCCAACAAATCACCATGAAGGAAGGCATTCTTCACATGAAGCTGGTGCAACTTGCACCCCCCATTCGCTGCCAAGGAAACTAGTGTCCGCACTGTGCTCATCTTCGCCACGGGTGCAAAGGTCTCATCATAGTCGATGCCATAAGTCTGACTGTACCCCTTTGCTACCAATCGGGCCTTGTAGCGCTCAACCTGTCCTTCTGGGTTTTGCTTCACAGTGAAGACCCACTTGCAACCAACTGCCTTTTTTCCTGGTGGTAGTGACACAAGCTCCCAGGTTTTGTTCTTGTCCAGGGCCCCAAGTTCCTCTAGCATGGCAGCTTTCCACTTTGGATCCTCCTTAGCAACCTGCCAACACTTAGGGATAGAGACAATGTCCAAAGATGCAATGAATGCTCCATGTACAGGTGATATGTGAGAGTAAGAGACAAACTGGGCAATGTCATGTGGAAAGCCATATCGATCAGGAGGAACTCCCGCATTGCTGCGAGAAGACCTCCTTACCGACAAGGGAGTGGGAGAAGTAGAGGGAATCATATCACATGTGTATTCTGAGTCTGAGGTGGATAATGTAGGTGTCTCAGGAGTCGGAGGAGGTAGGGACAAGGGATTTGGCACAAGTGGCACTGGAGGCACTGTAGGCACGGTTCCCTCATTCTGCTTTCTTCTTCTCGTGTACACTCTCAGCTCCCCCTGAGCCTGAGTTCCACCATTCTCGGGTTCGGTCCTCTCACTGTCCGGCACCACAGCCGACTCCTCAGCAGCTGACTCCACAATCGGCGCAAGCGGACAAGGGATAGCCCTCACACTCACCGGACAAGGGATATTCCCCACATTCACCATCCTCCTCTCACTACTACTACTGATATCCTCCCCCTCTCGCCTCATACCTCCTGTATCGAGCGAGTCCTCAAAAGGCGGTGCGACCTGAGAGGAGTAATATGGCTCAAGCTCTCTAAATGTGACATCCATACTAACAAACAACCTCCTCTCCATCGGACTCCAGCAAACATACCCCTTCTGAGTAGCCGAATACCCAACAAACACACACTTCACAGCCCTTGGATCCAGTTTTCCCACATTTGGTTTGTTGTCCTACACGAAGCACACACAACCAAAGGTTTTGAGAGGAAGAATATCTCCATTCTTACCTCTCAACATCACAATCGGAGACTTCCAATCCAATACCCGCGAGGGCATCTTATTGATCAAGTAGGCCGCTGTCAGGACTGCTTGCCCCCACAAGTATTTTGGTACCTTCATTGACATCATCATACTCTGGGTCACCTCAAGGAGATGCCTGTTCTTCCGTTCGACTACCCCATTCTGGTCTGGTGTGTACGGACAAGTGGTTTGATGTTGTATTTCCTGGGATGACAAATACTCTCCAAACGCCCTGTTGGTGTACTATGTCCCATTGTCAGACCTCAATACCTTCACAACTGCACCGTATTGAGTCTGAACCCCTTTGTGAAAATCTTTGAAGCAAGCAAACACATCACTCTTGTTTTTCATCAGAAAAAGCCAAGTCACACGAGAAAAACAATCAATGAAAGAAACAAAGTATCTACATCCATTCACAGCTGTTGTGGGACAAGGCCCCCAGACATCAGCATGCACCAAGTCAAAAGTAGAAGAATCCTACTACCAGAACTAGAATAAGAGCTCCTGGTGTGTTTTCCCAACTCACACGCATCACACACCAGCTTTTCCTTATTAGCTTTTTCAAACAAAGGCGGGTACAACCTACTCAAAACAGAGAAAGAAGGATGACCTAAGCGCCTGTGATGAAGCAGTAGTAAGTCATCCGCACTCCTCCCAACTCCTCCAGTACCCTCTACAACAGATGAGAGAGCCGAGTCCATACTCTCCCTATCAAGGTACCACAAGCCACTATGTCATGTGCCAGTCCCAAGTCGCCTGCCGATCTCCTTCTCCTGGAAGATCACCTTTGGAATATCAAACAAAACGATACATTTTAGTTGTGATATAATGGCACTTATGGATAAGAGATTCACAGGAAAGGAAGGAGCATGCAAAACATTAGACAAGGTCAAAGTGTTGGTACATTGCACGGTACCCTTACCAACCACGGGCTGAGCCGTACCATCGGCAATCTGGATGCTCTCTGGGACTGCTAGGTGAGTATAGGAAGAAAACTCTCTAGCAGCACCAGTCACATGTCGAGAAGCGCCAGAATCGACTATCCAATCTGGTGACCTAGTGGTGGATATCGATGCTAGAGCAAGTGTATCACAAGTACCTGTGGTTGAGTGAGCAAAGGAAGCAACGTTATCCCTGTTCCCTGTGTTACCTGAGTCAGAGTACACAAGTGCTGACTTCACCCCTGGAAGTCCAGCTGCCCCGGCCTGTAGCCTGATCCGGCTCTCCTCCTGTATCATGGCTGAGACCGCTTCCTCAAGTGAGGGAATCCTCGTCTGAGCCAATAGCATAGCCACCCTCTGCTCAAACACCGGCGCCAGACCCTAGAGGAACACCATAACCCTATCCTCCATCTCAATCTCAGAACACATAGGGTCAGTACAGCATCGTCGTCGGACCCTGAAGTGGCCCTGATCCAGCCATAACCTCTCAAGCTCTAGAACATACTCCTGCACAGTCATCTCCCCTGTACCAAAGCTGAGATCTCCCTCTTGATCTGGTACACCCGCAGGTTGTTCCCAGTACCATCGTATATCCTCGATGCACTCTCACTAGCAGCCACCCTGAATACCCGTATCAGCATAGTTATCTCATCACCACTCAACTTCCCCAAGGCCTCTTCCATGGGATTCTTGGCCTTCTCCCTGCCTGAATCCTCGTCAGCCATCGATCAGACTCAATCTACACACAGTTGAGTCAAATCCTCTTTCTTCTTCCTCAAGACCCGATCTTGTACCCTCAAGATCTAGATCTGACAAATCTCCAACTTCTCTCTCTCCTTCTTGACTCGATCTTGATCTATGTGCCTAGGGTTGAGAGGCGGCGGCTGTCAACTAGGCGGAGGTGGTGGCTCGGGTCAGATCTGGACTAGGCGGCCAGGTGGTGGCTCGGGTCAGGTAGTGACGGAGACAGGGTGGCCCGAGCTGGTGGAGACTGGCCTGAGCTGGCGGAGGCCCTAACTAGCCTGAGCAGCGGCGACCTGGAGAGGCGGCGGCCTGGCGGATCCCCTGGCGACGACCTGGCTGACCCCCCCTTGGCGGCGACCTGGCGGAACTGCACCGGCGGCCTGGAGGAGCTGCTGTTGGCTGCTGTCCTCCTTTTTTTCTTTTTTTTTCTTCTTTCAAAACTGGCTAACCCTAATTGTTTTTGTGGCTCTGATACCAAATTGATTTGAGCCGAAAAAGTTGATTTATTGATTAATGGTTCGGGCTTATATAAGCCTTACAATGCACTCTTACAAATAACACCCTAGACTATTTCACAATGACTCATTTACCCATAGACCCCTAGAAACCCCGAAAACACGTAAACATACAATATATCTCAACAATATGCACCAATTCAATCACACCACTTCAGAGAGACTTATCCAGAGATATATGGCAGATCACTAGGCCTATAATATATCCAGCCCAATATCTTAATATATTAATTCGGCCCAAATCATTTGGCCTGTAGAACATTTCTTACAGTTAGATATGATCTATGTCATTTTTTTTATGCATGCATAAAACATTACAATATTTTGTAATAAAATCCAATGGTATAGATAATTTCTAAATGTTAATTTTACAAGTTCTTTTGTCATCAAAACAATGTTGAGATGCTATAATTTGTTTATGTACGTCAAGAGTACATAATATAGGTCAGATCCAATGGTTTCATTTTGTTATTTTATTGTTTTAGAATTTTTGATATCATGCATTGAAAAGTAGAGGCATGAAAATAGAGGCATCCGCACCTACCTTTTTTTCTTTTTCTAAAAATACAGTTTTTTTAGGATCGTAGATTAATAATGTGCATCTGCTTGAGACTACTTGTATAATCTATGGGTAATGTATATGTATATGAAACATACCATTTAAAAATGTATTTTTCTCTTAATAGGCATTTCAAAGAGATTCTCCTCTAGCAGTTGACCTCTCAACTGCTATCCTGACATTGTCAGAGAATGGAGAACTCCAGCACATTCACGACCAATGGCTGAACAGCCATGACAGGTGCAGCTCCGAGAACACAGATATTGATTCTAATCGTCTAAGTCTAAGCAGCTTTTGGGGCCTTTTTTTAATATGTGGTGTTGTTTGTTTTTTGGCACTAATTATATATTTCATAAAGATATGTGTTCAGTTTAAGAAATACAACAAGAGAACAAGTAATACAACAGAAAATGAAGCTGCGCCGGCTGACAAGACGCTGTCATGTGTTCAGCAGCCAAGACGGCTTGCTAGTTTTCCTAGTCTCAAAGATTTGGTTGAGTTTGTGGATACCAAGGAAGCAGATATAAAAAATAACAGAGAAAAGAGCGGACAGGTGAAAACTTCCATTACGAGAAAATCTAGTGATATTGGTAGCCAAACCTCACAAATTTCTATTGATTAATTATTAGTGTAAATTTGCAGGGTTCTTGTTTATATAATTTAGTTTGGAAGTCCTTTATTGAAATTGAATTGTGAAGGGACTAAAAATTCAATGTGGAATAAGATTTGGAAAACATAATTGTCTCTAAAGATTAGCCGATATTTTTATTTTTACCCAAAAAAATATATATTTTAATAAAATTATCCAAGTTTTTTAAAAATTTAAATTTATACCCAAACCGTAAGAATTTCTTACGGTTTGAATTCTTTATTCAAACCGTAAGAATTTCTTACGGTTTGAATTCGGAATTCAAGCCGTAAGAAATTCTTACGGTTTGAATAAAGAATTCAAAACGGGTTTAAACCCGCGCGACTCTCTCTCCCTCTCTGTCTCTCCGCCAGACCAGGAAAGAAGCCCCCCCCTGCCTCCGCGCCTCCGCCCCTCCGCCCCCTCCGCCCCCTCCGCCCGAAGACCGGCGCCGCCACCCCCTCTGCCGCCGCCACCCCCTCTCCCGCCGCCACCCCCTCTCCCCGCCGCCACTCCCTCTCCCCTCCGCTGCCACCCCTTTCTCCTTCACCGGCAGCCTTCACCGCCTCGCCTCCCTTCTCGCTCGTGGTCCTTGCTGCCTCGTCGCCTCCTCGATTTGAAATTTCGGATAATTTTTTTATTTTGATTATAAATTTGATTATAAATTCTTTATTTTACTAATTTTCTGTCTTAGTTCATAAGTGAAAATTGCTAGTACCTACTTAAAACTGAATTAGATGACTATTTATTTCGATCTAAGCATGTGTACAATTTAAAACCTGTTTGCATTAGAGCTTGATGTTAGGGGATCTAATGGGTAATTAGAGATGGCTATGTCACTTCTATACAATGAAAATTAGTAATTTTGTTATTTATATTTTATAAAAGAAATTAAGTAGTTATATCTTCTATCCCTCTTTATAAAAAAATTACACCATAATAATTATCCAGCCCTTCAATCTTAATTTATAATTTCGCCTCTACTTAGAAATACAAACAAATTCGAAATTTATAAAATGTAGTAACTTAAGTTTGATTATAAATACACAACACAGAAATTATACCAATGAATTTTTTAAACTTTATAATTTTATGTCACTCAATCTGAAATTTCGAATATTTTATATATACACACACTCTTCCAAACAATAAATATATTATATTTATCAAATCTATTTTTCTAAAATTGAAACTTACTTCACATGAATTAATTATCCATTTCACTCATGCTTAGATTAGACAATAAAAAAAAACAATTTTCAGACCTTACGTTGTCATATTTCACTTATTGTTGAAAAACAAGCACTTGAGGATGTTTTTTCTCGTACTAACTAGCTAGTTATATTACTGAACCGCCTACATATTTTTCAAGTGCAAGCAATTAAATGCGTTACCTACTCAAATAAGAAATTTAAAGCAAAAGGATAAACATACTCTTATAGACATGCAACTAATAAAATTTATTCAAAATGAAATAATAAGAAGGATAAATTAAAATAACAGCTGATACGTATGAGGATAATTTGAAATTATTTTTGTGGAAGCCAATAAATAAACAACTCGAAAAATATACTAAATGAATTTCCAAGTCTAATACTATGGGAGGTGTTATACAAATATTTTTAATAAAATCTAAGTGTATATTTTATTTTCAAAACTCTATGAATTTACGTCGCTCTATCTGAAATTTCGAATAACGTATATTTACTCCAAAAGAAAAAAATATATTATCTTTATCAATGAAAACTAACTTCACACGAATTAATTATTCATTTAAGTTCATGCTAAACTAAATAAAAAAATACAAAGAAACAATATTCTTCATATCTTTTACATATTGTAAAATTTGATCTACAAATACATTTACATATTGAATGGTTGAGATCTACTGTTAAGACATTGAAAATAGATATATTAATTCATAGTACAAACTGATCCGCACTTTGCATAACTTAAATGTGTTGAACTAAAATTTTTTTTACTGTCCAATTTTTTAGATTAATATTTTGAAAAAATAAATTTAACTCTTTGATAATAAAATTATAGTATGACATAAACAGTAAGAATCACGCAAAAAAAAATATACTCGAGAAATGATTATAGAAAGTATAGATGCTGATATGCATAAATTATTCTTAGAAAAATCATTCTAATAATTATACTATTAACTATTAACGTAGGATGACTAGGGGACGGCATAGGAGACCACCCGCAGCTGACCCGATTGATGAGCCCATTCCCGCAGACAGCAAGGACCATTTCAGTCCTTTATTATGGATGCCTCACGATGAGCACCGAGTCTCAGAAGCATCTAGAGAGGTACTTGAATTTTTTTTCTTTAAGTTTAAATTGTGTTGAGTTTTCGTATTTTTAGATTTTCATGTTGTTTGTTTTTTCCAACGCAGAGTGAGGCAATTATAACTGCCAGGGGCCGGCATTATGACTTCCAGTACTACTCGCAGATGGATCCATATTTGCAAAATTTGGGGGTGCAACATTTGGTCGATATTCTAGAGTCAGCGAGTAAGGGCATTAACGCGTCCCTCATTTCAGGACTAGTGGAGCGATGGCGCCCCGAGACGCACACGTTCCACTTACCTTTTGGAGAGATGACAGTGACTCTCCAGGACGTCAGTGCTCTATGGGGTCTGCCTATCCAGGGCGTGCCTGTTGGTGGCATATCTGACCCCACAGATTCAGATAACATCACAATTAATTACATGCTCGCGGAGTTGTTAGGAGCGGAGCCAGATATACGTGGCAATGGGGGGGCCTCCAAGTACTGTCTAGACAAGAAGAAGCTGCGAGCTATGTTTGCGAGAGGTCTGGGTATGGATTCCACTCAGCTCGAGATTGAGAGGTACTCATACAAACTATTCATATTACATTTATTTGGTACTCTGTTTCATGCGGAAAAATGAGTTGCTCTGTAATTTCGATATTACAGATACACACGGGGATTTGTTGCTCTTGCCTTCAGTTTGAAACGACAACCCGGAGTGCTGCATCTAATTTCCAGCCGGGATGTGTCACTTCTCTTCGTGTATATCTCCTTGTTCTTGTCAACATGGTACTCTCTGATCTTTTTCGTCAGTTGATTTTTACTTACGAAGTATTGTCCTTTTGCGAGCTCACTCTTGTATTCAACCCGACGACCATAGTAAGAAACATCTGCTTCTCGAAAAGCAGATGTGTCATTGAAGTTTACAAACGGGTGAGTCTCAGAACGGCCACTTAACGGCATATTCTCCCTATTTTGCCTCACAGTGGGATGTGTGTATTCTTCTTCATCTTCTTCATCTCCTTCATCATTAATGTCCCAGTCTCCTTCCCCCCATTCATCCCCAGTTTGCAGATTCTCCTCCTGTACCTCGTTCATAAATTCAAATTCTGACTCGTTTGGATCTTCCTGTACTGGTGGCGGTCTGGGGTGAGGATTTGGTTCAGGCCCAGGTAAGGATGAATGACCTTCATACACAGATATAGGTGGGATAAAAGGTGGAGATTGTACTCGTGGTGGGACAAAAGGTGGAGATTGGGGTGCATTACTGTATATTTCTGGTTCCGGGTTTAGTACAGGCATTGTGAAAAAAGGAGTGTATGGTTCATTATTTGCTTGATCCATTTCTGCAACCGAATTTTGGCCTGAACTTCCGGCCCTTGACTCTCCGCGAATTCTACATGCAAAAACTTCCAATAATGATTCGCCAGACCTCAAAACCTGCGCGATCAAGCCTGTCAATGCCCCGTCATCTCTTAATGCGATTATGACATACTTTCCTGCGTGGACTACTCGGGACATTATTTCTAATTCCCAGCGATTTCTATTGTAGCCGCTCGCTCCATAAATAAGCGATTGCAACTGCTCGAATGATAAATTTTCATCAACCCAATACGTATTTACTGGAGGTTTGGAGTAACGTGCCCCATTCTCATCAAAAATGAATTTCCCTCCAAAATGTATTGAAATTCCAATAGGCATGTCCAATAAACTACATTTGTAAAATGGTAATTATTTTGTCAGTTTACTGATTTCAATCGTGAACAGTTGTAAATAGTCAGATATGAACTTGAACAGTAGATACGTACATGATCAGCAAATACGTATATGAATGGTACATGAACAGTAGATACGTAAATGAACAGTACATTCATATATGAACAGTAATGAACAGTAAATACTGGAATAAACAGTAAATACGTATGTGAACAGTCGTGAACAGTAAATACGTATGTGAACAGTAAATACGTATGTGAACAGTAAATACGTATGTGAACAGTACTGTACAGTAAATACGTATGTGAACAGTAATGTACAGTACATACGTATATGAACAGTAAATACGTATGTGAACAGTAATGAACGTATGTGAAAAGTTACAAAAAAAAAATACCTGATTCAGCAGACTTCTCCTTCTTCCTCCTCTTCCTTCTCCTTCTTCTTCTTCTTCCTCCTCTTCCCTTCTTCTTCCTCCTCTCTTTCTCTTTTCTCTCTTTTCTCTCTTCCTCTCTTTCTCTCTCTTTCTAGCTTCTGATGCCACCCTTTTATAGCCAAAAAAAACGATTTTAAAAAAAAAAAAAAAAAAAAAATTCAAACCGTAAGAATTTCTTACGGCTTGAATTCCGAATTAAAACCGTAAGAAATTCTTACGGTTTGAATAAAGAATTCAAACCGTAAGAAATTCTTACGGTTTGGGTATAAATTTAAATTTTTAAAAAACTTGGATAATTTTATTAAAATATATATTTTTTTGGGTAAAAATAAAAATATCGGAAAGATTAGTGTGTTTATCTCATTGGTAAATAAAAACAAGATTTTGACACATTTTAATCTTATCCAACGAGGATGTGAGAGGGACAGCTCATGGTTCTTTTGATCAGATATTAATACTATGGGGAGTGATATTTTCAGGTCAAAAATTACAAAATTGAGGGCTGAGAAAAAAATTTATGTCTAAAAGTCTGTTTTACCCTTTACCTCTTATTTGTCTCAAAATCTCAATTAATAAGGTAATAAAGGAAGGTCCTTTGGATATAAAAAAAATCTATTCTAAGCTCATATCTCTCTTCCTCTTTCCCGTATCTTCATTATTCCTTTCTCATTAATCACTTCAAGCTGTACGTATAGAAAAAATGGAATTAAATTGAATCTTAGATGCAATCGGAAAGAAACTCACTGTGAAATTAAATTGTGCGATTCTCATCTATGCTGAAATTCTCAACATAAGCAAGTTTAAAATTCATACTTCAAGCGAGAGAGCAAGATAAAGATAAAGAGGTTTATTAGAGACGAGCTCTGTCGCTACCTACAAATTCTTGACCAAAAGCTTAGAAGAAGGTAAGCTATCCATCTTATTTTTTTAATTCAGCACATAAGTGAACTTTTATCTTTCATAAATTAAAATGATTAGATTGTATGTTGTTTCCTAGCATTTGAATCAGTTAAAATGATTACTTTTTAATATAAAACTGTAACTGTGAGAATTACATTAGCAGAAATCGGCATAATTTGAAAGGGTGACTTTAGCAATAAGTACCTTCCTTTATTTGAGTTACGGTTATAATATATTTTTTCCTTTATTAATTTTCTTTTATTAACTTTTGTATTAATTGATTGAGAGAGATAAGAGAGAGAGAGTACAAGGATAAAACAGACATTTAGACATAAAATTTTCTCTTAGCCCTCAATTTTGCAATTATTGACCTTAAAATAGCGCTCCCCTAATACTATTGATAAATCATTTATTCCCAAAATGTCCTTATGCTTTAAGTATCTCAAAATACTTTGCAAATTACAAACAACATGATTTCAATTTTGATTCAGTAAAAGAGATTTGGTAATGCATTATTAAGATGTCTGATGTCAAAGAAAATGTTATTATTTGACTTGTAGTGCCATATTATGGGTTGTTTGGTTGGGGAGGAATAAGTTACTGTTTCAACCAAACAAACCTTAAAAGTGTGATATTATTACCAGGTATGATTATTCTCTAATAAGATTTTGGATGACTGCTCTAGGATTCTTTTTGGATGCAATTTGTTCATTAATCATTTCAGACACAGCTGAAGAAATTGCACACGGATAAGAAATGGCACAGGTGACTGGTACAATCTTGGTACCAGCGGCAGTGGTGTGGCAGTGTCGGGCTGAAATTGTGGTGGCTTGTTGAAAATGTGTGCTTGATCCTTAAAGTAAAGCTTTAGTTTTTGACCTTTTTTTTTCCTAAATGTGTAGAATTTATAATGGTAATTTGTGCTTGTTTCTGATTGAGTCAAAACTTGGTATATATCTTTTTGAAGGGTAAACTTTTTATATCTTTATAATTTATCTATATATACAGTAATTCAAGAACAGAAAGCTTCTCTTTTTGAATTTGCATAAAACAGTCACTGCAACGCAATTTTACAAACAAAGAATTGAGCTTTACGCGTAGTTTTTCATACCAGTTAATGTTAAGTTAACCAAAAAAAAAACTTTATTCTTCACGGTACTCAATAAGTTAACTTTCGTCTTATTGAATACGGTACGGATCGAATAAAAGAATGTCATTGACACTCTGATTTGTATTTTTTATAAAAATATTTTTCAAAGTAACAGAAAAGAAAAAAAATGAAAAAGGATATGGAGTCATAGAGTAACTAATAATTATATGATTCTAAAACGATGAATTAATGAATACAACTAATATATCTTATAGAAATTTGGAAAAGTATAAGATCGTGAAAAAAAATGTAAGTTGTCTCGAGGAATTTAAATTCTTTTATCCTCTTTTTTAGGTTCACTAGAATTCTTAATGGTTGGAATTAACTTTCAGAAGTGAAGCAATTGCGAAGCAATCTTCCGTGTTTATTGAGTCGGAAAGAGAAAAGGCAGATGTACAACCTTACTATGTTAGAATATCATATTGGGTAATATAATATCCCCCGGTTTATCTTCCCCCATTCCGTCTAGGCCTGCTAAACGAGTCGGGCCAACTCATGGACTTTGAGCTGGGCTTATAAATGAGTTAAATTGAGTCGAGCTCAATTCGAGTTGAGCCCAAACTCGGCTCGAACTCGGAATAATTCTTCGTTTCCTAATCGAGTCGAATCGATCTGATCCGAGCCGAGTTGCCGAGTCGAATCATTCCCTTTCTTCGCTTCCCTGTCGAAGCTCCGTCGCTGATGTGATGATATTTACTGTGGTTTATTTTCGCTGATGTGATGATATTTCCCTGGATAAAGGGACCAGTATGATCTGACATGCTGCTGATGTGGCAGTGTGACATGACGACATGTCATGTATGCAGGGACTAAAAAATGTTTAGATCATTTTGTAATAGCTTCTGCTATAGCGACGCTATTCGCTATAGCTTTTTTTTTAGCATTCCCGTTACGACGCTATAAACGCTATTTAGAACCTTCAGAAAAAGAGATACGGTGCGATCTGCCTCTTTCTCGTCTCATTTCATTTCAAAATTAATTTCGTTTCTTTCTCTTTCTCTCTTCTCTCTCCTTCGTTCTCTCTCTTTCTCTTTCCCTATCTCCTCTTTTTCAATCTCTCTCGTTCTCTCCTGGTGCCTCCGCCTCCCATTTCCGTCTCTCCGCCTCTTCTCCACCTCTTCCGATTCGGACAACTTCACCTCTACAGATCTGAATTTCTCGTGTCAGGTGTGCCCTTTCGATCCATGCGAGCTCGAAGGAGGCATGGATCCGACACCTCTCTGTCCTCTCTTCTCACCTCCATTGTCGCCATGATACCTCGACCTCGAACTCTTACGACCATGCAGTAGATACAAAACTTGATATTAATACATTAACTATTCACATTTGCATCACAATATATGAATATTTGCAATACTTGATATTAATATTTTCAGACATCATCCAGTGTCATATGGAAAAAAAATTGATATAATTTGTTAGATACAAAACACTTGATACATGAACTATTCACACTTGCATGATGAGGTATGAATACTAGCTCGATGAGGTATGAATACTTGCATGACGTAGTATGAATACTTATGCGACGGACAACCCGAAAGTATGTTATCATGGATCTCATTTGAAAGATAAAATTATGTAGAAGACGTTTATGATTTTAGATTCGCAAAATTTCTCACAGAACATCAGAAATATTGGTTATATTGAACGGAGAAAAAAAAACACCTTTAAAAACGTGTAAAAGATTGATGAGTGATGTGTCTAGTTTTTTATTTGTGAAATACTTGATATCTTAGGTATGAATACTTGATATATTATATATTAATACTTACGCATATAGGTATCCATATTTGCGCGTATCAGTTGTAAAATCTTTCAAATATTAAGCGGTTTCCAAGTAGTTAGTGGTTTCCCAGGTAATTAGTGGTCACTCAGATATTTAATGACTGGGAGATATAATAGAGAATTGCTACAGGGAGACAGCTAGGCGCTCCCTATCATATTATGGGTGATGCCATACCATATTTTCTAGCTATGTTATGATATTCTAACATCTCATCCGGTAAACTTAATTATCCATCTCATATTCTAGGATACCAGTTTTTCTATTTTAGTATATCATGGGTTTCTTCCAACTGTTAACATTTGTGAATTGCCACATTCAGCTTCCACTTGTGTAATCCATTAATGCATCTATTCTTAAACCAAACCAGAGAAAAAGGAAACTATGCCTCTGACAAGCTTTTAAAAAAAGAAAAAGGAAACTATTCTGCCTCTTCTTATAATACATTCCTTTTCCAACTGTTTTACAAGAAAACATTCCTTCCTAGGCAACAAGGCAATATAAGCCAGGACCATTATTTCTGTTCAGTACCGATGGTCAATGGAGTTGTGGTCCTTATTGAGTTCAGCGAGGAGGTGGTGATTAGCCTGATTTTTTACATTCCTCGCACGTGGCAACTTGAAAACCAATTATTCACCTGATTTTTTACAGCTAGAATAACATTCTTAGCAGAAATGGGCAGGTAGATAATGACTGTGACTCTGCGAGTGGCTGTGGTTGTAGAAATGGACAAGACAAACCTGATTGCATTTGCCTCCTCTCTAGCTACACATACGCAGAAATGGACACATGGATAATGACTGTGAGTGTTACTGAATTCCAGATTTTTTTTCTATGATTTTTAACATTTCGGAAACCATTATATTAAACACAAGGTATGTTTGGTTGGATTGAGAATAGATTATTTTTGGAATTAGACTATTCGGAATAGTTTATTCGGTATTTGATTGAATTAGAATAGTTAGAATAATAAATTCAAACTTTTTGTTTTATTAGAATAGACTATTTTTAAAGTTTTGAGATTTGACTATTCTAATAAGACAAATGATAGTTATTCTTATTTTACAACCAAACATAGTGATGTGGTGATTTTTCAATTGTATAAACAAAAATATTGAAGATATAAACAACAAGTATAACATTATAAGAACAAATATATTGAAGATCAAGGTTCTAAATAGCGCACTATAGCGCCGCTATAGTGTTTTTGGACCATAAAAGCTATAACGCTATTGCCGCTATATGGGCATAGCGCTGTTTTTTCGGCCGTTCCGCTATGACGCGATAAACGCTATTTAAACCTTTGTTGAAGATACACAGTCAACAAGTACCGAAATATTACGCAGTCAAAAAAGTGAGAATCAGTTTTTGATATGGTGGCAAAGGCAGTACTTTTTTGTGTGAAAATTAAGCTGATTTTGTAAAGGAATATACTTCCATTATTCATTATTATAGTCTTTTAATATTAAAAACTATTCTTATGAATTGAAAACTTTGTATATATTATCACAATATTTAACAAAGTATACTATAAACTAAATTTTAGGTTATCACGAATATTGTTAATATTTTATTTCCAATATCTAGAAATTTCAAGTTTAATTAACAACTCAATTTTGTGCAGGTACAATTTTCCTCTTTTTCATTACAAATCACAGAAAATTTCATTGATGAAAAACGATATTCTTAAAAAATTACTATACAGACAAATTTATTGTCAAATATAATAGTACACAACATCTAAATTATATAAAACATTAATTTTTAATTTTTAATTTAAATTATCAAGTAAATTTATTGTTAACGTTACTTATCCCTTAATTTATTGTAATTGATAACCTGAAACAAAAAGTTCCAATATATCAACTTCATTGACCAATCTTGGTTGTTAGTTCATTTATTTAGAAATGCAGGACCCACTATCCCTAATATCTTAGTTCCCATGTGCAAATCATGATATTAGTATATATATGCACTTAAATTTTTACTTGTAGTTTCTTATCCGTAAAACGAATATTTTTAATCATAATTATAAGGATTTCACTCCTCTGGTCATGGAACTAGGAATCGTATCCTTTGAGTACTATAAATGTACTATTATGTAGAGTTAGTAGTTTGAACCGTTCTTTTCATCTGGCACAAATTGACTAAGGATCCCAACCAAGAATTTCAAAAGTAAATCTCTACCAAGCATTTCAAAAGTCTCTACCAAGCATTTCAAAAAAAAAAAACAGAGAGACTAAGGATCCCTACAATTTAAATAGGTATCTATTGAATTTGATCCGGCTAATAGTAAATCTAAACCGTAAAATTAGAGCTCTACCATGAAGTACTGCAGAGAATATGAGTGCCATGGAACTATCCATCTCCTTTATATATTGGAAATCTTGTTATAAAATTATTACCAAATAAAAAGAGTAAACCGGATAAAAAGGGTGTATAACTTAATTTTGTTTAAAAAGAAAAATAGTTAGATCTGTAAAACATGACATGCCGTACATGGTTAAAAAGAGGTAATAGAACCAGTGTTGTAAAAATCGTCCGTTTAGACCGATTAATCGGCTGATTATTCGTTGGCAGTGACCAAGCTGTTAAGAAAATTTCTGATAATTGGTCGATTTTTTCCGATTATGGCCGATTATTTTCAATTATTGCCGATTAATCGCTTGGCGGTACTATGTCCGTCCGACGAGCGCATATCGTTATTTACAATACTGAATAGAACTACATTCTCCAAATTCTCTCTAAGAAGGTATAAAACATATGTAATATAACAAATAAATAGAAAGAAGATAAATAATAATGTTAGAGATTTCATCTAAAAGATGTCGCAGGTTTAATTCTATTTACGAAGAAGTTGCAAGTTTAATTCTCAACAATAGCATCTAAAAAATATTGAGGTGTATCCGAGTCCTTCAATAAAAATAAATAAAAAAAGAATGTTAGAGATTTATAACCATATTTTTTCTTATGAAGTTATTAATCGTAAAAATGAGTAGTAGAAAATCAGATTGGTAGTATTGGGATTGCACATATAAAAAGTTTGGGAGAGTAAATATCAAAATAAAATAAAACTTTAAAAGCAGAGCTTACAAATGAAAATTTGAAGTGAGTTTTTTGCATGATACAGTCATACAGAATAGAACAAAGGTTGTAGAGCCTTTTTTTGTCCCCATTCGTATTATGTTGGAATTTTTTCAATGTGCTTGCCTCAGCTAAATAAAAAAATGAAAATGACCTCCAAGAAAGTGTGAACCTGAAAAGGAAAAGGAAGCTTTACAACTTTCTCCCCATATCGGAGGGAGCCTAGAGAAAGATGCCATATAGGGTTTGGAAAATGGAAAATAAATCTGCTGTGATTCTCGGGAATCACAGGACTCTGCGATTCTAATCTCAACTGTTAGTCTTTTTCAAGATGCGTGCATGAAAATTTATTTTTTTGAGAACATTTTCGAGATTCGCGCACGAAAAAGTTTGAACCGTTGATCTAGGAATTTTAGAATCCTGCGATCTCTTTCAGAATCGCAACAGATTCGGACTCTGGAAAATGATACCAAGACCCAACGTTTGTTCTCTTTTCTTTTCACAAATTCCTTTTTTTTTCTTTTCACAAATTCATTCTCGGTCTAATTAAGAGGAGGGTTAAAATGTCTCTATATTTTATGTTTTAATATAAATCTTCATTTTTTAATATTTTAGTAACTTAAAATTTAAAATTTAAAATGTTAAATTAAAATCATTAGATATGATTTATATTATTTTCTCTATGCACACGTAAATGATTATGACACCTTAGTTTTGTTATGATTGGTATTAAGAGTTTTTAAAAATACATTGATGTAGATAAATTATGGACATTGACTTTTCAACTTAATTCATATAAAGGCAAAATTGAAAAGTGATAATTTTTTGTGTTTGTGTAGATAAAATATATATATCATATCTAACGGCTTATTTTGACATGAATTTAAATTTTTTACTATTAGACAATTAAAAATTTAAGGCATAATAAAGACACAACAAATACATGCATTTGAACTCTTCTCTTTAACTAATACGAGTAAATCCTGTCAATGTAGTTAAAAGTTCAAAAAAAAATTAATACTATGTCATTTGAGCCGAATTTTTTATTTATATCCAAAAAATAAATTAAATTACAAAAAACAACCATGGTGGTGTTGAAATTCGAAATCTACCCAAACCGGAAAAAAATTTCCAGATTCAACATCTAACTTTGGAAAAAAAAATTCCAGAAACTCAACTCTAAATCCGGAAAAAAATTTCCGAACTTAACAAATTTTTTTTTTTTTTTTTTTAGAGATTCCGGAAATTTTTTTTCCGAATTTAACAAATTTTTTTTTTTTTTAGAGATTCCGGAAAAAAATTTACGAACTTAACAATTTTTTTTTTTTTAGAGAAAAATAGCTAAAATACTGAAATATAACACTAAAAAATCGAATTGTTTTTTTAAATATTTGTTAAATTAATTTAAAAAATTTCAAAATGGTGTAAAATAATTTAGAAATTATCAAAATAGCTAAAATACTGAAATCTAACACTAAAAAATCGAATTGTTTTTTTAAATATTTGTTAAATTAATTTAAAAAATTTCAAAATGGTGTAGAATAATTTAGAAATTATCAAAATAGCTAAAATGCTGAAATCTGACACTAAAAAATCGAATTATTTTTTTACTACGAATAGAGCCGATTTTGTGCTAAAATACGGTAAATTTACTAAAATGCTGAAATTACAATAATTATGTAGAATTATGCTAAAATACGATAAATTACGCTAAATTACGTATGAATGGGGCCTATTTTGTGGCATCTTTCATAAATCATAAAAAATAGTAAAAAAAATTCCAAAAATAATAAAAATTGGTATTCTAAAAGTTCATTACATAACTAATTTACTGAGCTACGTAGATTGAATAATATAAATGAAAATCTTAATCGGAAACTTCAACTGAAGTTTTGAGGCTCTTCCCTTTGTTTTTTGGCGATTCTGAATTTGGAAAACTAGCAAAGCAAGTTCAGACGTATGCGTATTTTCGCAAGCTTTCTGAAAAGTGGTCATTTACTGAAATCGGACACTCGAGCGCCGTTTTATGGCCGTTTGAAGTTTCGTCGTCGTTTTTAGTGTTATATTTCAGTATTTTAGCTTTTCTCTAAAAAAAAAAAAAAAAAATTTGTTAAGTTCGGAAATATTTTTTCCGGAATCTCTAAAAAAAATATATATATATATTTGTTAAGTTCGGAACCGGAATCTCTAAAAAAAAAAAAATTGTTAAGTTCGGAAATTTTTTTCCGGAATTAGAGTTGAGTTTCTGGAAAAAAAAATTCCGGAGGTAGATGTTGAATCCGGAAAAAAAATTTCCGGTTTGGGTAAATTTCGAATTTCAACACCAAAGTGGTTATTTTTTGTAATTTAATTTATTTTTTGGATATAAATAAAAAATTCGGTCATTTGAGTTACATCAAGATATGCGCATGATATCAATCAGGCGACTGAGATTTATCTTATTCTTTATATAATAAATTATGCAAAGAGATGTATTCATAATTATCTCACAATCGTGGCAATTGATAATTAAATTTATTGAATTTAAATTTAAATTCTAGGTTCTTTTTTTTTTAATTTAGACATGGACGAATTTAATTTAATTTTACTGATGATAAAACTAAAACATTAATGTTTCAAATATTTTATGAATTAAGTTTTTTATTTCGAATAATTTGGTGGTGGATGAGATTTCAATATTTATGAATATTTGAAGTATGAATTTATTCATTTATTGGTTGTCGCAGAATTCAAATAAACTTATTATTAATGGATCATGTTTCTATTGAATAACAAGTAACAACAACATAAACTATATAAATAAATTTATGTTATCTATGTTATTTTTCCAGCATGCACCTAATTAAACTTGATGTATTTTTTTTGTATGCGCGAAACCCGCATTATCTTTTTTCATATTACCTTTTTGTTTAGAAATAAGGATTGTTGTTAACTTCGTCATTAATTTTCTTTAGATGTTATAAATAATTAAGAGTGAGGCTATGGTACTATGCATAGCACGGATGGGTCCGTGCTACGGCTTCAAATTTGAGTTTTCAAAATCCTAACGGTCCATCCAAACCGTTCAACATGATTATAAAATGAATATGTATTTGCAAACTAAATTTTACATTTTTTCGAATTTTTTTCTATTTTTTTAGATATGTAGAACATCATTGTTTTTGGATGGTCCAGAATTTTCAGACCAAGTGATTTTCTACCTATCTAAAAAAAGTTTTAGATAGTAAAAAAATTCGAAAAAATGTAAAATTTGATTTGCAAGTACATATTCATTTTATAATCATGTTAAACGGTTTGAATGGACTGTTAGAATTTTGAAAACTCAAATTTAGAGCCGTAGCACGGACCCATCCGTGCTATGCATAGTACCATAGCCTCACTCAATAATTAATATGTATCTCTTCGTGAGAAACTACATCCATCACCATCGAGTCGACTAGGGGCTTATTTTTTTTTTTTCCCCCATATTACCAGTTTGTCGATGTGTGAGGATTAAATTTGAAGGCAAAATTAAGAAAATACCATCCACATATAAACATGTTTCCAACAGAAAAGAAAAGGAACAATTTCTTTTTCCCGGGTTCAATTCCACGAATTCATAGATTTTAATTCTTAAATCAGTGTTGTTGTTGTTTGACTATTTGACTATTTTGTGTTCTCTTGTTAGATATTATTCTTTATTACTATGCAGATTATGTACCTTAGTAATCCTTCAGATCTCTAATGTGCTTGTATGTTTTAGCGGCTGTTTTAGTTCTTTGTTTACAATGGTTATCACTCATCACGCCATTGCTTTTGTATGAACTATTAGTTTCATTCCGAAAGAAAAATTACTCCCCACTTT
This sequence comes from Carex kokanica, assembly GCA_025461125.1. NCBI lineage: Eukaryota > Viridiplantae > Streptophyta > Magnoliopsida > Poales > Cyperaceae > Carex > Carex kokanica. The sequence continues at coordinate 1,216,380 of JAJGRX010001371.1, read as the reverse complement.
AATAAAAAAAAAAAATTACTCGATAAACTATGCAAAATTACCCTCCGAAAGAAAAATATTCGTTCCTTCCTCACTCCATGACCACTGTACAAACCTCCAGTTTCATCACTGTTCTTTCCTTCCTTTCTCCCCCTCCTCATTCTTTATACCCCATCTATTAAACCAATCTATATAGAATTAGAGAGAGAGAACGAGAGATGCTATAACCCAACAAACCCAAATGGGTCGCTCTCCATTGCTCTTGCTGTTCCTAATCTCTCTTTCTCTAGCCATCATTACAAGATCACAAAATTCAAACCCACAAAATATCACGAGTGTTAATATAGGAGCTCTTTACACATTCAATTCCATCATTGGTCGCGCTGCTAGGCTTGCAATTGAGCTGGCACTAGAAGATGTGAACTCAGATCGAACCATACTCCCTGACATGAAGCTCAATGTAATCTCACAGGATACCAATTGTAGTGGGTTTCTTGCTACAATTGAAGGTAATAAACTCAACATTTATTTAATTTCAATGGGATAGAATAATGTTTGACTTTTTTTAATTAAATATACTTTTGTCTTAGAAGGGACTTCCAATTTGGTTATACCTTCTGTTTCTTTATTTGTTATAACAAGAACATAGCTCCTGTAAAGTTGGGATGGTTCTATTGACAACTGTGACAACCGACCCAATGCTTCTCAAAAGTTAAAAAGCTAAAATTATAAGTATGTACATATTATTTTTGATAAGTTGTGTTTGTGCATCAAATTAGTGCAATTTGAAAACCTATTATGATTATCATCATCATCATCATCACCACCACCACCACCACCACCATCATCATCATCTATTATTATTATTTAGTTTTACGATTTAGAAATAAAAGATGGCAAGTGATGTTTGTTGTTATGGTGCAAGTGGACTGAGTTTTTTGTTAATATAAGAGAGATGTTTAGCTTTTGGATTTTATACAGCAGCGCAGAGTGACGAGCTGGTTTGTATCAGTACCTATACTGACTTTTGCCAGGTTGCTACCAAATGTTTGCACATCTGTTAGCTCCTATCTATTTTCTAAGATTAAACGCATAAAAACTGAAGTCATAACAGTTTTTGTTTATTTCTCTGGATGGATACAAAAGATAAAAGTAAAATCAGCAAAACTTTCATAATGGTATGTATGCATACGCATATGCATACACACAGAAGTGCCATCATTTAATTAAAAAGCTTTTGACTGTCTATGCGTGTTAGCATGTATCTTTTTCTTTTTTAAATCTTTGTGGATCTTCTCTTAAAAAGCATCTGATTCTTTTCTTGGTACCCTTTCTATTTATTGAGGTTGTTTTGTGAGGAATCCTTTTCTTTTTTTGTTCACACCGAACTTTTCTGTACATTGAGAAAGTAAAAACCTAAATTTAGTGTGAGCTTTCTAATTTTTCTAACGGAAAAGGCTCAGAAGACTTCATCCATATTTAGTGGCTTCGAGGGTTTTAACCCATGACCTCATAATTCATAAAATTCACCTTAGTATATCACTTGAGCTACTAGGTCATTTGCTCCAATGTAGCTTATTATGATTTCAACTATTGTGCTATGGGATTGTATTGGTACAATCTGCATATACCTGTTAGGTACTAGATTTGTTTGGTTGCAGTCTAGGGGCCCTTGCCAATATTGGTCTTATACACTTATGCTACCATGATAGTTTCTTTTTTATTAAAATTCTGAGCACCAAACAAACTCTGAATTAGAATGAAATTTCTACTATGTGGAGAGTAACTAAATAGACAAAATCAAATACATAAACAAAAAGATATATATGTCTCTTTGTGTTTAAAAACTTTCTAACGAACTAGTCGCTACAAATACTTGTTTTGTTCAATATTCTCTCCAGCATTACAAGTACTAGAGAAGAATGTGGTGGCGATCATTGGCCCACAGTCATCAGGAGGTAGTCACATACTCTCCCATGTGGCAAACTCATTACAAGTACCATTAGTCTCCTTCTCTGCAACGGACCCGACTCTCTCCTCCCTAGAATTCCCCTACTTCCTCCGTGCCACTCGATCTGACCAGTTTCAAATGCGTGCCATAGCCGACATTGTAGAATTCTTCCAGTGGCATGAGGTCACCGCAATATATGTTGATGACGACTACGGCCGTAACGGTATTGCCGCCTTGGGGGATGAGCTGGGGCTCAGAAGGGCAAAGATTTCATACAAAGCTGCTTTTGCGCAGGCTGTGGATCTGACTGAGATCACTGACTTGCTGCTGCAGGTCAACTCAATGGAGTCACGAGTTTATGTCCTGCATGTGAACCCAGATTCAGGTCTAACTGTCTTTTCTGTTGCTCAAAAGTTGGGCATGACAGGACCTGGTTACGTATGGATCGTAACTAATTGGCTTGCTGCTGTTTTGGATTCTAAAGGGTTCGGTTTAGGATACGGGTATGAGTCAGTGGATACCGACCCAAAAGTTCTTAATCTGATACAAGGGTCAATTGTGCTCAGAGAGCATACGCCGGATTCAGATCTCAAGATGAAATTTGTGTCCAGATGGAGAAACAAAACTGGCAATACAGCTACTGTGTCAGGTCTCAATGCATACAGTCTGTATGCTTATGATTCAGTGTGGTTGGTGGCACATGCAATTGATCAATATTTAAAAACGAATGCAAACACAATAAATTTCTCTACTGACCCAAGATTGCATGGTGTGAATGGGAGCACTTTAAGCTTGGCAGTTTTGAAAAATTTTAATGGTGGTGAGGGCTTGCTACAAAATCTGCTGAGCACAAACTTCACAGGTGTTACTGGACCGTTACAATTTGGCCCAAATCGGGACCTGATCCACCCCGCATATGACATCATCAATGTGGTGTCTACTGGGCCACGATTGATCGGGTACTGGTCAAATTACTCGGGCCTATCTGTTGTTTCGCCCGAAATCCTGTATCAAAAGCCACAAAACTTGTCAGGTCAGTCGCGTAGGCTATACGATGTGATGTGGCCTGGTGGAACCACGCAACAACCACGTGGTTGGGTTTTCCCGAACAATGGCCAGCAGTTGCGAATCGGATTGCCAAACAAGGCCAGCTTTAAGCAGTTTGTGTCAAGCAGGTCTAATAATGGATCCAACAGCAGTGCTAGTGGGTTCTGTATTGATGTTTTCAATGCGGCAATCAAGTTATTGCCATACCCGGTGCCATGTTCTTTTATACTGATTGGAAATGGTACTGTTAACCCGAATTATGATGATATGGTCAAAATGATTGCTCAAAATGTACTCTCTCTCTCTCGTTTTAACCTTCTCTCTCTCGCCCCCCCCCCCCCCCCCCACCAAGCGTACAACCTTAGTTGGTATCAGGACCTAATACTACCATAAAGTCAAATGCTGTAGCCTGTATTGGAGAAGTCCTGGTTGAAATGCCAGACAGACATATGTCAAAATTCCCAATAACATACCAGAGTCATATCGATGCCGTGCCAAATTAGACTCGGTACCAACACATTCCAGTGGTAGTAATACCTGTATCAAGGTATTAACTGATGGCTAACTAACAAGACCAAAAAGAACTGAATGAATTAGTACCATGTTGGTATGCTTGATACTGAGACATAGAGGTCACTTATCAGTCAGGTCTTGGTAGTGAACTGAACATGTACTATATGAATTGTACTTGAAGTTGGTCCAGTGGGTATAACTTATAACAGATCAAATAGCTTTTATTTTATTGTTTTCTTGTGATCTCGTCTACTTCTAAACTTTTCAGGAATTGGACGCAGTAGTGGGGGACATAGCGATAGTGAAAAACCGAACAAAGATAGTGGATTTCACACAACCTTATGCTGAAGCAGGTTTGGTGATAGTTACAGTAGTTAAGCAGGACAGCTCAAGTGCATGGGCCTTTCTGAAACCGTTTACACTCCCAATGTGGTGTGTTACTGGTGTATTTTTCCTATTTGTTGGAGTTGTTGTTTGGATTCTCGAACACAGAACTAACAAGGAGTTTCGTGGCCCGCCTCGAGAACAAGTTGCCACTATATTTTGGTGAGCATTCAGTTACTACCTTTATTTTATTTTTTTCTCTTTACCCTCTTTTCAAAGTCTTGTAGCAGCTGCGGATATTGGACTATTTGAAACCATATCATGGATTTCCTTCTTTTGACAGAACTGTGTAGCACATTACAGTTTTTATGAACATTATAAACATATGTACTTTATTTTTTCTAATTTTTTTTTAATTATCCATTGATTTCCTTTTTAGAAAAATTATCTATTAATTTGTTTGTTCATTCTGCAGGTTTAGCTTCTCCACTATGTTCTTTGCACACAGTATGTCCTCTTACTTTATCTCTGACTTGAAACCAAAAGTAATACACAAAGAAATGATTATAGGTGCACAAAGCATCACACAAATGCTAGAAAACAGCAGATGCCCATATGCAACTAAATGAAAAATGATCGATATAAAATAAGGAGAGGGGCTTTCTGGGTACTTTGAATAAACTATCTGATGAATAGCTTTTTCCAACACTTGTGCTGGCACATAGGACATGATTTCAGATGCATGCTTGATAATATTCGGTATTGTCACAAAGTATATTTTCAGAAATAAAAGAAAATTATTTAAAAATATAATATTATTTTGGCTTTGCTGTATTTTTAATTGTAGGACAGAATGTAGTATCTGTGCTTGGCCGGCTTGTTGTGATTGTGTGGTTGTTTGTGGTCCTGATTATTACCTCCAGCTACACTGCATCTCTCACCTCGATCCTAACTACCCAACAACTCTCCTCTGGCATCGAAGGCCTCGATAGCCTCATAGCCAGCCATGACCCCATCGGGTATTATAAAAACCATATATATCTTATTGTTAAACAAATAGTTTTCGCAAAAACACTCAATTTGTGGTGTTTGGAAAGAATACATCCAAACTAAATTCTGGTCCAGTATGTGGTATAAAAGATTTTCTGTGAGAGGTTGTGCCTCTATTCAACTTGTGGTGTTTGGAAAGAATACATCCAAACTAAAATTCTGGTCCAGTATGTGGTATAAAAGATTTTCTGTGACAGGTTTGCCTCTATTCAACTTGTGGTGTTTGGAAAGAATACATCCAAACTATAATTCTGGTCCAGTATGTGGTATAAAAGAATACATCCAAACTACTATTCAACATTTTCTGTGACAGGTACCAGGTCGGTAAATTCACAAAGAATTACCTCATAGAGGAGCTGAACATACCTGAGTCAAGGCTTGTGCCTCTAAATACTATTGAAGAGTATGCTGATGCCCTGACGCGTGGGCCCCGGGGGGGTGGTGTTGCGGCAATAGTTGATGAGAACCCATATGTTGAGATTTTCCTCTCAAATTATTGTAATTTTCGCGTTGTTGGTCAGGAGTTCACCCGAGAAGGATGGGGTTTCGTAAGTCTCATTTCTAAACTTTTAATTAAACTCTAAACCTGAAATGTCAAATTAAAATGGTTAGATGTGATCTATGTCACTTCTTTTATGCACGCATAAAAAAATACAACATTTTGTAATGAAATCCAATGGCATAGATAATTTCTAGATGTTAATTTTCCAAGTTGTTGGTCATAATTATTTATGTACATCTGGAGTACATTATATAGGGCAAATCCAATGGTTTCATTTTGTTATTTTTTGTTTTAGAAATTTTTGTAATAATGCATTGAATAATTAGAGGCATGAAAAATGGAGGCATCCACACCTACCTTTTTCTCTCTTCTAAAATACAGTTTTTTTAGGTTCATAGATTAATAACGTGCATCTGCTTGAGACTACTTGTATAATCTATGGGTAATGTATATGTATTTGGAACATACCATTTAAACATGTATTTTTATTTTTTTCTTAATAGGCATTTCAAAGAGATTCTCCTCTAGCAGTTGACCTCTCAACTGCTATTCTGACATTGTCAGAGAGTGGAGAACTCCAGCGCATTCACGACCAATGGCTGAACAGCCACGACAGGTGCAGCAGCTCCGAGAACACAGATATTGAATCAAATCGTTTAAGTCTAAGCAGCTTTTGGGGCCTTTTTTTAATATGTGGTATTGTTTGTGTTTCGGCATTAATTATATATTTCATAAAGATATGTCTTCAGTTTAAAAGACACTACAATAAAACAAGTGATACAAGAGAAAATGAAGCTGCATTGGCTGACAAGATGCTGCCACATGACAAGAAGCCAAAGCGTGAAAAGACTATTGTTAGTTTTGCTAGTTTCAAAGAAGTGATCAAGTTTGTGGATACCAAGGAAGCAGATCTCAAAAAGAAGAGAGAAAAGAGCGGACAGGTGAAAACTTCCAGTTCGAGAAAATCTAGTGATAATGGTAGCCAAACCTCAGAAATTTCTATTGAAAATATGCAGGGTTCTTGTTTATAAAATTTAGTTTGGAAGTCCTTTATTGAAATTGAATTGTGAAGGGGCTAAAGATACAATGTGGAGTATCATTTGGAAAACATAATTGCCTGTAAAAATTAGAGGGTTCATTTCATTGGTAAATAAAAAACAAGGTTTTGACACAATTTAATCTTATAAAAAAAGGATTGGAGGGGGACACCTCATATTGCTTTTGATCGGATCATAATACTATTGATAATTCATTATTCCCAAAATGGCCTTATGTCTGAATTATCTCAAAATGTTGGCACATTGCAATCAACATGATTTCAATTTTTATTCAGTAAAAGAGACTTGGCAATGCATTATTAGGATGTATGATGTGCAAAGAAATTGTTATTAACATATTATTTGACTTTTGATGCCATATTATGGGTTGTTTGGTTGGAGAGGAATAAAATTTGTTTCAATCAAACTAACCTTGAAAGTGGGAAATTATTACCAGCTATGTTTATTTCTCTAATTAGATTTTGTATGACTGGCCTAGGAATTTTCTTTTTTTGGATGCAATTTGTTCATCAGTTATTTCAGACACAGCTGAAGGAATTGCACACAGATAAGAAATGGCACAGGGGACTGGTACAATCTTGGTACCAGTGGCAGAGGTGCGGCAGCGGGATGAAATTGTGGTGGCTTATTAAAAATGTGTTTGATCCTGAATGTAAATATTAATGCAAGGGCTCCTTGGCCTAAACTTAATTTGTTCTGAGCTTTGCTTTTTGGCTCCTTTTTTTTTTTTTTGTAAATGTGTAGAATTAATAATTGTTATTTGTGCAGTAATTTTTGCTTGTTTCTGATTGAGTCAAAACTTCCATCATTTTTTTTTGAAGGGTAAGTATGATAAATCTTTATAATTTATCTTACAATATACGTGAATTCAAACACAGAAAGATTCTCTTTTTGAATTTTGCATAAAACAGTCACTGTGCACTATTGGGTCTTATTGCAACATTCCATTTTTACATAAAGTTCTTCTAATTGCGGTAGATGTAGATAGTGTTTGGCAAATACCCCCACGGGTCGGACCCGTGCCCGCCCGCCCGGGACCCGTGCCCGCCCTACCCGTGCCCGTGCACGGGTTTTGCACGGGTACACGGGTTCAACGGGTACGGGTTGAGAAGGGACGGGTACGGATTTTTTTAAAATTTACCCGTGATACCCGTCCCGTTTCAAACCCGTACCCGCCCGTACCGACCCGTGGACCCGTATTACCCGTACCCCCAAACCCGTACCCATCTACCCGTAGACCCGTGCCCGCCTACCCGTGTACTTTTTTTTTTGAAATTCAAATTTTTTCCCCCCAAAACAAACAAAAACAGAAAAAAAAAAAAAAAAAAAAACAGAAAAAAAAAAACAGAAACAGAAACAGAGAAAAAAAAAAGAAAAAAAAAAAAAAAAAACAGAAAAAAAAAAAACAGCAGCCAAAAAAAAAAAAAAAAAACCCGCCCGGACCTAAACCCGCCTACCCGTGACCCGTGTTACCCGTGACCCGTGTTGCCCGTGACCCGTGACCCGTGTTACCCGTGACCCGTGTTGCCCGGGGGGTTTGAGAGGGGCCGGGTAGGGTTTTTCAAAAAAATACCCGTGCTAACCCGTCCCGTGTCGCCCGTGACCCGCGTTACCCGTGACCCGCGTTGCCCGTGACCCGTCCCGGGTTTTACCCGTGCCCGCCCGCCCTTACCCGTTTGCCAATCACTAGATGTAGATACAATAAAGTTGCTTTAACTATTTTACATAAAGTTATTCGACTCTACCAACCGTACGCATTGAATTATTGTATCCGTTTATTTCCCATACCCCGGATTTTTTTGTTTTCAATTTTTTTTAAGAAAATCTAATCAATGGGATATGTTATGAATAATAAAATAAATGCAAGAGTAATGGAACTAGACACATCTCGTCTCGTGTTTGCCCCTCCGGAAATGGTCACTTGTTTAGACTTTAGAGAGAGAAACTGTGGTTCAAAATAGCAGTGCTATTAATAAGACTACACCTTACTCATTTCGACAGAGAAGAAAAGGAAAACAATGTGCTCTCTTGGGTTTAATAAAGAACGATCTCATCTCTGCCAAACCAAGACAAAATCTTAGGTACACAAAATTCAACATTAAATAAGGTTATTTTTGTGATAGCAGGTTTAAAATGACCTTTATTTTTGTGTTACAATCATGTCTCACATCTTTATTTTCGTTTTCAAAATTTAAAAAGTTAATTCGAACCGCTCACATGATCTCTATATTAAAATGTGTTTGAAGACCAAATTTTATATTTCTTAGTAACTTTTTACTATTTTTCTCGATAGGCACAAAATCATTGTTTTTTTATGAATCAGAATATTTCGTAAAAAGTAATTTTGTACCTATTTTGAAAAATAATTTTTTTTTCAAAAAAATATAAAATTTTGTCTCCACGCACATTTTAATATGGAGATCATGTTGAGCAATTCGAACCAACTGTTTGAACTTTAAAAACAGATATATTTTAATTTTTTTTATAAAATATTTGTATTTTATTTATTTAATAATTAGTGATATCATGCATCTTACATTGAGCTCTTCATTAAATGGCAAGTTGACAACATTGCCAATCCAGGATGGTTTTCCAGACTGCGCCATTATATTTCAGCACCAAGTAATAAGGATTCAAATCAGCTGAAATCTGAGATCCAACTGTCCAACTTTTTATGTGCACACATCTCGAAAACAATTGGTTTTTCTGTGTACGAATCTCGAAACAATTTAATGACTGAATTTGGGATTTCAAAAATTTCAGAGTTACGGTTGATGATCTCGAATTTCAACAGATTTGGATCCAAGTAATAACCAATAGGAGCACACAAGAAAAAGAAAAGTAATAACCAATAGTAACTTGACTTTATATAGCATCAGAATTTTAAATTTATCTCTGGTACGGCCGTTGTGATAAAACAAACACTGACATGGTCATTTAATTTCACGTTTACTCGTACAGAGAGTGACAACTACCCATATTTATTTCACCTTATGGCTTATGCTTTTCTCTCCTTGTTATATTTACACTGCACTGAAGAAGTACCCAAGCACACAATTCACACTACTCCACTATTATACCAGTATAGTACCTTTTACTGGATAATACCCAATAAACCATTGTTGCCTTGTGGGAAACATGGTGTGGATAGATTTCACTGATGTTATACTGCTTTTCACCACTGCTATCCTAGCGGTTCTTTGGTGGTGTAGCTGTCAGAAAGCTAGTAAAGGGACTGATGGCCTCCCGCCTGGCCCGCGAGGCTGGCCAGTTGTCGGCAACTTGGTGCAAGTCATCTTGCAACGCCGTAACTTCATGTATGTCGTGCGCGACTTGCGTGTAAAATATGGCCCGATATTCACTCTCAAAATGGGTGCTCGAACCATGGTTATCATCTCCTCATCTGACTTAATCCATGAAGCCCTGATCAAGCGGGGCCCGGTTTTTGCCAACCGGCCTCCGGACTCTCCAACTCGTCTCCTCTTCAGTTGCGGCAAGTGCACTGTCAACTCAGCCCACTACGGCCCTCTCTGGCGGTCTTTACGCAGAAATTTTGTGGGTGAGCTTGTGACACCAACACGTGTCAAGCAGTTTTCATGGATACGTGACTGGGCCATAAGCAACCACTTTGAGCGCTTGATAACCGAGTTCCACAAAACCGGTAGCGTGCAAATCCTGGCAAACTGCCGTTTAACCATATGCAGCATCTTGTGCTGCATTTGTTTCGGCATGAAAGTGCCCGAATCACATGTGAAGGAAATAGAACAAGTATTGAAGGAGGTTATGTTGATTTCCACACTAAAGTTGCCTGATTTTTTACCAGCCCTAGCACCTTTGTTCAGGAAAGAGTTCAAAGAGGCAAAAAAGCTTAGAAAGAGGCAGCTGGACTGCTTGTTGCCTTTGGTGCGGGCTAGACGCGCTTTCGTGCAAAACGGTGGGAAGATTGATTGCACTAGGTATATAATTAAGTTATAATATATTTCTGATAACGTTTAAAATATATTAATTGGTTAATGCAAGCTCAAAAAAAAGAGCAATTAATTAACATTTTATACCATGTCTAACTCTTTCCTTGATCAGCGAAAATGCATGTAAGTTTGAGATGGTGTCAGGGGTTGGTGAAGCATACTTAGATTCCTTGATAGGAATGGAAGTAGAAGGAAAGAAAGGAGAGCTAGGAGAGGATGAACTGGTGACACTTTGCTCAGAAGTGATGAGCGCTGGCACTGACACGAGCGCCACTGCTCTTGAGTGGGTCATGTTGCATGTGCTCGATCCGACGGTGCAGGACAGGTTGTACAAGGAGATTGTGAGCAAAGTAGGGATGGATAAGAACAGGAAGATCACTGAAGCTGATGTGGAATCCATGACCTACTTACAGGTGTATTCTTATGTTGCCTTTTTATTAATTATTAATTAAAAAAAAAAGAATTTGTGATATAATCTCCAGTTCAAACTTCAAAGAACAATTTCTTATACGTGTATATGGTAATATGGTTTTGTAGTACACTAGTACTAGTGGTCAAATTAAATTGCTGGCACCTTTTCTTCCATCGCATTAATTCATTGTGCAAAGTAGTATCCTTGCAAAACCCATCTTGACTATATCCCGCTCACTAATTCTGGTATATGGCAAAATTCTTGTTTAATCCTTTGTTAAAAATATTATACCTTGTGAGTTTTTGATATATGCAAAACATTTTACTATTAAGAATGTCTAGTGAGCATTATAAATTTTAACTCCTCATGGAATTTGATTGTCCAACATCTGAATTTTGGAAGTGCACCTGCATATATATATAAGTAATGTGCTCACCAAAAGAGTTTGATGAACACAACTTCAAAAGTATATCGGATCGGCTTCAAATGACGAATCCAAACTGTTAAAATCCATATACTTTATAAGTGATGCATGTACATGCAAAATTTTGCAAGTTTTGAATTCATTTGCTACAAGGTCAAGTTGTCAAAGAAATGAACATTTTATAAGTTATTTTATAAGTTGTTTTATATATTCATTTTTCATCATTTCTTTGACCGTTTGACCTTGTAGCAAATAAATTCGAAAGTTTCAAAATTTTGCATGTACATGTATCACTCATGAAGTACATGAATTTCAACGGTTTGAATTCACCATTTGAAGCCAATCCGATATACTTTTGGAGTTGCATGTGCTCACCAAACCCTCTTGGTGAGCACATCACACCCTAGCTTTGCTCTATATATATATATGGAGAAATTAGAAATTAAGCTCTTAGATTTTCAGGATTTATTGTATTAATTTTACTTAACACTAACAAGCCAGTTAAAATTTCAGGCAGTGGTGAAGGAGACGCTAAGGCGACATCCGCCGAGTCACTTTGTGTTGTCCCATGCCACAACACACGATACAGAGTTAGCTGGGTGCGTACTGGGATACACTTATCCTTTCAAAATTTATCTTAAAAAATTGAGACATTCTGCATAAATGCATCTTAAATATACATATTTTTGTTGTCCCCCTCGTGTGTGGAGTGTTTTTTACATTCCATTAACGCTTTAATGAAACATATCATGTGAACATAGATAAATATGTAAGAACAAAATTTATCTTTGAGTTGCCAAATAGGAACCAGCTAAGAAATTAAGTACTTAAATTTTATCTTTGATGGTATGATCAGAACAGTTTCTTTTTTCTTTTTTGACAGTTTAATTAATTTTAACACTGAATTAAATAGCTAGAGACAAAAAGATCTGTAAATAAATTTTATTAAAAGCTCAAACAAAATATATGAACTTGCATGATGTAGTTTAAATATATATCAAAAAAATTTCTTGTGATAGGTACCGCATTCCGGCTGATGCAAACGTGGAATTTTACACGGCATGGGTGACACAAGATCCAAGCATATGGACAAACCCTGACAAGTGGCAACCAGAGAGGTTCTTAGAAGGAGGGGAGGGATATGACACTGACATAACAGGGACACGAGGTGTGCGTATGATGCCATTTGGAGTCGGGCGCCGGATCTGCCCGGCAGCAACTCTCGGCATATTGCATGTGCACCTCATGCTATCCAGGATGGTACGCGAATTTAAATGGATTGTGGTTCCTGGAGAACAACCGCCGGATCCGACAGAGACATTTGCATTCACCGTTGTTCTCAAAGAACCGCTCAGAGCAGCAATCCTCGAGAGAGACGAAAAGGAGTAGAAAGCATTTGGAGATTTATAAAAGATATATATAGGACTCTAGCCATTGATCAGTTGCATTGTTTTTCCTCTTGATTTGTTTTTCAGTGTTATTTCTGATGAGTTAATACCAGTTACTATTAGTGGTATGTAGCAAGTTGTGTCAGATCAATGGAGAGACCGAACATGTCATGATATATTTATTAATTAATTGTGTGAACTGTCAAATATAGCATTTTATGTACGGTGTGTTAAATGTTAATTACCATTGGTACTATGTAGGTTGCGCTGTTTAATATTCCTTGGTATGAATTTTGGGTGAAACTATTTGAGCATTATCCGTGCACTGCCATTAATTACATGTGTAACCGTATACTCCTAATAGTAGCAGTCATAAATACATAGGGACAGTAATAATAGAAGAGCATGTGACATCCTCCAGTAAACGATGTGGATTAAATAGGGTGGTGTTGGGAATGATATCAATTAGATATTTTGGATTGCAGAATGCAAAGTTGTATTGCATCAATAATTCAGAACAGCACTAAAGAGTTGAATAGATGTCAGTGTTATATTAGATCAAGTGTGTGGTGGGAAAAGAGTTCTTATTCTTCAAATTACCTTTTGGGACACCTTCACCTTCACCTTCCTGATCAATTTCTGATTGGTAATAAATGCTGGGTTTTGGTCACAGTTTCTAGATCCGAGTCAACAATTTCCATCAAACCAGAACACGTGATGAAGACCCAATAACATGTCACATGGAAATCACTCGAGTATGGAGATGAGTGAACAAATATGTTGATAGAAAAAGAAGTCACTGCAAGTGATCACAAGGTACATAGTGCACTATTTATTATGTTGAGAAGAGGAGTTTGACAATTCAGGTATTGGGTAGCGGACTAGCGGCTAGGGATAGCGAGGCTGGTTGTGGGCTGTTTAAAAAAATAAAGGACGAGTTAGGCTGAAAAAAATGTAACTTTTGACCATAAATTTTAGCTAGGGATAGCGACAAAATGATTTTTTGTTACTTTTGACCATAAATTTTAGCAATACACAAATAAAAAAGTAACCGATGCTCGCCAAAAAAAGACGCCAGTCATTTTGCATAGTTGCATACTCTATTCCAGATACTTATTCATTGAAGTTGATGCAAAAAGTAGACTACAAAAATGTAGACAAGAAAGTCTCTCTAATTATTCTACCAACAAACAAAAGAAAAGACTACCCATTTCCAGTCAAGAGAACTTGATCCGGAATTTCAACGTTTTCTTTTCATTTCCACCAATTTGCTGGGGTTCTCTATTCAAGTTTAACCTCAGTCTCTCTCCTTGGTGGATCCAACTGCAAATAGTAGAATGGTTCTGTCGGTTCTTCCCTGAAAATGTCAAGCAGTTGTTTTAGTTAAGATTTACACTCAAGGATTTATCATATCAGCCCTCAACAGTACATATCAGGCAGGTAGGCACGAGGCCTGAGATCCCATTATCTCCTTTTGAACAATCCCAAACAATGCCACGTGATTGGGGGAATGCATATTCTACTTTCTAAAGCTAAAATTAATAAGTTTGAATGAACAATTTTATTGGACAACCCAAGTCCTGATTAGTGGTACATACCAAAACCAGATTAGCACGTTCAGATTTTGGGCAATTCTAACAGCTTAATTGCTAATTTGTCCTTCTCATAATTGTAGAAACGTTATGCTAGCATGAGCTTAAGCTCACCATTAGGGTCAAGAACCATCGGATTAATGTCAAACAACAAATTCAAACTGTTGATTTTGATCTAAACGATCCTGAGCCACATTCATCCCAAGTTTTCAATTTTTTTCGTTTGTTCTGTATATTAAGATCAAGAGATCAAAAATTATTACAAGATGAACCTATCAAAAAATTGTCATGTGAAGCCAATCCAACAATTTTGGAGAATAAGCTCAAGAACCTCTTTGCTAAGCTTAAGCTTATACTAGCTTGCTCAAAATATTTCAAAAGAATTTAATAGAACTCTACCCAGGTTGAGATCGCATGCATCTGTAGAAAAGCTTGAAAGGACCCGGTACAGTCTTGAATGGGTTTCCTTCAAAGCATGCCTGAAAAACCAAAAGGAAATTATTTCGATACAGGGATTCTTATATACCATTTGAAAATATTATTTGTTAAAGCAACATATGCAACCTATATGCACCCCTGTACCAGTAATGACTGATATCAACACAAAACATATTCTTTTGAGCATGTGCACATGCACAGTTCGTTTAGCTTACCACTCCATCCAGAAAAACTATACTAAGAGCACCAGAGTATAAAACTTCTTTTTTATCTCTCAGGATTCAATAGCAACCACAGAAAAGATTGCAACATAGTAGCTACATCAAATAATTGCAATTTTGCTAATATCAGTCCTCACAAAAAGTGTACTGCAACATATAGCACCATTTTTTGGCCACATACTATTGTACTAACCAAAATTTCCTCCAGAACAAACAAGTACCAGTCCACACCAAATCAGACAATTAGTACGGTTGAACCAAAATTTGGTCATGTCATCATTGTTTGACAATTAGTACCAGTCCAATACTAATACCATATAGAGAAGGACTGCAATATTCCACAAGGAGAGAAGGAAAATAGAAGAAAAACAAAACCTGAATAACATCTTCGACTCGGTCGTTGCAACGATGGGCCTTAGGCTCTCTTGTTTCTCCCTCTGGTAGGCCCCATGGGCTCTCCCTCCTAGGTACCGGACGTGTACTCATTTCCTATATGTGTGTACAAGTCAAGCTAGAGAACCATAATCCAGTTGTTGTCAGCTAAAATGCTATTTTACTAAAACCAAATTGGTTTGGGAATAAATTAAAAATGAGATCCCTTGGAACAATAATCTAATAATAAAAAAGACAATTTTCTTTGATTATCAAATTAAACCCTAATAATTCTTTTCATGCCCTAAGAGCTAGTTTTACTGCCAGTATTTCCAGTTGGCTTGTTCAACCAAAACCACAAAATTGGAATAACAATGCCCAACCGAGCTACCAACCATAAATTTTTTTGATGAAGGTAAAACAGAAATCCAATCAAAACATTATGTGTAAACTACCGATCTTACCCAAGTTTTCAACAAATTGAGACGAAAGCTTACAAAAAGGAAGCAACAATTGAAACGTTGAACTTCAATTAAATAGGATGCTCGTCGTAATCGAAGAGAAATAGAGATTGGTAGCTGCTTTTACAAGCTACCGATTTTCAAGCTCTCTACCTCAGAGTTACGCCGATTCTTCCTTCTAGTTTGTTTGCGACTCACTGATTTGATCCTTTTACCTAGGGGTGCTAATGGGCGGGCCCACAGTTCATACCTGGCCCGATTCGAAATTGAAATGAATGGGCCCTGTTCATGATCGGCCCGAAATGAAGTTCTTCATGTTCATGTTCAACTCGTTCAATGTTGTTCAAAACTGAGCCCTGTTCGGAATTGAGCCCTGTTTGGAACAGGCCCGTTTTAGCGAACAGGGCTGAACTTTGGACAACCAACCGGGCCATTGGTAGCTATTAGTTTGGACAATACTTCATTGCTGCCTGGAACTCTCTTTGGGCTTTTTAGGCCTAAAATCACAAACGAGACCTGGATCACTCGCTTTCCCCCATTTATTTTATTCAGAAATCATAAATATCTAGTTTGACTGACAATTAGAACTAATTAATTAGTTTTCACACCTAATTATACAAAATCATGTATCACCTAATTATACAAATAAACACATTTAATTATTTTAATTAAAGATTTTC